>LR750379.1:366993-424844 GCA_902729485.2 Mus minutoides | reverse complement strand
CCTATTTCAAAATAAAGCATTCTAAGAAGAGCGACTGAGAGATTGCTTGGTAGCTAATAACACTGGATGCTATTCCAGAAGATCTGCATTAAATTGTATGTATACACCATAGGTAACTCCAGTTCCAGGGGATACAGTGCCCTGTCATAACCATTGTGGGTACCGGGCATGAATGTTGTATATAGACCTACTTGTGGATAAAACATTAGCACACTGGTGTGTGTGTGTGTGTGTGTGTGTGTGTGTGTGTGTGTGTGTGTGTGCATGTACTAAGAAAACCCGGGGTACCTTGATGGTAAGTCACTCACTCAGCTTTTGTGAGTGTGTAGGTTCAATTGCCAGTATAGAAAAGAAAAGTAGTATAGGAAAATGAGTTTTCTTCCCCTACCTGTCCTTTCAAGAGTTCACTTTAGCAGAACATCTTTTCACTTGTGTCTGCTTCAGCAAAACATTCTTTCACATGTTTGCCCCAGCAAACTCTATCAAACACAACTGAATTTTTAAAGATCCCTTCAGTTTCTACTTCAAAGTGTAGCACATACCTTTAAAGAGCACCCAGAGGCAGGAGAATTTCAAAGACAGCCTAGACTATATTAATGAGACGCTGACTCAAACAAAGCAAAACAATTCATAAATGCATATCAAAGATTTTCTAAATCATTTATAAGAAGTATACTTCAAATTAAATAATGATCAACTGAAAGAAGACAGTGAGAATTTAAAAGTGCTAAAGATAGAAAACTATAAACCCTTATTTTAAATATCCTCATGGTAATTATTAATAAGTACATTTGAGCTTTAAGATTATGAAAATTGAGGCTGGCAAAATGGCTCAATGTGTAAAGGCTCAGTTGCTGCCCACCCTGAGTTCCTGAGTTCCATCCTTATGACCTACTTGGTGGAAAAAAATAATGACTTCCAACAAGATATTCTTTGCCCTTTCATCTATGAGACGCACATTTTTCTGTGCTCCTATATCTTCCCCCAAAATAAATAAGGTGATCTAATACAAAGTAAAGATTTTTTTTTATAAAAAGCAAGAAGTAAACCATTATATCACAATAAGAAAAATAATTCTTATTTGGTGAAAACAGACAAGGTGAAGGGTTTTATGCTGCTGTATTCAAGTCACTTTATAAAACACAAAGACTGCACTCATGAAGACATTCAAAGCACCTCACCCACTAGGTTGTCAGTGAAGGTAGGATCAGTGCAGACTCCACAAGTTTAAGAGGTGACTTGCTTTTAAGGAGGGCCAGAGTGGAGTTCCCTAGACTTTCATGTCAACATCAGGGAACTAGCTGACCTGTTTCAAAAGATAATATGGAAAGATTGAAAATGTACTTAGATCTGAGGGAGGCAATAGCAAGATGCATTTTTCAATATTAAACTTTATGGATTTTCTTGTCCTAGGAAAGATCAGAGGACATAAAATTGCTTTCAATGTTAGCAAACTATACACTTGGTATTCTCTTTGAAAATATTAAATTTATCAAAGTTATATCAGGGTTATATAAAGAGGTTCTGATTAGTTTCTTCAGTACCAGAGAACAATTCTGGCATCTAAGTTTGGAAAGGAATTATAATTTTGTCAGTTTTCATCCCTGTCAATGATTATTTTTACTGAAAGAAAAGAAAATACAACCATGTTGAAATAGTCATTATACCGTCAAATAAACAAGATTTGGAATGCAATTTTGGAGGGTTTTCAGGTTTTTTGAGACAGGGTTTCTCTGTATAGCCCTGAATGTCCTGGAACTCACTCTGCAGAACAGGCTGCCTTCAAACTCAGAAATTCACCTGCCTCTGCCTCCCAAGTGCTGGGATAAAAGACCTGGACTATTAATGCCCAACTTGCCATGTACTTTTGCACAGTCGCATAGTCATATACTGTGTTTCATGAAGACTAATATTTTTGCTCACTTGCAGTATATTATTGAATTACATTATATTATTTTTTAATGATTTAGCTCAACAAATATCTACTCATTGTCTTACTTAATAGTCCTATTGCTGCAATGAAAGACCAAGACCAAAATGTACCTTGGAGAGGAAAGCTTTTATTTGGCTTATAACTCTATACCATAGTCCTTCATAGAAAGAAGTCAGAACAGGAACTCAATTGAGGGCAGCCTCAATGCAGAGCTGAGACAGAGGCTGTGTAAAGGTGCTGATAAGTGGCTAGCTCACCATGGCTTGCTCAGTGTACATGCTTATAAAACCCAGAAACAACAGCCCACAATGGACTGGGCATTTCCCAATCAATTGTTAATAAAGAAAAATGCCCTATATGTTTGCCACCAACACAATATTATTGAGGCATTTTCTTAATTGAGATTTTCTCCTCTCAGATGACTTTAGTTTGTGTCATGTTGCCATAAAAACTTTCCAGCACAACTCCAATTAGTTGTCTCTAAGCATTTCAAAGCATGCAGTGAAGCAGAAACTAAAGAAACAACAAATACTTTATTTTTTCCAGGACCCAGGGAACGAGATGATGCCTATCTTATTAAAGATCCATTTGATCTTTTTCCAAGTATACTAAGAGAATGCTATATACTTTAGCTTTACTACTCTGCAAGTGAATGCTCTAGAAAGAAAAGGTAAATAGATCTTTATCTATATATCCTTTAAATTTTCATATTTAGTTTCAGTTTCATTTCCCTAAGTTTGGTTTGCATGGTATGTTTAGGTTTAAAAATCTGTGCATAAAGAAAGATGATGTTTAAAAGAGGTACATTTAAGGAATATTCCAACCCCACATTATTTGTTCATAGTGAAAAATACATGGCTTACACAAGGAAAGCTATTTGAAAAAAAAAAAAAAACTCAAAAATGGTTCTATAAAGTAGTGGAATAACTGAGAAACAACAAATTAGAATGCATTAGAGCCACCATGTCACTTCTTTAAAGGAGCTCAAGAGGTGAGAGTCAAAGTAAATGGGACAACTGCTTAAAAGAAAAAAGGACACTGACCGGAAGGTAATCAACAGTTGAAATTATGCAAATGAAATAATTAAATGGAAGAGATGAAGGCATCAGCTTGAAAATGTTTCACGTGCCAATAAATCAGTTTCATAAAATCTAAAGAAGCTTTTCAGTTTCCCAAATCAAAACAATGAAGACAAAAATGAACCACATAGATGAATAACATAGGGACATTGTTCTAGGTATTAAAAACTAAATACTCAGTACCAAATTACCCCAGCTAACTCATACCGAAACTCCCCATCGCGATGAAAACATGGCTCAAAACTGTTTGTGTTCTATTATCTGCAGCTGGGCTAGTTAGAAGGATTCAGGGGATTTTTGGAGGGGAAATTGAGAAAGGAGATATCATTTAAAATGTAAATAAATAAAATATAAAGTAAAAAAGAAAGAACAAGCATACTCTGCATTTCCTATGAGTAACAAGCCTTTAGTTTTGTTTCCCAGATAGACTGTGAGTTTGTATGTGCCTATTTTCTTAATTCTACCTGGATTATTCAGGAATAAAGTTTTTTCTACATTTAAATTACTCCATAGTAAATATGCCATGTATGTGTTCCCCAAAGAATGAAAGAAGTACAGAGCATTGCATGTTCCTTAATCTTCATACAGCCATGTGTAAAATCAAGAGAAATAGGGTAAATGTCTTGCTTCTGCTTGTCATTATTTGTTTGGACCCTGACTAAACCTTTTTTTTTTTTTTTTTAAGAATTCTTGCAACTATTCTGTATTAGAGAATACACAGAAATCTGAATCCATGTCAAATGTGAGATGAAATTCAACTAGAACCTAAGATTATTCTCACTGAAATTTGATTACCAAGAGACTGACACTTATATAGTTGTGAACTATTAATATATCAAGTAATTTACACAAAATAATGCATTGAAAGGATGGTGGGAATAAAAAGCATTCTTTTTGATCCTCAAGGCTAAAAAATCATTGCAGAAATATGACAAATATTTTACAGCTCATAATAATCTATATAGTGTTAAACCTATTAGACAACAATTAAATTATTGGGGCTTTATTAGAAAGATAACTATTTTGTACAAAGAAATGCTCAAATCAATACACAGATATCTACTGACAATTTGTAATGTTGTTGTTGTTGTTAAAAGTCAATATTCAGTTTCTAGTGATATGAAAGTTATCAAGGCCCAAGAGGTACTTAGAATATGCACACTTGTATATATCTTTTGTAAAGCTGCAGCAACTCCACATTTAACTTTAAAAAGTGGAAGAAATATGCTTTTATTATCATAAAACAGAAAAACCAACATTAGAAACAGAGTTAATGGACACAGATTTCAAAGAGAAATAATATGTTAAAATTCACTCTAGGGGAAAACATGATTTCAGACTATCTATTTTGTATTAAATAGAGAAGGCAGCAAGGAAATTAAGAAGGTCTTATAGGTTCTTCTATCCCATAATGATGTGGTGTAAGACTCAGATGAGCTTTAACATACTGGGTATATTCCCATCCCCTAGTGAACAACGCTTACTGGAATCGATGCAAAAGCAAGAGGAATTTATTGTTCCAGTGCACTCGGGTCATTCCACACCCAAAGGAGAGGTGGTGATCCCTGGCTGCCCATTCAGCGAGTTTTTGTCAGGAGCCATAATGGGACAAGGTCATAACTAGCAGGTGATCATCCTGAAGTAGCCTGCCTCAGATTATTATATAATCTGCAACAGGTGAGCCGTCATTAAGCAACAGCTGTGAGGGACTCATTTTAAGAAAGATTCCTGCTATTAATATGTTTTCCTGTTATTATTAAGCATATGTAACAATCACTAAGTAGCAGCATACCCCTCTAGAGCAGATTGTTCCAGATCCAGGAAGATGTTCTAACTTGTAGTGATGCTATACAGACAAATAGATGACTTAAGTCTTAATGATGATCCTATAAGAATTCCTAAAATTATATCTGTTATTAGTAAGCTCTTTTATAATGGGACTGCTATTAGGTCCTTTTCTGATAGTCAAAGCTGCAATGAGAATTTTGTTAGTCTCCCAAGTGTCTTTGGTTAATTGCTTTTAGATGGTAACCAGACTTTATCCTACCCAGAACAGACTCCAAGAGGTTGTAAAACAATTAAACAAAGGTCATTAAAAGGGAACTAACAATGTATTATAGGTACTAGGACAGAAGATAAAATATTGACTGGTCTTATCTATACAAAACTTCACTAATAACTTAATTTGCATACATGAGATATTATAGCTCAAAGATTTTTTTTTTTGTCTAGGTTGGTTTCCATATTTATCTTTTGGTAGCCTCCAGAGTATCTTTCCATCAGAGGGAGACTACAGCTAGTGCTGAGGGCCTCATGTACTCACCATCTTGAGTTTTACATGTTCAGTGACTTGAGTGGGCAATGTTTTCAGTGAGCTGTGTGAGTTATCTCCTTGTCAACGGTGTCCCTGTTCTGTTTGAATAGAGCAAACCTTTATTATAACCACATCCTGAGTTGTCCTGAGATTTTTATGGAGCCCCATTGGCCCACAACTCAATTAAATGCAAACCAGTTTCACTAGTGGAAGCCTTGCCTGGTAGCATGAGATGGCCGGCCTGTTAAGACTTCATATCCACCATTACTAAGAGTCTTCATTAGGATCACAGTCACAGTATGCAGGTAGTTTCCATTGTACTGTTCTACACCACCATCAGAAGGCCCTACAGTTCCAGCAGTCACTCTGCATGCTCACCACACTCCATCTCATTCACAACTAATACTCCTGCTCCTATTGCCACCTGTCCCCAGTCAGCCCATAAAATCTATTCAAGTTCTCTCTCTCAGGAAGATCAATGTGTCCTCCATAGAACACTCCTTTTAACCTAACCTCTCTGCATCTTCAGATCATAACTTGGTCACCATTATCCTAATGGCTAATATCCAATTGTAAGTGAATATTTAACATCTGTGCTATTCTGAGTCTGGGTTTATTCGGTCAGGATTCTTTACTCTAGTTCTATTTGTTTCCCTGCAAATTTCATGATATATTTTTAAACAGTTCCAAACCCTTTGATCAAAAATGATACTCTGTTTATAAGATAGGCTAGTTTAGTTGTGGCACGAGGCTTATAGAAATAAGCAACCAGTATGTGACTTGATTTAAGGCCCAGTTAATGAGATAGAGCCCATATTTGGTTCTAGTTATGTGACCAAGATCCTCAGATTAGATAGCCAAGAACCTATGGTTGAACCAAATATTACTGTTCTTACAAATAAGTAAGTAAGTAAGTAAATAAATAAATAAATAAATAAAGAGAGCTATAAAATGAATCCTAATGATATATTGCTTTACTCATAGATCAGTGCCATGCTCAGCAATTTTCAGAAAATATTTCTTTTGTAGCAGATGAGAATAAAAACACAGACACACAAATTTTATGCAGAACACTCAGCTTTTAATGGAATACCTCCACTCATTACCTCCCTTAAGCAATCTGGCAAACACTCATAACTAGAGGTAGAAAGAGTCAGAGATAATAGATTACCAAGAAAAACGACAATCTAAGTCAATGTAGTCAACAACCTTCTGAAGGTATAGAGTCTGAATTAACCTACGTGACCTACACCAGTTGGGACTCTAAAGCATAAATGTGATGTATATGAATATATGCCTCTAATCATAACAAAGAATAAATTCCAATTGAGAATCATTTGCAAATAAAAGTGTAGTTTCCTCCAAGGGAGTCTCACTGGAAAAACAAACTACTCTTAAAGATATGCAGTATTCCCATCAGTAGGTGACCAACAGAAAAAGTAACTCATTGCTTTCTTTAGGAGTTCCTTGTCTTCACACAGAGTCATGTCAGGGATTTTCCTTTTGTTGTTAATTTTTCCTTGCCCTTTTTTCTTTTAATTTCATAATATATATCATACAAAGGACATGTAGAAAAATACATATTTCTTACCCTAGATGTCCCTTATTGTTTCCAGTTTAGTGTTTTTATGGTTTTCCTAAGAGAAGAAATCAGTTGTCTTTCTTTAGTTTTGATTGGTTGGTTTTTGGCTTTTCTATTTGTTTGTTTTGTTTAATTTCCATTGTGCTCTTTTCTTCTTTATTGTTTTGATTGCTCCATTATAATGTGCTAGCTTCTGTATTATTTTATATTTTAATTTCATCCGTTAGAAGGCTGTTTGCTTTTCAAGAGTCACACAAAGCAGGTGGACCTAAACAGAAGAGGACTTGGAAAGCACAACTGAAAGATATAGAGAGGCAGGGAATTTCATAATCAGGATACACATGTGAGAAAAAAAAAAACATTTTGAATAAAAGTGAAAAAGATGAATTGACTGAATGTCATTGGTGAAAACATGGACAATCTTTTATGTAGTGATTAACTGCTTTAAAATTGTAATTGAAACTCATTCCTCGGGGAGTATGTTAGGTTTGATACTACAAACCTGGTCAAAGGCTATATGACTTGTGATATCATAGGGGTTAATGAGAAATAAAAAGTTATTTTGTTGGTAAATTTACAAGACATCCTCATCAAATTATATTAATTTCTTCTAATTTAATTTTTCATTTAAAATAATTCTATTTATGTTCTACATTAAATGTGCTGTAAGCTTTTGTCAGAGAAAGTTTTCTTAGAATTAGAAATTGTAATTGCAGACTCTTAATTGTTCAAAGTGTTGAGAGTAATGAAATGCAAGTGCTCAACAACAAAACCTTTGTGTTACTCCTTCTATGGTATGGATAACATTGAGGAAGGAAGGGAGAACAGAGAAGTGGGATGCGCCAAATGGAACTTATTAACGGGTCATGAATGACAGATGCTGTGTTCAACTCACATCAGCTGTGAGTACCTGCAGAAGACTCGAGCAGGGTTAGGAATTCACTTTTTGTTATGAAATCACATGACACTACCTATTAACAATTAATGGTTGCAAGGGAAAAGACAGACTTTTTTCAGTGATTAATACCATCTGTAATTAGGATTCTTTAGGAATTTAAAAAAACTTCTAATGTCATTAATAGTCATAGAAACTACACATGAAAGTAGAAGAAAAATTAAGTGTGAAGAGTGAGGCGATCAGCAGGAGCAGGAGAGCAACCAGGTGATGAAAGATGTGAATATGGTCAAAATCTATGTATGAAAAGACCATAGCAAACATCCCAGACTAAGTAATATGTACAAATAAAATTACATAATGAGTAGAGATAGAAAAGCAAAGTGACCCACCTGATATAAAAGAAAGAAATATTTTATAATATGGATATTAGTATAATAGTAGATCTGTAACATCCAGCTTATTTGTTTTAGTATAAAATAATCAAGCTTAAACGTTTAATAGTACAGCAAAATCAGTTTCAACCAAATTAGCTTATAAGTTCTATGGGTTAGAAACAAATAAATTCACTGACTTTGTCATACATAAAAACAAAACAAAACACAACAAATAAACCATAAAAAAACATTGACTCATTTTCTCTATGTGCTAATTAGTAAACATGATTAAAATAGTTAAACTAATGACAGAGAGAGAGAGAGAGAGAGAGAGAGAGAGAGAGAGAGAGGCAGAAAGTCTGGATTAGAGTCAAGCAGAAAACAATTATTTGTAAAGTTAACCAAGCATCCTGGCTAGATGTGGGATTGGGCAGAGAGATTGCTTTCCTTCAGTTAATTATTGTTATGTGTATAGGAAGAAAAGAAGTTTTGCATTTGGTCTCAAAGATTTCCTGTTTAAGAGAAAACAGAATGGCAAGTTGTTGCAAGATGGTGCTTCTCAGTCCTGCAAACCTATCTCTATCTCCATTCCCGTGAACCTATGGAGAAGTGTCTCAGCTTAAACCTTTGCTTACCTGATTAACACCAAATTTGCAAGTAGAGAAAAACAATAGTGAAAATCTGATAGCCAAAGTAAGAGTCATGACTGACCTAGCTAACTCCCTGTTCTATATCATTATTTGTACTGGTTTGGAACTCTGTACTCACAATAAAATGAGAGAATGATAACTTGGTTTTGCCTTTAATACTTGATACATATTGACAAATCTAAATTTCTATGTTTCAAATCTGTAGTCTACACCCTATACATAAACTAGAACTTACAATTGACATGGAGGTTCCAAACAGTGTTACTTCCTACAGTCTAGTTCTAGTTTACATATTCATAATGTAAACCAATATTGTTTTATATACTTTAATGAAGAGAGAAAGGGAAACCTCCACATAATTGTACCATCCTTTGTGCTCTGTCCCATGTAGGTCACATAAATGCAATGTCTTTATTCCCAGGCTGTTTCTAGGATAACTTAATAAAAGTTCTATTTTTGAAATATGTTCAAAAATAATTTATTTGAACATATGGTGCTTAGTTCTTTGCTCTCCAAGGAAGAAGAAAAAATGTGTTTTTTCTTTAGCTATTTCTTGGAATAACTTAAGAATTTTCTAAAGTTGCTGACTGCTGACTTTATAGTTCCCTAAAGTAACAATGTTCTCTTATTTAGAAGTTTTAGTTTAATATTATCTGTGGGGTTTCTATTGTATTTTATTTAGTCAAAATATCATTAGAACATTGTATTTCCAAGAAAGCCCATTTTATCCTCGTAAAGTACAAAATCCAACTACAGAATGTACTTTTCCATAGTATTAAAAATTAATAAGAATACATTTTAACTATATCCATATATACATATTAGTATCTAAATCAGTCTATCTATGGTCCTCAATAATAACTATATATAAAACTAAAGGGACTTTTTCTCTGTGTTTATTTCCTAGTGATGTGAAGAGATCTGAGATACAGTCTGTCTTCTTGGTAACATTGCTCCAGATTCCAATAAAAAAATGATACCTTATAAGTAGTGGCTTAAACATTAATAAATCACATGCTAATGAACACTAAATTAATTATTTAGTTTAGAATATCAATTACAATATTTGTATACATTAAAAAATAAACAATATTAAATTATCTTTCTGATAACTTTTATTATATAAATCAGTGAACAAATAAATATTATCAAATTAGGAACAAACTCAAGTTACAAATAAAATGTACTATGGTGTTCAAATTGCTAGAACTATATTATATATCTAAAGTAAGGAAGAAATTTAGTGTTATAATTGGAGTATTCTTTCTTATGTATATGTGTGTAAATGTGAATGTTTACAATTTGAATAGTAATCCATTGTTTTATGGCTTATTCCAAGTTAGAAAAACAAACTGTAGGTTACCATCTATGAAATAAAATCACCATGTAATTTCACAATTTAAAAATGTCTGAGGCCAAGTTCAGTCATGCATAACTCTTCAAAATTGAAACAATAAGCATCACAGGAGCAGGAAAAATACAGAGTGTGTGTATGTGTCTGTGTGTGTGTGTGTGTGTGTGTGTGTGTGTGTGTGCGTGAGAGAGAGAGAGAGAGAGAGAATAGAGATTACATGATAATTCTCATAGTCAATTCTTTCTAATAAATATATGGAACTGGGGATCACCAGGCTTAGTACAGGTACCTATACACCTGAGCTGTCTCACTTACCCATAATCAAGGGTTTTATAAAAGAATTTAATGAACTTTATTAATACAATTAATGTATTTAAAATACTATATTTCTTTTTTCAGGCTTTCTGGAGAACGGACTGGAGCCACTGCGCCCAGTTAACAGCTACTTAAACTTGAAAACTTGACAGGTAAGTGTGGAATATGATTCTAATGTGGAGAAAAATATTAGAAAATTATAACACTATAAATATCAAATTAGTTTGTAAAAATCTATAGTTAACATCTTCATTAAATACCCTGACACCATAGAATTTAGTTAATATCAGTATATTTAGTTGCTCCCCCCTCTCTCTTTTTCTGTGATACCTGAAAATCTTAGTTCCACTGCTTTTAATTAGGTAAATTATAGAAATTTACTCAAGTGTACCATTAAAAAGGGAAAACATTATTCCCCAGAAAAAAAAGTGAAATCAAGTTGCAAATCATCTAAACATTTGTTGATTTTTTAAAACTTGTTTATGTTTGCTTGGTAACCTCTGAGATAGTGAATCTGTAAATACAGATCATTATTTACAATTGAAAAGATTTGAACTAGGTGTTCTGGCATTGACCACTGAGAGCACAGTCTGCCCCTCCCCCCTCGATATCAAGAGCTGCACATTGAATTCTTGCCAATAGTCACTAAAATGTCAGTAAAATAGATCCTTTAATCAGATACATGTGCTGAAGCTAAAAGGTAATTTCTATTTATCATTTTATTTAATTACATTCCAAATGTTGCTCACCTACCCAGCCCTCCTCCCCCAGAGTTCTTCACCTCCATCCCCCTCCCCTTTTTCATCTGAAAACATGCTCTCCTCCTCAACCTTCCCACCCACCTACTGGGCATCCCCTTTTCCTGGGACATCAAGTACCTACAAGATTAAGTGAATCCTCTCTCACTAAGTACAGACAAGGCAGTCCTCTGCTACAAAAGTGTCAGGGAAATGGAGCAGTCCATGTGTAATCTATGGTTAATGTCAGAGTCTCTAGGAGCTCCCAGAGGTCAAGTTAGTTAATACTATTAGTCTCCCTATTGGTTAGATGATAGTGTTTGTCCTCTTAGGGAGTTTTTATCCTCTCCAGTTCCCTCAATCGCTCCCTTAAAACTTCCATAGGGGTCCCTGAATATAGATAATCCAGTGGTTGACTGAATTTGTTGTGTTAGTCAGCTGCTGGTAGAGCCTCTCAGAGGACAACCATGCTCAGCTTCTGTCTGAAAGCACAAAAGAGCATCAGTAGTAGTGTCCGGGGTTTGGTTCACATTCATGGAATGGACCCTAAGTTGGGCCAGTCACTGGATGACCTTGCCTTCAGTCTCTGCTCCAGTTTTTTTTCCCTGCATTTCTTTTAGACATGAACAATTCTGGGTCAAAATTATGGAAGGTGAGTTGATGACCGCATCCCACATTTGGGGCACCTGTCTGTCTGTAGGAGGTGGTCTCTTCAGGTTCCTCATCCCCACTGTTGGGTAATTCAGCTAAGGTCATCCCCATTGAATTCTGGGATCTTTTTCCATCCCAGGTCCCTGACACGTTCTAGAAGTTCCCCCTGCTGCCATCCCCCACCAGCTACATATTTCCACTCATTCTATTGGCCCTCTGGGTATCTCTCCTGTCCCCCCCCCAACCCTGATCATGCTGAACCTTTCCCTTGCTTCCCCTCCCCTGTCCCATCCAAGTCCCCCTCTCTGCCAGCAGTGATTATTATGTTCCCCAGCTAAGTGGAATTGAAGCATCTCCATTTGGCCTTCCATCTTGATACAACTTACAGTCTGTGGGTTGTATTTTGGGTGTTCGGTACATTTGACTAGTGTCCATTTATCAGTGAGTTCATACCATGCAAGTCCTTTGGGGACTGTGTTACTTCATTCAGGATGATAGTTTCTAGTTCCATCCACTTTTGTTTTTTTTTTTGCAAAATTCATTATGTCCTCATTTTTAATAGCTGAACAGTAATCCATTGTGTAAGTGAACCACATTTCCTGTATCCATTGTTGGGGGACACCTGTTTTCATGATGTTGTTGATTACATTGTGGTTTTTGTTTTTGTTTTTCTTCAACTTCTTCCTATTACAAATAAGGATGCTAAGAACATAGTGGAACATGTGTCTTTGTGGTATGGCAGAACATGTTTTGGGTATATACCCAGAAGTGGTCTTCAGGTAGAACTGTATCTAATTTTCTGAGGAACCACCAGATTGATTTCCAGAGGGGTTGTACTAGTTTGCAATACCACCAGCAACTGAGGAGTGTTCTTCTTTCTACACATCTTTGCAAGCATGTACTGTCAGTTGAGTTTTTATCTTATCCATTCTGATTGGTAAGGTAGAATCTTGGAGTCATTTTGATTCTCATATTCCTGATCACTAAGGATTTTGAAAAATTCTTTATGTGCTTCTCAGCCATTTAAGATTCCTCTGTTGAGAATTCTCTGCTTTTCTGAGTATCACATTTTTAAATTGGGCTATTTGGGGTTTTTTTGGTGTCTACCTAATTGAGTTCTTCATATATTTTGGATATTATCCATCTATCACATGTAGGGTTGCTGACGATATTTTCCAATCTGTCTATTACTGTTTTGTCCTATTGACAGTGTCATTTGCATTGTGACCTGTCAAATGGATTACAGTAAGTATGTTTTTATCTGTTTGTTTTGAAATTCTTTCATTTTTTTCTGTTTTTCATTTTTATTATTGACAGAATGACGTATATTTGTATACTGATTAGATATTTTCAAATATAAAGTTAAGGAGTTCATTAAGTTTTATGTATACCTTTACAAATGACTACAATATTTGAAAATAAATTCTATCTATGAAGATGGAAATAGTAGTGAATGTAGAGGTGATGATATTGAGGATGTTGTTGGTGATGGTGCAGATGATGAGGAAGAGGAAGAGTAGAAGGATGACAGTGTTGTTTTTGTTTGTTTCTTTCTTTCTTTGTTTTTGTTTTTTTGTTTTTGTTAGTTAGTTAGTTTGTTTTTTGAGACAGGGTTTCTTTGTATAGCCCTGGCTGTCCTGGAACTCACTTTGTAGACCAGGCTGGCCTCAAACTCAGAAATCTGCCTGCCTCTGCCTCCCGAGTGCTGGGATTAAAGGCTTGCACCACCATGCCTGGCTTGATGACAGTGTTGAAGTTGCTGGTAATAGAGCTATTGATGGTGAGGATGATGGTAGTGATGATGGAGATGAGGATGAGGAGAACAATGGCAGTAGTAATGCTGCTGCTGGTGGTGGTGATAATGGGGTTGCAGTTCAAGTGTCTTCAAACAGACCTTCAACACAATTCATAAGGACATATCCAATGAGTTGCATCCTGAGTCTTAAATACTTTGCTTTCTCATCTCTCAAATTGTTACTGCATTTCATCTTTGATATATGTCAGATGTATAATTCGTAATTCGTAAATTTTTTTTTAATTCCAGTGTTTTCGTGAGTGATCCATAACTTCAGTAATAGTGTCAGGCCTTGGGGCATCTGCTTGAACTGGATCCCACTTTGGGCCTATCACTAGATCATTTTTCCCTCAGGTTCCTCTCCATTTCCTTCACTGCAATTCTTTCAGATCAGAACAAATTTGGATCAGAGTTTTGACTGTGGGTTGGCCACTCCATCCCTCACTTGATGCCCTGTCTTTCTGCTGGAAGGTGAGCTCTACAAGTTCCCTCTCCTCAGTGAAAGGCATTTTATCTATGGTCCTTCCCTTTGAGTCCTGAGAGTCACCTCTGGTGACTTTCTGGTACTTTCTGGAGCCCCCACCCCCAACCTCCTACCTCCTGAGGCTGCCTGTTTCTATTCTTTCTGCTAGCCCTCAGGACATCAGTTCTTTCCCCTACCCAATACCAGATCAGGTCCCCTTCTATCCTCCACCATACATCATCCACTTCCATTCCCAGGTCCCTCCCTCCCTCTCTCCTTGTGATGGCTTTCTTCTATGTCTTAAGTGGGACTGTGGAGTGCTCCCTTGGCCCCTTCAGATTGTTGACCATTTTGCGTTCTGTGGACTGTATCTTGGGTATTGTGTACTTTTTATTTTTTGGCTAATATCCACTTATTAGTGAGTACATATCATGCATGTCCTTTTGGGTCTAAGTTGCCTCACTCTGGATGATACTTTCTAGTTCTATCCATTTGCCTGCAAAACTCAGGATGTCTTCATACCTAGTAGCAGAGTAGTATTAAAAGGGACCTATCATGACTGCCCTTTGAAAGACATAACAAGCAGCTGAAAGACATAGATGCAGATATTTGCACCCAACCAATTGACAGAAGCTGCTAAACCCTGTGGTTGAATTATAGAAAACCTGAAAGAAGCAGAGGAGGAGGGCAACCCTGTAAGAGGACCAGAAGTCTCAATTAACCTGGATACATGAGATCTCTCAAATACTGGATCAGCAACTAGGCAGTTGCTGATACATCAGCTGATATGAGGCCCCCAACATATGTAGAGCAGAAGACTTCCAGGTTTGGATTCAGTCAGAGAAGATGCACTTAACACTCAAGAGACTAGAGGCCCCAGGGAGTAGGAAGGCTTAGAAGGGTGTAGATGTTGGGTGGGGACATTCTTGTGTAGACAGGGGTCAGGGAGGAAGTATGGGATATGGAACAGTTGGAGGAGGGACCAGGAGGGGAATAAAATCTGGAGTGTGAATGAATGAATGAATGAATGAATGAATAAGTGATTTTTAAAAATTCCTGAACTAAGGTAAAAAATTTAAAGCAAGGGGTTACTTAAACACACACACACACACACACACACACACACACACACACACATACACACACATATACACACACACACAAGGTCAGCACATCGATACACATATATGACATATATTAATCATTCATTCTCCAATTTGGACTATTGCCACATTTTCAAATAAGAGGGCATGGGTACAGAAAATATTGCCACATTTTCAAATAAGAGGGCATGGGTACAGAAAATATTGCCACATTTTCAAATAAGAGGGCATGGGTACAGAAAATATGTTTCTATAATAATAGGGTTTTCTGACACTCTTAAGGAGAAACATGAAAAATATCTCTTTTTCTACTACTATTCTTGGATCTACTTCAAAAACAATATGCATAGCTGAAAATATGAATTACATTGGTAGAAAATTTGTTCCAAGACCAGATAAGCCTGTGGAACCATGAAAGGCAGTCTGTTTTCAGATTGAGCTATGTTCAAACCCGGATGATCCAGCAGATAACTCTGAAAGGAACAAAAGGATCTTTGCCAAGCTCCCAGACACTAGGCTCCTGACATAAGACTTCAGCTCCATAATTCTGTGGCCATCAGTCACATAGGGAAACACCTCAAGCCCCTGGTATTCTGTCTGGACTCCACCCCACAATTACCTGACAACAGTCAGGTATGCTCCTCTTCAGTTACCTGGCAACAGCCAGCTGGGCCTGGTTTACTATAAAGGGGGCTTCTTGCTCCCTCCTTTCTCTCTTACTCTCTTACTCTCTTACTCTGACTCTCTTATTCTTCCCTCTCTCCCTTGCCCTCTTGCTTCCAATCTCTTTGCATTCCCTTCCCACCTCTCTCCACATGGCCATGGTGGGCCTCTACTTTTCTACTCTCTCCCTTTCTCTGCCTTTCTCTGCTTCTACTACCCTCTTAGCTCCATGACAATAAACACTTTAAAAACCATGGACTGACTCCTCTCATCAGGACCCACAGTGCTGGAGTAATAGAGCATGTCTTCCTCTAAAGAATTGCAAATAATAATAATAATAATAATAATAATGTCATGCAGGAGGTCTCTTTGCACTCCAAGTCATGGCTTCCACCAACCCAAGCTGCCAGCTGACCAAGCAAAGGATACTCTCCTCCCCTTGGGACTCAGCTAGTGCCCTCCCCTGCCCCTTTCCCTGTGCTCCTTGCCAGAGCCCACCCAGTGGGACCCTACTCCATTCTCAGTTCTTCTGGGACATCGAGCAGCTTCTGCGGTGTCCAGGAATAAGAACCTGCCATCCGTGGCCTCCATGTAGGTCAGGACCCCAAGCCAACTCTGGCAGTTCCCTGGGGAACTCAGATTGTGTGTCCCCACCCCCGAAGTGTGGTCCTATGCTTCTCACAGCCAGAAACCCGCCTGTCTGTGGTGTAGGATGCACATAGTCAAACTCCCTGTGTCTGTCTCCATGATCAGCCATAGTCCTGTGGTGGGCTGGGCACTGTACACCACTTTTAGCCCACAAACCTAGACAACTTGAGACTGGCTAATATGTAAAACAGATTTTAACATTATTAGATGTATTAATATAAAATCTGCAGAGATATGAATAAGCATGAGATTTTGGTGTGACTATAAGTTTGTAAATGATGTGAAAGTAAATTATGTTGTATTCTAACTGCACAAATGACTAAAATGTAAATTATTGACTGGCTACTTCTACAAACCATCATTTTAAAATTCAATTTAATCATTTTTTATTTACTCATTTTACATCCTACTCATTGCCCTCCTGGCACCTGATACATATGTGTAGGGAGGCCTGCATCCAGCCAGTGTATCCTCCTTGATGACTCAGTCTCTGAGAGCCAAAGGGTCCAGTTTAGTCAATTCTCTTGAATTTCCTTGGAGTTCCTATCTTCTTCAGGACCTGGAATTCTACCTCCTATTCTTCCATATAACTCTTCAAGCTCCATCCACTGTTTGGCTGTGGGTTTCTACATCTGTCTAAGTCAGATGCTTGGTGAAACTTCTCAGAGGACAGCCATGCTAAGCTCCTGTCTGCAAGCATGACAGAATATCATTAGTCCTGTCAAGAATTGGTGTTTTCCCATAGAATGGGTTGGGCCAGTTATTAGATGACAATTCTTTCACTCTCTGCTCCATCCCCAGTGCCTACATTTCTTGTAGACAGGATAAATATTGGGTCAAAAGTTTTGTGGGTGGGTTGCTGTACTTAATGTTCTATTCGTGTCCCTGTCTAGCTACAGGGGGTAGCAACTTTAAGTTCCATATCCCCAATGCTATGAGTCAAGATAAGGTCAACCCCATTGATTCTTGGAAGCCTCCATTATTCCAGGTCTCTATCTCTTTCTGGAAATGCTGTCCAACCTCCTCACCCCTATTAGTTGCAGATTTCCATTCATTCTCATAGTCATTTGGCCATCTCTCCCGTGCTTCCCCAAACCAGATCACGAAACCTCCCATTCCCTCTCCCTCCAAATACCCTTCTCCAACTTACCTCATATGCCATTTTATTTCTCTTTTATATGTGATTCAAGCATCTTTACTTGTAACATCCTTCGTTTATATTTTATTATTTACTTATTGGTTATTTTATTTATTTACATTTCTAATGTTTTTCCCCTTCCTGGTTTCCTTTTGGAAAACCCTTGATCCCATCCCCCTTACTCCTGCTTCTATGAGGGAGCTCCCCCACTCATCCACCCATTCCCATACCTTCACTGATTCATTAAGTCTCCACAGAGCCAAGGGCCTCCCATCCCACTGATGCCAGATAAGGACATCCTCTGCTACATATGCAATTGGAGTCATGGGTCCCTCCATGTGTACCCTTTGGTTGGTAGTTTAGTCTGTGTGATCTCTGGAGGGTCTGATTGATTGGTATTGTTGTTCTTACTATGGGTTTGTAAACCCTTTCATCTTCTTTGGTCCTTCTCCTAGCTCCTCCATTGGGGTTATCAAGCTCAGGCTGATGGTTGGCTGTGAGCATCCACATATGTAATGTTTAGGTTCTGGCACAGCCTCTCAGGAGACAGCTATACCAAGATCCTCTCTGTAAGCACATCTTGGCATCAGCAATAGTGTCTGGGTTTGGTGTCTACAGATGGAATGGATCCCTAGGTGGGGCAGTCTTGGGTGGCCATTTCTTTGGTCTCTGTTCCACGCTTTGTCCCTACATTTCCTTTATCCAGGAGCAATTCTGGGTTAATAATTTTGAGATGGGTGGGTCGCCCCATCCCTCAACGGAAGGCTGTGCCACTGGATATGATCTCTACAGGTTATATCTCCCCTTTGTTGAGTATTTCAGCTAATGTCATCTCCACTGAGTCCTGGGCACCTCTTGCTTCCCTGGAATCTGGAACTTTCTAGTAACTACCATTAGTTTCCCATCCCCATATGCTACACACATCTGTTCAATTTTCTGATCCTCTGTACTTCTCACCTGTCTCCTCCTAAACCTGATCCTGTCCCCCTTATTCCCTGTCTCCTCTCTCCCTTCCAGTTCCCTCCCCCTCCCTCTATCTCCCATGATTATTTTATTCCCCCTTCTAAGTAGGACTGAAGCATCCATACTTTGCCCTTGCTTATTACTAAGTTGCATATGGTCTGTGAGTTGCTTCTTATTCACCTTTTATGGGTCTGTGGACTATAGCATGGTTATCCTATATTTTATGGCTAATATCCACTCGCAAGTGAGAACATACCACTCACATACATTTGAGACTGTCTTAATTCACTCATGATAGCATTTTCTACTTCCATCCATTTGCCTGCAAAATTCATGATGTCTTTTGATTAAATAACTGAATAGTAATCCATTGTGTAAATATACCTTATTTCCTTTATACATTCTTCAGTTGAGGTCCATTTACATTGTTTCCAGTTTCTGGCTATGATGAACCAAATGAGCAACTGTCTTTTTTTGAATGGTTGAGCATCTTTTGGATATATGACCAGGAATAGTACAGTTAAATCTTGAGTATAAAGTATTCTAAGAAACCACCAAACTGATTTTGCAAAGTAGTTGTACATGTTTGTACTCCCACTAGAAAAGAAAGAGGGTTGCCCTTGTTTCACATCCTTGCCAGCATGTGCTATCATTTTATGAAGTTGTTTTTTTGTTGTTGTTGTTGTTTTTTAATCTCAGTCGCTTCGATGGCTATAAGATGGAACCTCAGAGTTGTTTTGATTTGCACCCCCACGATAATTAAGGACTTTGAACATTTATTTGTGTGCTGTTCAGCCAATTGAGATTCCTCTGCTGAGAAGTCTCTCTTAGGCTCTGTATCCTGTTCTTTAATTGGGTTATTTGGGTTACTGTTTTCTAACTTCTTGATTTCTTTGTAAATTTTGGAAATTAGCCTTCCATTAGATGTATGTTTTTTGAAGATGATTTCCTAATCAGTAGGCTGCTGTTTCATCCTATTGACAGTGTTCATTGTGTTACACAAGCTTTGTAGTTTCATAAGGTCTCATTTATCAGTTTTTAATCTTAGAGCCTGAGCCATTGGTGTTCTGTTCAGTAAACTGTCTCCTGTACCAATGCATTGAAGGGTGTTTCCCACTTTCTCTTCTATAAGATTTTCTGTATACAGTTTTGTGTTAAGGTTATTAATCTACTTGGACTTGTGTTTTTGACAAAGTGATGAATATGGTTCATTTGTATTGTTCTACATGTAGACAAGCTGTTACACCAGTGCCATTTGTTAAAATTTCTGTCTTTTTTCTACTGTATGGCTTTGGCTTGTTTATCCAAAATCAAATATCCATAGAAGTGCAGGTTTATTTCTGGATCTTCAATACTTTTTCATTGATCAACAAGTCTGTTTCAATACCAGTACCATGCAGCTTTATCACTATTGCTCTGTATTACAGCTTGAGGTCAGGGAGTAATTCCTCCTGAAGTCCTTTTATTGTTAAGAATTGCTTTGGCTATCCTGAGTTTTTTATTTCTCCATATAAAGTTAAGTATTGCTTTTTCAAGGTCTATAAAGTTTTGTGTTGGAATTTTGTCAGGGATTGTATTGAATCTGTAGAATGATTTTGATAAGATGTTCATTTTAACTATGCTAATCCTACCTATCTATGATCACGGGAGATTTTTCTATCATCTGATATCAGCTTCAGTTTCTTTCTTCAGGAATTTGAAATTCTTGTCATATATATCTTTCACTGCCTTGGTTAAACTTATAACAAGGTATTTTATATTATTATTATATTATTATTTTATAGCTGTCATAAAGAATGTTGTATCCCTAATTTCTTTGCCTGTTTATCATTTGTATAAACGAGGGATACTTATTTCTTTGAATTAATTTGTATTCAGACACTTTTCTGAAGGTGTTTTTAGCTGTAGCAGTTCTTTGGTAGAATTTTTAAGGTGGCTCACAGAGCAATCATACTGAAGTTCTTTTTCTTTAAGTCTTTATATAGTTTAGTATACCTATGGCTTCATAGAATGAATTTTCAGTGATCCTTCTGTTTCTAACTTGTGGAATAATTTGAGGAGTATCGGTATTAGCTATTCTTTGAAAGTCTGGTAGAATTCTTCACTAAAATCATCTGTCCCTGGACTTTGTTTGGTTGGCAAACTTTTCATGACTGCTTCAATTATTTTAGGGGTTACAGGACTCTTTAAATAATTTATCTGATCTTGATTTAAATTTTCTTAAGTGGTATTTGTCTAGAAAATCATCCATTTAATTAAGATTTTCCAATTTTGTTGACAACAGGCTTTTGAAATGAGACAAAATGATTCTTTACATTTCTGTAGTTATCTGTTGTTAAGTCTCCTTTTTTATTTCTGATTTTCTTTATTTGAATACTTTTCTCTGTGCTTTAGTTAATTTGGCTAAGTATTTCTCTATCTTGTTGATTTTCCCAAAGAGCCAGCTCTTGGTTTAGTGGATTCTTGGTATTGTTTTGTTTGAATCTAACTGGTTGTTTTCATCCCTGATTTTGATTATTTCTGTCTACTTCTCTTTGGTATGCTTGCTTCATTTTTATTTAAGAGTTTTGCGGTGTATCTTTAAATGGCTCACATGAGAAGCTTTTAATTTCTTTATAGAGGTACTTAGTGCTATGAGCTTTGCAATTACCTCTACTTTCATTGTTTTCCATAAAGGTGGGTATGTTTTACAATCGTTTTGATTGAATTCTAGAAAGTCTTTAATTTCTATCTCTATTACTTTCCTGATCCAGAGTTCATTCAGTAGAGAATTGTTCAGTTTCTGTTAGTGTGTTAGATTTCTGATGTTTCTGTTCTTGTTGGAGTTGAGCCTTAATCCATGGTGGCCTTATAAGATACAGGTATTATTTCAATTTTCTTGAATTTATTGATGCTTCATTTGTCACTGACTATATTGTAAATTTTGAAGAAGGAGCCATGAGGTATGAAAAACAAATATTTTGTGTTGTATTTGGGTGAACTATTTTATAATGTCTGGTATGTCCATTTGATTCATAATTTCTTTTAGTTTCATTAATTATTTGTTTAGTTTTTGACTTGATGTCCTTTCAGTTGGTAAAAGTGGGATGTTGAAGTCTTCCCCTATCAATATGTGGGGTTTGATTACAATTTCGTTTTTAACAATTTTTCTTTTAAAAATGTAGGTTTTCTTGTGTTTGGAGCATAGATTTTCAGAATTGAGATATCGTCTTGGTAGAATTTTCCTTTAATGAGTATCAAGTGTCTCTTTTGATTAATTGTGGTTGAAAGTTTATTTTATAAGATATTAGAATGGCTTCTTCAGCTTTCTTCTTGGGTCCATTGTGTGTGTGTGTGTGTGTGTGTGTGTGTGTGTGTGTGTGTGTGTAAAATGTTCTTCCAGCTCTTTATTCTGAGGTAACATCTATGTTATTGTTGAGATATGCTTCCTGTATGCAGTAAAATAATGAATCCTCTTTTCACATTCATTCGGTTAGCCTGTATCTTTTTATTGTGGGTTTGGGGCCCATGATGTTAGTGTGTTTGTTTGTGTGTACATTCTCCTTGTTTCTGCTGTATGGAATTACATACTTACTATGTTTTCTTGTGTGTAGTTACCTCTTTGGGTTGCAATTTCCTTCTCATATTTTTTGTAGGGTTGGATTTGTGAATAGATATTGTTTGAATTTTGAATTGTCTGAAAATACCTTCTATTCTCCATCTGTGGTGTTTGAGAGTTTTTCTGGGTAGAGTAGACTAGGTTAGCACCTGTGGATATTTTTAGAGATTGCAAGAGAACTGTCCAGCCCTTCTAGCTTTTAGAGTCTCTGCTGAGAAGTCCAGTGTAATTCTGATAGTTCTGCCTTTGTATGGACTAGATTTTTTTTTCCCTTGCCATTTTTAATATTCTTATTTTGTACTTTAGATTTTGTGCTTTGATTATTATATGTCCAGAGAACTTTTTTATTCTGGCCCAGGCTAATTGGTGTTCTATGAGTTGCTTGTATGTTTTCAGGCACCTCTTAATTTTGATTTGGAACGTTTTCTTTTAAAATTTTGTTGAGACTATATTTTGGGCCTTGGAGAGGGAACTCTTCACCTTCTTCTATTTCTATTATTTTTGGTTAGTTATTTTCATGGTATCCAAGATTTCTTGAATATGTTGTGTCAGACTTCTATTTAGGTTTCATATTTTAATTGACTGATGCATTAAATTTTTTCTATTGAATTTTCTGTGCCTGAGATTCTGTCTTCCATCTCCTGTATTCTATTGGTAATGTCTTGCATCTGTTGTTCCTGTTCTCTTCTCTAAGTTTTCCATCTCCAGAATTCTGTCAGTTTGTATTCTTGTTAGTAATTTTATATTGACTTTTAGATATTAGAGAGTTTTATTTATTTCCTTTATGTGTTTTGTTGTATTTTCCTATATCTTTAAGGGATTTCTTTGTTTCCCCTTTAAAGAACTGTTTGATTGTATTTTCCTATATTTGTTTAAGAAATTTATTCATTTCCTCTTTAAAAACATCTACCATATTTATAAGATTTGATTTAAGGTAATTTTCTTGTGTTTTGATTGTGTTAGGATTATCTAGGGCTAGGTAGATTAGCTATACTCTGAAGGTAACATACTACACTGGCTTTGGTTGATCATATTCTTTGACTGTCCTTTAGCTATCTTGATGGCTCTGGTCCGTGGATTTTTCTACTGCAGTAGGTATTGGGAGGGGGTTAACCTTAATAATCCTGGTATAGCAAGCCTCTGCTTAGCTTCCTTTGACTGTATATTTCTAAATCAGCAAGTCTCTATGGTTCAGGATCTGCAAGACTGTGCAGTTCAAGAGCCACAGCTCTGATGAAGGTAGGCAAAATGGAGGTCCCCTGGGATATCATCTTGCTCAGAGCACCTTGGCTAGTTCAAGAGAAGTCAGAGTTCAGGTAAGATGGTTAGCGAAAGGGAAGCTAACTAGTTTAGGGTCAAAGGATCTGATGAAGTTGGGGGAAAGCAGGCAGGAGAAAGGAGGCCTAGAGGACATATCAGGCTGCCCAGTGCAGATTGGCTTATCCTAGAGGACTCACCTAGCAGGAAAGATTGGTGTTGAAAGGGAATCTAATTTGTATGGTTCAGGCTTGATTGGTCTGATGAACATGGGAGGAGAAATGGTAAGAAAATCTATAAAACTTCAATGCAATAAAGTAAATTATGTACCCCCAGACTCAACACCCTTGTCCATGACTCCAGAATAAGACTCCTGCTCTATCAGATATAGAATGAATCTTAGAAGCATCACTTGGCAACAAAAACAACAAAAAGCCTAAGGTGGGATACCTGTCATGGAGTAAGAGAATTCTCAGTGTCAACCTCATGGGTGATTTACTGATAAACTCTGATAAGACAGATACATAAACCTAAGAAGAAGGTATCCAGCCATATAGCACACTGAGAATAGAGTAAACTAGTTTATTGGTATAGGAGTTAGTTATAAAACAGAGCCAAGGCTAATAGCTTAACCATTTATTAATAAATAATTGATCTCAGAGTTGTTATATCTGGAAACAAAGTAGTCAGGAGAAAAATCCTAGCATTTCAATCAGAATTCATGTTAGTACTAGGAATCTCAGGTAAGATACTGGCAACTAACACTCCTTAAAGCCTGCCTAGAATTCTCTAACAGTACCCCTTCCCCAGGGCTTCATATCCTTTTCCACAACTCCTGTTGTAGAATCCTACTCTATAGGCCATGCTGATATTAAGAACTCCAAGTAAGATACCACCTACTTCCTGATAACACTCCTTAGAGACCACACAATTATCTAGAACAACATCCTCCATCCCTTCGCTCCATATTCCAGATCACAAAAACGGGCAGAATAGTCCTGTTCATGGGATATTCCCTGTCCAATCATATCAGGGCCTGTGATTGCACAGGAAAAGGGAGGCAAAGCTAATAGTCACACAGACAGAGAGCATCACAGGGTATCTGGAGAGGAAGATGGGAGCAGACATGAATCAGCATGGCTATAATCAGGAAAACATTATTATGATATCATAAAGATTAGAATATTGCCAGTATTTTGTCTAATCTAAGTGGGCACCTTTTGTCATTATCAATTGGTTTGAAATTATTGTATTGGAATCTTGTATATTGAGAATTTATTGATATATAATTCTGATTGGTTAATTATAAGCATTGCATTTTGCTTTTGCCAGGTTACAGGGTATTGTGTTATCAAACTGCAAGAATGGCAGATCTATTTGGTTATTGGAATGTGGGACAGAGCCAGTGGGACCCCTCAGTGACATAGTCCTGTAGTCCTGTGGGGCCAGAGAAGTGATGGGTTCACTTTTTAATATTTTCCTCAACAGTCTACACTACTACTAGGAATTCCAGATGCAGAATTCTTTCAAGTTCTGCCTTGCCTGAGGCCTAGCTAGAACTGGGAACCTTAGATATAGCTACTTCCTGGAAATACAGAGGCCAAGCCTGTTCTGCAGAGACAGTATGAGTACTTAAAACCTGTGAGTTATGCAGACCCCTAAAGCCTCAGGAAAAAAAACAAAAAACAAAAAACAAAAAACCCTACCGAACCTGAAGAATTGTTGGCCAACAGAGCTACAGGTCACTCAGGCCAGAAGACCAGAGAAGAAAAAAATAAAGGGAGGGGGGATCTATACAACAAAGATAAACTCAGAGATCATTAGCTAAACATATAATAACAACAAACACAAATGACTAGAGGACAACTAAGAATACAATTAAAAATGTTTGGAGCAACAGGGCATCACCTGAGCCTAGCTGTCCTACTTCATTGAGCACTGGATATTTTAACACCACTGAAGCAAAAAAAAAAAAAAAAAAAAAAAAAAAAAAAAAAAAAAAAAAAAAAAAAAAAAAAAAAAAAAAAAAAAAAAAAAAAAAAAAAAAAAAAAAAAAAAAAAAAAAAAAAAAAAAAAAAAAAAAAAAAAAAAAAAAAAAAAAAAAAAAAAAAATGACCTTCCATCTAATCTTAAAAAATACTAGAGGTCCTTATGGAGGAAATAAATAAATCCATTTAAGAAGTCTGAGAAAATCAGAACAGGAGAAGGAAATGAATAAAATTGTTCACAACAGGAAAATGGAAATAGAAATGATAAAGAAAATCACAAACTACGGAAATTCTAGAGATGAAAAATTCAGGAAGGCAAAAAGGAACTCCAGACACAAGCATTACCAACGGAGTATATGAGATAGAAAAGAGAATAGAAAATAGAGAAGATAGAAGAAATTGGTACAGTGGTCAAAATACATTAAATCTAAAAGATTTTTTAGGCAAAACATACAGGAAATGGGATCTGATGGGATTTTCTAGGTTCTGGCTTGTAGGTACATACAGATAGAGCACTCACATACATAAAAGACTGTAAAAAAATTAGTTTTAATCTCCTTGTTTAACACAGTGAAAACAGACTTATACATTCCTAAGAAAATATAAAATTCCAAGTGCTCAAATAATAGATATTTATTTATGCAATTTGTTGATGATATTTTGGGGGACTTCATTGTAACTTTAGATTGACCTGAAATTCAATTTATCATCATCATCATCATCATCATCATCATCATCATCATCATCATCATCATCGTCATCATCATCATCATCATTAGCAGCAGCAGCAGCAGCAGCAGCAGCAGCAGCAGCAGCAGCAGCAGCAGCTCTTCTGTGCACACTACTAATTCTATTAACATTAAGAGAGAGTAAAAACTCCATTTAAGTACCTGGAGACTTCATTCCAGGACCTAACTGAACCTGTCATGTGGAAAAAAGTGAACCTGAGTATGGGACTTCAGTTTTCTGCAGTTCAAATAAATGAAAAGGCCCTAGGCCTGACACAAATCTTTTGAAGTTATAGATTTCTTATTTGGCAGTCTAAACTGCTTGGTTTATTCAGCTATGGTTGTAAAGTAAGCCATAGCCTGAATTCTAATATGAGAATCTGACCTATTGTATTTTACCAATGAAACAATATGATTGTTTATTCTAGATTTTGTACTTCAATTAAATTAAAATTAGCCAAAAACAAGTTGATTGTGTATGACATACATCATCCCCTCTAACTTCTGATTTCTTTAGTTACATGATTCAAATATTTGCATATTGACAGTCTCATTACATAATATTTACATAATGAATTGTATTCATTTTCATTTCCCATTTCCCCTTCCTCCTCTTTCCTTCCCAGCAAGTCACCCACCCACATTCATGCTTTGTTTTTATCTGTGATTTACTGAGTTGCATGAAGTTTCTTACAGAGTCTGAATAGGTAATAAGCTATTTACTTAAACAAAGTAACTCATCAGTGGCTGAGTCAGTAAGTGAAATGATACTGTGCTCCATAGCAGCCATTAACAATCTATAATCCTAAAGAAGGGATGAGGGGTTTTTTGACCTCTTGCCCTTTGCATGACAAAATGTCCCCAACAATCAACTAATTATTTTTGACTTTCTTGAAACAAAGTACAAATCAGTAATAGGCACCATAGCCAGAGATGGTGGTTATATAGTTGTTGTGTACTTACATTATTATTTTGCTTAACTCTTTATTAGTCTGTTGTTTTTGTCAAGTAGGGTCATGGATATGTTGTAGTAGTTGAAATAATAAAATAAGAAACAACAATTTGAGTCAACAAATTAAGTAGAAATATATAATTTAAATAAAGAGATGTCTAAAAACCGTACAACTTGTAGTCTCTCATGCTGGATCTAGGCTGGGAGTTCAGACCCTCCCCTGAGGGCGTGCCACAGAACTTGGCTCCAGCTAAGCCTGCCCCCTCTTTACACCACTGCCTCAGCCCACCTCCTGCACAGGGGCACCAACCTGCACGCCCCCTTAGAATGGAGAGCGTGCCAAGGACTTCCCAGGAACAGGACCTTCAGGCACAGCAGCTCCACGCAACTCCAAGTGCTCACGAACATGGAGTCCGGGCCCCTGGGAATGGGATGGCGGGGTTTTCCCTTTTTCCTACCCTCCTTTAACTAAGAAATAATATTCAGTAATGTACAGAAATGCTTTAATCAGTGATTCGTCTCAATGCTTGTTTTTTTCAATCCATAGCTTTCTGCTAGGTCCCCTGCCCGCTTTCCAGGGTAACCCAATATACTTTGGGGGTGTCCCTAATGGACCCCTACAACAACTTCGAAATTACATATTTAAAGTTGGGAGTAGTCATTTCAGAAATGTGTAGTGTGATAATTTGAGCTTGTCTAGAATGAAATTTTACCTTAAATTGATATAACTGAAACACAGAAAATCTACATAGATTGCTGAATTTGGCTCATTTTATACAGAGAAGGGAACAAGCAAGTCCTGAAGAACCAAGGCCTGTTGACTTCATCATGGAACAGAAGTGTACTATTAGTTCAAGAGTCTTTCCCCCTTTGCCTACAGACAGCTTCATATCCTTTGTTCCTTACTGAAGGATCACACATGAAAGTAACCCAAAATGCTCAGATCGAAAATCCTTGTAACACAAACCAGTTGGCCTCAGGAAACTATTTGTCCCTTCATTTTCTGCTCTTGGATGTTTGTTTGTGTGTGTGTCTGTGTGTTTGTCCTCCAATGAACTATGACATACATCTTAGATTTTTCCCCTAGAAAAATGATTTTTTACTTTAAGTATTTTTGTAGCATGATTAAGTTCCAAGATTCAATATCCCTTTATATTTCTCAAGGAATTCCTAGACTTCTATAAATGAGTGATGGCTCTAAATAATGGGATATTTAAATTAGTTTATACCTGAAAGGTTTCAAACAACCATTTTCTAATGAGTAGAAGCAATTGTGTACAAAAAGAAGGTAGAACCTGGAATCAAAATATAAGTCCTGCCCACAAAGATATATAATGCTTATTTCTTTTTCGTATATTTCCTCAGTTCTTATAAAGATAAAACATCCATTTAGAATTATCATTAAGAAACCATATATAATACAATAGGTTCCTCTATTCAAATGGAAAGTCAAGTTTTGCTTCAAGTCACTGTGAATAAATTAGAACATATTTTTTCTTCTCTGCTTCTCACTCATTCCAGATCATCTCTCATACCTCGACACTGAAGGAGAAAATTGAGCTCTGTCTTCACTTGAGGTCAACTTTGTCTACTCAACCCACATCACTTAATCTGGAATTTCTGATGCTCTGGCCTTCATAAATTGACTTCATAATATGGCATGGATTTATGAAGATGCATCTTGAAAGGCCTAACAGACAGCTTTGCCTGCTGAGTAAAGTGAATCTTCTGCTTGATCCTAAATTGTCAAATTTAATGGCTCTTCATAGACTAAGAAATGAAACAGGGTTTTTACTGGGAGATGCAAGAATTCTTATTTATGCTTCAAGGATTAAGATGATCATTCACTAAATTAAATGAATACCAAAGCAGTATAAAACAGCAACTAAAACTAAAGGTAAAGTAAGTGCATTAAGATACTCAACAAGTTTTACCAAGAAAAAACTGCTATTAGGGAAAAGGCCAACTATAGATACAACTCAACAAGATAACAGTGAGATTTAAGTGATGTTCATTTTCTAATAATATTTTATAGTCATTTTAGCATAACTTTCCTCATTTATTATCCCAACAAAGCTTTAGATTCTCTAAACCTGAAAATTTGGTTTACACATTGATCCTGAACAGAAAACAGGCTTAGAAAACAGAAGAGAAAACAAGCTTAAATAGTTTTCAAACATCATGATATAAAACAATTTCTAGTAGTTAATTTCACTAAAATTCAAAGGTTCTAAAGTAGCTAACACTTATAAGATTATTCACCCCTATTACATTTGATGTTCAAATTAGTTGTGAATTGGAAGGGAATGCAAATTTATATAATTAAATAGATTATACCACTTTTTTGTTTTTACATACAAAATTATAATTACCCAATGTGCACTTTCAGTAATTTACTTATATGTCTAGATTTATTTCATCATCTGTGAAGCTGAACACTTTCATGCATATGTATCAATTTTGATGGCTTTGGTAGGTGCCAGGTGATAGTAAGCATTCAAATACTTGGTAAATGATATTCCTTTATTCCTTTCTGAAATTTGACACAATATATACTAATTATTCAACACATTGTTTTCCATCCTTGAGCCAAATATTTTGTTATTCCTTTTTTCTCCACTTTTTATTTACTACTCTCAGGTGGTACTGAATGTAGGCAGACATCGCCCGAGGCTGAGAGGTTATTGATTTGATAGCTGTTGTTTTTGGAGCAGTGTGAGCTTGGCACTTCCACCGACCCTTTGCAGCCAACCCTTCTTGGCTCACTGGACAAAGTAAACTCCCAGGCCAATAAGAGAGGCCTGCTGCGTGAAATAAATCACTTGAAATGGCAGGAAGGAAAGAGTTCTTCTTTTCATTTCCTGGTCTCCTAAGTGTGTTGATCTTCTTCCAACAAACCTGCACTGTACCTTGAGACCACAAGCGAGTGACAGAGTTTCTTCAAAGGTTCTAGAAAAGAATAAATAACCACCCACTTCCTTGAGCAAGAAGATAATTTCAAAGAAGAATAATCTTAAAAGACTGAAAACATTATATAGAAATGTCTTTGTGTTTTGTCCTTTTATTTGAGCTAAGAATCAGTCTATACTACATTCAGTAGAGATATATGATAACTTCCGGAACATCATTTTCCTCTTTCAAACATCATCAGTAACATTCATTAGAATTATCAATGTCAAAGCCCATTTTCTCCTCTAATTTAGATATTTAAACTGTTAATTTAAATTATTTTGTGTTTTATTCTATCCTGAATATTATTAAAGTATGAATATTTCTTTAAGCATCTTCTTGTGTTCTTCATTCATTAGGAAAGTCTTGTGTTTCCTAAGGAACATGCAGGTCTTGCCAGAATTGTTAAACATGACTATTCTTTGTATTGGGCCATGCTCTAAGAGAAGAATCATTCTCAAAAGAAAGCAAGAATGTAATTCTGTTTTGTTTTGTTTTGTTTTGTTTTGTTTTGTTTTGTTTTGTTTTGTTTTTTGAGACAGGGTTTCTCTGTATAGCCCTGGTTGTCCTGGAGCTCACTTTGTAGACCAGGCTGGCCTCGAGCTCAGAAATCTGCCTGCCTCTGCCTCCTGAGTGCTGGGATTAAAGGCATGTGCCACCACACCCGGATAAGAATGTAATTCTAAGTTAGAGTATCATTTGAGCATGAGCACGGCTTGAGTTCTACACTCTGTTCAAGAAAAAGATTGCTTTAATATGTATGATCTGATTTGTGAAATAGACTTGTATCTATATCACATGTGCATTCAAACTCTATTGAGTTAAGCTATTATATTTTAGTCATTGAGGTATGGAGGCACAGTTCAGTGAAACACTGCTTAATGTGTAGGAGGTCATATATTGAATATTCAGGAAAATTACAAGTAATACAAATGAATAAATATTCATTTCCATTGGATTATACATTTTTCCTGTAGTTTCCAAAAGATTTCTAACCTTCTATCATGATCAATTAGAGATAAATCTGATCTATGTCACAGTTATTCCAACAAAAGTACTCAACTTTTACAAGAAAAAAAAGAACTGCTTTTCTTAGTGGAACCCAATGCTATTGATCTTTATTTCCCATTAATGTAGCAACATGGATAAACTCTCTCCAGTGCCTCTTCAAAATTCATTGCCTATTATCCCGTATGGGGTTTTGAGTCACTGCAATAAATTCTGACACAAGATCATGTATGAAATCAAATTGTATTTGGCAATTATTATAAAATTCCTTTATAACATGTGAGAAATTAATTTTCTTCTCAACTGTTAGTCTTTATTTTTGTTGTTATCTCTAACTCATTGTTACCAGTCTGGGAATCTCTCTATACCATTATCTCTAAAGTATTTTGGAAGATAATGGGCTTTATGTTATACTAAAATAGTAGAAAAACATAAACCCTTATGTATAAAAATTGGATTTGAAATACTATTTTCTGTATATTTATTACATACTTTTGTAACCAGAATCCATTGCTTTTCAACTGCTCTTGGGGTCTAGAGAAATGGTAAAATGATGTGTTGTAGAGTCCTATAGTATACCAAAAAGATTTAACTTTACATTGTATATTATGAAATACAAAGAGAGAAAAGCGGACTAAAAATGTGCATGAACTTCTGAAGTGACATATCTTATGTTTCATTTTTAATACATATGGTTATATTTTATTATATTTTATTAGAATATATACTGTTTTGCTTGTGTGTGTGTGTGTCTGTGTGTGTGTGTCTGTGTGTGTGTCTGTGTGTGTGTGCGCAATGCTCAGTCAATATTTCATCACTCTACTTAGCAAAGGTCTTGAGTAGCACTGTTGCCTTAAAGGGGACTCAAATATAGCATCAGTCAATATTTTCTTCTCTCCTTCATGATTGATATTTTCACTCTTTAATGACTTCTACAGAAAATACTCAACAATCTTTCTACCTTGATTTGTTTCACTACTCAACTATTGTGACTTCTAGTAAGAGCTCACTTCCTCATTTCATCCCTGAGGTACATAAACAATCATTGTTCATTGTAAGAGTCTGAGCCAAAAGATACTACTGTAAATGAAACTAATCTCAAGGTCTATGAATGTTTAAATGTATTCCTTGCTTAAATAAAATCAGCAGCTGTACTCCCCCACGATGTTGATGACTGAAATTTTAGTGGCTTAGACACTTAAGAAAATAGAAAATTTCAAACATCTTGTGCAATGTACCCTTGAGAGCTAGATATATATGGTGATTTATAATCATCAAGAGCAACTTTAAGAAAAGGCTCGGAGAGTTGCCAAGATGAGTATGCAAGGGATGCTATATGGATTTTTATGATCCAGTTTCAGACATTACACAAAGTCACTTTTATTTTACTCCACTGGGTGGACCAGTCTCATGCCCACCCTGATCGAAGAGGAGGAAAATAAACACTACCATGTGCCAAAGACTTTAGAGCTGTGTTGCAAAAATCACCACAACCCTTATTTTCTTTACTTTTCTACATGAATGTTTCAACTCCCACACTGAGCATTAATTTCAATTTGAAGACCAGGTTATTGTATTTATTCATAAAAAAGTAATACATTTAATTGTAATGACAATTATTTATAGAATGCCATCTCTGTTAAAACCATGTGTTTTAAATATGCACAAAAATAAAGAAATACATATTTTCATAATTATAGACTAGGGTGGGACTGTGATAGGCAGGCTATTTTGTTTGAATGGGGCTTGTTCTGGTGACCCAGCTAAATACTCTTCAAGGGACAGAAAGGTGAGCCATGTTCCAAGAATCAGGTGCCTGAAACCACAGAGCCCCCAACTGCATAATTCTGTGACTATCTGTCACACAGAAAATGTCCCAAGCTCCTGGCATTCTGGCTAAATTCCACCCCCACAGTAACTTGACTATAGCAAGGTATGCTCCTCTCCATAGTTACCTGGGCACCGCAAGATAACCCAGCCCACTATAAGAGATGCTACTTGGCCCTTCCTCTCTCTCTCTCTCTCTCTCTCTCTCTCTCTCTCTCTCTCTCTCTCTCTCATTTTAGTTTTTCGAGACAGGGTTTCTCTGTATAGCCCTGGCTGTCCTGGAATTCACTTTATAGACCAGGCTGGCCTTGAACTCAGAAATCTACCTGCCTCTGCCTCTGGAATGCTGGGATTAAAGGTGTGCCCCTCCTCACTCTCTTTAAGCCCTCACCTTTCTTACTCTCTAGCTCTCCTTCTCTCTCTCCCTTCCCATCTCTCTCCACATGAGCCATGGCCAGTCTCTCTTTCTACATTCTCTCATTTATTATATTATTATTATTTTATAATAGATAATGAATCTATAAAACAAATCAAGAATGAAAGAGAAAGAAAAACAGATAAAATAGATAGAGCATAGACATAAACAATTGCAACTTTTGCCAGATCTAAAGAAGATCATGTATAGATGCTACAAAATGAAATGAAATAAAGGGAAAAAAAGAAGGATGGAAAACAAAAAATAACCAAGAAATGTAAGACTCTGGCAAGGCTTAGCTTACAGGGATTCCCTGAGTGAATGATGTGGAGCTAGGAATCAATGTAGAACGCAAGAGGAATTTATTCTTCTAATATTTTGGGATAGCCCTGCACATGGAGAGAGAGAATGACCTGGCACAGCCCATCCAATAAGCCTTTATACAGTTCTCAAGGCAGCAGCCATTAGGCACAATGTAATTGGCACAACAGTGTGACTCTTAGGTGGTGGCCAATGGTCTCCCAATGTATCTACAAATTCTGGGCCTCCCCTATCTGCAGGAGAGTGGTGGTTGGTCCCTGCTCCTTGTGTTCTGAGGAATGTAAATAGCCCCTCCCTTCCAGAGGGGAGGGGTGCCTAAGTTCTTTATGACCTTTCTCTTCCAAGTGGGGAATTTTCTAAAGTTCCTGAGCTGACCTCTTCAGAAACAAGGGAAGAAAACCTGTCACTTCTCTTCTGAACAAAAGGATAAGTTTTTAGAAGTAATGTCTTTTTTTGTAAACTTCTATGCAGATGCTAGTGACACACATGTTTATGTATCACTTCATCGGTGGCTTCAGAACAATCCATTTCTTCCATTGTGCCACAAGACAACCCCCGAGTGATATAGATACTGACCAAAAAAATAACAGTTGAGTAATTTCTAGCAGGACAATTATAAAATGATACACAAAATGCTAATCATATAGGTATTGTCTTTCTAATTACCCTGTCTTTACCTAGTATGTTTGTTTTCACATATAAATGTTGGGAAACTTTGCTAATTAAGGTCCAAGTCTGCCTTGTTCAGATAGCTTCCCTGAGCTTGATATAAATGGAGGATTTCCTTTCTTATCAGGGGTTCCTCTTCTCTGCCTTATTTGAGGAGCCCAACCCCTACTCTTTACCTGAGAAATGTCATGTAATCCTTTGGAAAATTACAGGCTCAATTTCCTGGAATGCATCTCCATGCAAATGAGGTACCCCAGAACCTTAAACCCCAGACAATGCAACTTCAGCCTAAGAGCAACCCCTTCCCATTTTCCAAAGTTTATATAGTTCTTTCACCATGAATAAGAAAAACACAAGTTGACTCATTGACTATAGTATAGCTGTTTTCTAAAAGAGGTATAATACTGACAACACCCGCCCCCAGCCCCACTCTCACCCCACTCTTGTATTCACTCATTCTCTTCCAGGCCTGGAACCTGCTGCCTGACAGTTCTGATCTTCACTTCATCCTTTTTAGCCTGGTGTGCAAGGAAAGTCTAACTAGGGAACTGGGCTCTGTTCCATTCTTCCTAACTGGGTTACACCAGACCAGTATGCCTTGGAAAGCCCAGAGTGTGAAACTTGGTCCTTTCCTGCTTGGTATGCAGTGATGCCTGAACATCCAAAGAGAAGAGTAAGGAACAGAATCACACAAACAGTACAGAGTCTCTATCATAATTAACGTTGATTCTTTAGTGTCAATGCTCATTGTAATTAGACTGTCTAGAGTACTGAGGGAATCCTCTCACCTAAACACTTTGTGACTTTATCTAACTTGGTCCTCTTTCCCAGCTTTTCTATGTTCTTTCTCTTATTCTGTCACTTTCTTTTCTCACCAGTAAACAAATACTGTTGCCATCTGGCCTGCAAACTCAACAGGCTTTTTGTGAAGGCTTCTGTATAGTGTTTTATAAACTGTAAAGGACTATTTACGTATTAAGGAATATTAGCACACTGTTTGTTATTGCTGTTCTTTATCTGTTCAGCTTGACAATTTTGTTCCTGTGGTGGCTGTGCACTTGTGCTTGCAGATGTATATGTGTGTGTGTGCTTATGTGTGCGCATATGTGCATACATGTGTATGTTTATGTACATGTATGTTTGTGTGTGTGTGTAAAGGACTGATTAATACATGTGATATTAGTACAGTAGTGCATTAATACATATTAATACATTAGTACATGCATATCAAAACCAGAGGTCAACCTCATTATTAACATGCATTCCCACTGAGGGTCTTGCCTTCTCATAGAAGTCAGTACTTATGATAGGTTGGTTGACTAGGGATCCTCAGGGATTTTTCTGGTTTTTCTTGGAATCATGAAGGTATGATTTTACATCAAGAAACTTATTTACAGACCTATCTGTGGGAAGCAGGGATAACCACTGAGCTAAGATGGTGCCCAGCTTAGTGCCAAACCTTGTAACCCCATCCTGTTTACTAACACATCTGAAAACGGCAAGGTGAGTCATCTGCGCCTACCGCATGATCTGAAATGTCATATAGCCTTACCATAGTGTTATCCAATTATCTGTTGTCCTGCCTGTGTGTACAACTCGTGCTATGGGTGGGATGATGCTGATTGGAGAGCAATGAGTAGAGTGAGATGATGTAAGAGGGCTGTGTATATATTGAACTGCCTTGAGGGAGATCGCTGGATAAAAGAAGTTCACTGCGGGAGATTGCAGAGAGAGAGTGTTGTTTAACCAATAGTAAATCGAATAGGGGGGCTAATATCTAATATATATAAAGTCCAATATGTTGGACTCCAAAAAAAACCAAATAGCCCTATTAAAAATGGGGTATAGAGCTAAACAAAGAATTCTCAATTGAGGAATACCGAATGGCTGAGAAGTACCTAAAAAAAAATGTTTAATAACATTAGGGAAATACAAATCAAAACAACCCTGAGATTCCACCTCATACCAGTCAGAATGGCTAAGATCAAATACTGAGGTGACAGAAGATGCTGTCGAGGATATGGAGAAAGAGGAACAGCCCTCCATTGTTGGTGGGATTACAAGCTGGTACAACCACTCTGGAAATCATTCTGGTGGTTCCTCAGAAAATTGGACAGTACTACTGAAAGATTCATCAATACCACTCCTGGGCATATACCCAAAAGATATTGTTTTCCTGATTTTATTCTCAGATCATTTGACATTTTTATTTAGGAAGACGATTGATTTCTCTGAGTTTAGTAGGATCCAGCCACCGTGCTGAAAGTGTTTATCAACTGTAGGCATTTCCCAGTAGAATGTTTCAGGCCATTTATGCATATTATCATAGCATCTGAAAATAAAGGTCTCTTGATTTCTTCTTCCTCAATTATATACACTTATCTACTTCAGTTGTGTTATTGCTGTAACTAAAATTTAAAATATTTTATTGAAAATTTATGGAGAGAGTGAACAACCATGTCCTGATCCTGACTTTTAAAATTGATTTGAGTTTATCTCCATTTAAGTTGATTTTGAATATAGGCTTGCTTTAAACTTCCTTTATGATCTTCCTTCTGAGCCCAGCGGAGGCAGCTAGGGCCACTTGTTTGCTCTCCACACCCCAGGACCTTAGGATTACCTCGGAGTTATGGGTGAGTGGAGCACAGTGTCAGCTTTAGGAACCGCGGAGGGTCTGGTGCCAGCAGCAGCAGGAACAGAGGAACTCTGCCCAACCCGATGTTGGGGTCTCTTCCAGCCTAGTCCACCCCCGCCATCTTCCTTCTGAGCCCAGCAGAGGCGGCTAGGGCCACTTGTGTGCTCTCCACACCCCAGGACCTTGGGATCACCTCGGGATTACAGAAGAGAGGCAGCCTTCTGGAAGAGTTCTGACCATAGAACTCAGGAAGTGGATCAGAGCTCCACTCTGCTGGACACCTGATTGCAAGAGAAGAGCTTGCCTGCAGAGAGCACTCTGATTACTGGATCTCAGGGGAGACTTGGTCTACCAGGAGTGCTGTGAGAGGCTAACAGAATCACAGGAGGATCAAGCTCAAACCAGTGACAGCTTGGACATTAACATTAGAAATCTCCAGATGGTGAGAGGCAAATGTAATAATCTTACTAACAGAAACCAAGAACAATGGGCATCATCAGAAATCAGTACGCCTACTGCAATGAGTTCTGGATACCCCAACAAGCATAAAAGCAAGACGCAGATTTTAAATCATATCTCATCATGATGGTAGAAGATTTTAACATTAATAACACTCTTAGAGAAATACAGGAGAACAATGCTAAACAGGCAGAAGCCCTTAAAGAAGAAAAACAAAAATCCTTCAAGGATCTACAGGAGAACACTGCTAAACAGGTAGAAGCCCTTAAAGAGGAAATACAAAAATCCCTCAAGGAATCACAAGAGAACACTGCTAAACAGGTAGAAGCCCTTAAAGAGCTACAGGCAAGCACTGCTAAACAGGTAGAAGAAACACCAAAAATCCCTTAAAGAACTATAGGAAAACACAACCAAACAGGTGATGGAATTGAAGAAAACCATTGAAGATCTAAAAATGGAAGTAGAAATAATGAAGACAACACAGAGACAGACAACTCTGGAGATAGAGACCCTAGGAAAGAAATCAGGAACCATAGATGTGAGCATCAGCAACAGAATACAAGAAATGGAAGAGAGAATCTCAGGTGCAGAAGATTCCATAGAGATCATGGACACAACAATTAAAGAAAATGCAAAATGCAAAAAGATCCTAACTCAATACATTCAAGAAATTCAGGACACAATAAGAAGACCAAACCTACGGATAATAGGAGTAGATGAGAATGAAGATACTCAACTTAAAGGGCCAGCAAATATCTTCAACAAAATCATAGAAGAAAACTTCCCATACCTAAAAAAAGAGATGCCCATTAACATGCAGGAAGCCTACAGAACTCCAAACAAACTGGACCAGAAAAGAAATTCCTCCCAACACATAATAATCAGAACAACAAATGCACTAAATAAAGGCAGAATATTGAAAGCAGTAAGGGAAAAAGGTCAAGTAACATATAAAGGCAGGCATATTACAATCACCAGAGACTATGAAAGCCAGAAAATCCTGGACAGATGTTATACAGACACTAAGAGAACACAAATGCCAGCCCAGGCTACTATACCCAGCCAAATTGTCAATTACCCTAGATGGAGAAACCAAAGTATTCCATGACAAACCAAATTCACACAATATCTTTCCATGAACCCAGCCCTTCAAAGGATAATAACAGGAAAACACCAACTCAAAGATGGAAACTACACCCTAGAAAAAAATCAGAAAGCAATCCTTTAACAAAACTAAATGAAGACAGCCACAAGATCAGACTCTATTCTTTAACATCAAAAATGACAGGAAGTAAAACTAACTTTTCTTTGATTTCTCTTTACATCAATGGACTCAATTCCCCAATAAAAAGACATAGACGAACAGACTGGCTACACAAACAAGACCCAACATTTTGCTGCTTACAGGAAACCCACCTCAGAGACAAAGGAAGACACTACCTCAGAGTAAAAGGCTAGAAAACAATTTTCCAAGCAAATGGTTAACAGAAACAAGCAGGAGTAGCCATTCTAATATCGAGTAAAATTTACTTTCAACCCAAAATTATCAAAAAAGGCAAGGAGGTGCATTTCATATTCATCAAAGGTAAAATCCACCAAAATGAACGCTCAATTCTAATTATCTATGCTCCAAATGCAAGGGCAGCCACAATCATTAAAGAAACTTTAGTAAAGCTCAAAGCATACATTGCACCTCACACAATAATAGTGGGAGACTTCAACACCCCACTCTCAGCAATTGACAGATCCTGGAAAGAGAAACTAAACACACATGGACACTAACAGAAATTATGAATCAAATGGATTTAACAGATATCTACAGAACATTTTATTCTAAAACAAAAGGATATACCTTCTTCTCAGTACCTCATGGTACCTCCTCCAAAATTGACCATATAATTGGTCAAAAAAACAGGCCTTAACCGATACAAAAATATTGATATTATCTCATGCATTTTAACAGATCACCTCGGACTAAGGGTGATCTTCAATAACAGCATAAATAATAGAAAGCCAAAATTAATATCGAAAATGAACAACACTCTACTCAATGATAACTTGGTCAAGATAGAAATAAAGAAAAAATATTGAAGACTTTTTAGAGTTTAATGAAAATGAAGCCACAATGTATCCAAACCTATGGGACACAATGAACGCAGTCTTAAGAGGAAAACCTATAGCTCTGAGAGCCTCCCAAAAGAAACTAGAGAGAGCATATACTAACAGTCTGTCAGAGCACTTAGAAACTCTAGAACGAAAGGAAGCAAATACATCCAAGAGGAGTATAGGGCAGAAAATAATCAAATTCAGAGCTGAAATCAACCAAGCGGAAACAAAAGAACTATTCAAAGAATCAACCAAACCAGGAGCTGGTTCTTTGAGAAAATCAACAAGATAGATAACCCTTAGCCAGACTAACTAGAGGAAAGAGGGACAGTATCCAAATTAACAAAATCAGAAATGAAAAAGGAGACATAACAACACATCCTAAGCAAATCCAGAACATCATCAGATCCTACTACAAAAGCCTATACTCAACAAAACTGGATGAAATGGACAACTTTCTAGACAGATACCAGGTACCAAAGTTAAATCAGGATCAGATTAACAATCTTAAGAGTCCCATTTCCCCTAAAGGAATAGATGCAGTCATTAATAGTCTCCGAACTAAAATAAGCCCAGGACCAGCTGGGTTTAGTGCAGAGTCCTATCAGATCTTCAAAGAAGACCTAATTCCAAATCTCCTGAAACCATTCAACAAAATAGAAACAGAAGGTACTCTACCCAATTTGTTCTATGAAGCCACAATTACTCTGATACCTAAACCATAGAAAGATCCAACAAAGAAAGAGAAATTTAGACCAATATCTCTTATGAATATTGATGCAAAAATACTCAATAAAATCCTCGCAAACCAAATCCAAGAACATATCAAAACGATCATCCATCATGACCAAGTAGGCTTCAACCAAGGGAGACAGGGATGGTTTAATATATGGAAATCCATCAACATAATCCATTATATAAACAACTCAAAGAGAAAAATCACATGATTATCTGCTTAGATGCTGGGAAAGTGTTTGATAAAATCCAACACCCATTCATGATAAAAGTCTTAGAAAGATCAGGAATTCAAGGCCCATACCTAAACATAATAAAAGCAATATACAGCAAACCAGTAGCCAACATCAAAGTAAATGTAGAAAAGCTGGAAGCAATCCCACTAAAATCAGGGACTAGACAAGGCTGCCCACTTTCTCCCTACCTATTCAATATAGTAAATGAAGTCCTAGCCAGAGCATTTCGACAATGAAAGGAGATCAAGTGGATACAAATTGGAAAGGAAGAAGTTAAAATATCACTATTTGCAGAGGATATGATAATATATATTAGTGACACTAAAGATTTCACCAAAGAACTCCTAAACCTGATAAAGAGCTTCAGCACAGTAGCTGGATATAAAATTAACTCAAACAAATCAGTGGCTTTTCTCTACACAAAAGATAAACAGGATGAGAAAGAAATTAGGGAAACAACACCCTTCACAATAATCACAAATAATATAAAATACCTTGGTTTGACTTTAACTAAGGAAGTGAAAGATCTGTATGACAAGAACTTCAAGTCTCTGAAGAAAGAAACTGAAGAAGATCTCAGAAGATGGAAAGCTCTACCATGCTCATGGATTGGCAGGATTAATATAGTCAAAATGGCTATCCTGCAGAAAGCAATCTACAGATTCAATGCAATCCCCATCAAAATTCCAACTCAATTCTTTACTGAGATAGAGATGGCATTTTACAAGTTCATCTGCAATAATAAAAAATCTAGGATAGCAAAAACTATCCTCAACAATAAAAGAACCTCTGGTGGTGTTACCATGCCTGACCTCAAGCTGTACTACAGAGGAATTGTGTTAAAAAATGCATGGTACTGGTGCAACAACAGACAGGTACACCAACGGAATAGAATTGAAGACCAAAAAAATGAGCACACACACCTATGTTCACCTGATCTTTGACAAGGGAGCTAAAACCATCCAGTGGAAAAAAGACAGCATTTTCAACAAATGGTGCTGGCACAACTGGCAGTCAATATGTAGAATAATGAGAATTGATCCATTCCTATCTCTTTGTACAAACCTCAAGTCTAAGTGGATCAAAGACCTCCACATAAAACTAGAGACACTCAAATTCATAGGGGAGAAAGTGGGGAAAACCCTTGAAAATATGGGCATAGAGGTAAAATTCCTAAACAGAACACCAATGGATTTTGCTGTAAGATCACAAATCGACAAATGGGAACTTTAAAAATTGTCAAGCTTCTGTAGAGCAAAAGATACTGTCAAGAAGACAAAAACTCCACCAAGGGATTGGGAAATAATTTTTACAAATCATAAATCTGACAGGAGGATAATATCCAATATTTGAAAAAAGAGCTCAAGAAGCTGAACTCCAGAAATTCAAATAACCCCGTTAAAAAAATGGGGTACAGAGCTAAACAAAGAATTCTCAACAGAAGAAGGCCAAACGGCTGAGAAGAGCCTTAAAAAATCTTCAAAATCCTTAATCATCAGAGAAATGCAAATCAAAACAACCCTGAGACTCCACCTCTCACCACTCATAATGGCTAAGATCAAAACTTCAGATGACAGCAGTTGCTGGTGAGGATGTGGAGAAAGAGGAACACTCCTTCATTGCTGGTGGGATTGCAAGCTGGTACAACCACTCTGGAGATCAGTCTGATGGTTCCTCAGAAAACTGGAAATAGTACCACCGAAAGATCTAGCAATACCTCTACTGGGCATATACCCAGAAAATGTTCCAACTGGTAACAAGGGCACTTGATCCACTATGTTCATAGCAGCCTTATTTATAATAGCCTGAAACTGGAAAGAACCCAGATGTCCCTCAATAGAGGAATGGATACAGAAAATGTGGTACATTTACACAATTGAGTACTACTCAGCTGTTAAAAACAATGAATTTATGAAATTCTTGAGCAAATGGATGTATCTGCAGGATATCATCCTGAGTGAGGTAACCAAATCACATAAGAAGTCACTTGATATGCACTCACTGATAAGTGGATATTAGCTCAGAAACCTAGAATTCCCAAGATACAATTTCCAAAACACAAGAAAATCAAGAAAGGACAACGCGTGTATACTTCATTCCTCCCTAGAATAGGGAATAAAATATACATGGAAGGAGGTGCAGAGACAAAGTTTGGAGCTAAAATAAAAGGATGGACCATCCAGAGAATGCCCTACCCAGGTGGTCCATCACATAATCAGCCACAAAATGCAGACAATACTGCATATGCCAGCAGGATATTGCTGAGAGTACCCTGATATAGCTGTTTCCTGTGAGGCTTTGACAGCCCCTGAAAAATACAGAAGTGGATGCTCACAGTCATCTTTAGGTCAGAACACAGGGTCCCCATCGTAGGAGCTAGAGAGAGTACCCAAGAGCTGTAGGGGTCTACAACCCTATATTTGGAAAAACAATATGAACTAATCAGAACCCCCCAGAGGTCATGTCTCTAGCTGCATATGTATTAGAAGATGGCCTAGTCGGCCATTATTCGGGAAGAAAGGCCCTTGGTCTAGCAATGTTTATATGCCCCAGTACAGGGGAATGCCAGGGCCAAGTAGTGGGAGTGGGTGGGTAGGGGGGCAGGGCAGGGGGAGGGTATAGGGGACTTATGGGATAGCACTTGAAATGTAAATGAAGAAAATATCTAATAAAAATGTAGAAACAACAACAAGAACCCAAAAAAAACCAAACTTTTTTTTTATTATGGTTACCTACATCCTTTCTACCTTTATGCTCTTGAGGAGTTTTATCATTGAGGGCTATTAGATATGTCAAAAGTTAATTGTATCTCTAATGAGATGATCATGTGGATTTTGTCTTTCAGTTTGTTTTTATGATGGGTTACATATATTGATTTATGCATGTTGAAACATCCCTCATCTCAGGGATGAAGTCTATTTGATCATGGTGAATATTTTTGATGTGTTCTTTGATTCAAATTTCAATTTTTTTGTTTTGTTTTGTTTTTCAAGACAGGCTTTCTCTGTGTAGCCCTGGTTGTCCTGCAACTCACTTTGTAGACCAGACTGGCCTCGAACTCAGAAATCCGCCTGCCTCTGCCTCCCGAGTACTGGGATTAAAGGTGTGTGCCACCAAGCCCGGCCAAATTTCAAATATTTTATTTAGCACGGAAGGGTCTTGGAAGGAAGTGTCTTAGAATTTTTCAAAGACTCTTTTTAGTTCTAATCAAATGCTAACACATGTGTTTATATGGTAGCTTACCTAGCTGGGCTTTCATATATTGAACCATCTCGGCATCCCTGTGATAAAGCCTACTTCAATTAGGTGGAAAATGTTTTTGTTATATTCTTAGATTTGTTTGGGGAGTATTTTATTGCTTATTTGTGCATCAATGGTCATAATGAAACTTGGTTGGAAATTCTTTTTTTTTGACTCTTTGTGTCGTTTAGGTATTTGGGTGGCTGTGGCCTCATTCAATAAGTTTGGAAACATTACTTCTGTTTCTATTTTCTGGAATAGTGTTGTATTCACACTTCTTTTGACACTCTGCACTAAATTCATATTATTCACTAAAATCAACTGGCTTTATACTTGTTTTGTTTGTGATATTTTTAATAACTACTATTTCTGCAGGGTTTATGGAAATATTTAAATTGTTTAAATGATTTTCATTTAACTTTGGTAAGTTGCATTTATAAAGGAAATTGTCCATTTTATTTAGATTTTCCAGTTTTGTGCAATACTGGCTTTTGAAGTAAGACATAATGGTGCTTTGGATTTCTTTATGTCTGTTGTTATTCCCCATTTTCAAACCTGAGATTTTTATTTGTACACTGTCTCTTTGGCTTTTAGTTATTTGGATAATCATGTTGATATTCTCAAAGGATCAGCTCTTGGTTTCATTGATTCTTTGTACAATTACCTTTTTCTGATTTATTGATTTCAGTTCTAAGTTTGAGTGTTTCGTGCCATATACTCCTCTAGGATATGTTTTCTTTTCATTCTAGAACTTTCAAGTATGCTTTAAAGTTGATAGTATAAGATCTTTTCAATTTCTTATTGCAAGAACTATGTTATGAACTTTCTTTTTATCACTGATCTCATTATTTGGATATGAGGTAATCTTGTGCAAAGGCTTAGATAGCTGTTTTCTGGTGATATATATATTGCTGTGGCTCTTGTTGACTGATTTTTTTTTTTACATTTTTATTAGACATTTTCTTCCCTTATATTTCTATTTCCTTTCCTCGTTTCCTCTCCGAAAATCTTACACCCCCTCCCACGTCCCCCTGCTTACCAACCCACCCACTCCTGCTTCCTGGCCCAGGAATTCTCCAATACTGGGGCATAGAATCTTCACAAGACCAAGGGCCTCTCCTCCCATTGATGGCCAACTAGGCCATCCTCTGCTACATATGCAGCTAAAGACCTGACTCCCACCATATGCTATCTTTGATTGGTGGTTTAGACCCTTGAGCTCTGGGGGTACTGGTTAGTTCATATTGTTGTTCCTCCTATAGGGCTACAGATCCCTTAAGCTCTTTGTGTGCTTTCTTTAGCTCCTTTATCATGGACCCTGTGCTCTGTCCAATAAATGACTGTGAACATCCACTTCTGTATTTCCTAGATGCTGGCAGAGACTTACAGGAGACAGCTATATCAGGGTCCTGTCAACAAAATCTTGTTAGCATCTGCAATAATGTCTGGGTTTGGTAGTTGTTTATGGAATGATTCTGCAGGTGGGGCAGTCTCTGGATGGTCATTCCTTCAGAATCGGCTCTGAAACTTTGTCTCTGTAACTCCTTCCATGGGTATTTTTTCCCTTTTTAAGAAGGTGCAAAGTATCGATACTTAGGTCTTCCTTATTTTTGAGTTTCATGTGTTTTAAAAATTATATTTTGGGTATTCTGAGTTTTAATAAACACTTATCAGTGAGAGCATATCATGTGTGTTGTTTTGTGATTGGGTTACCTCACTCAGACTGATATCCTCCACATGCAACCATCTGCCTAAGAATTTCATAAGTTCATTCTTTTTAATAGCTGAGTAGTACTCCATTGTCTAAATGTATGACATTTTCTGTATCCATCCCTCTGTTGAGGCATATCTGGGTTCTTTCTAGCTTCCAGCTAGTATAAATAAGGCTGCTATGAACATTGTGGAGCATGTGTCTTTATTACAAGTTAGGGCAGCTTCTGGGTATATGCCCAGGAGTGGTATTGATGAATCTTCCAGTAATACTGTCCAATTTTCTGAGGAACCACCAGACTGATTTCCAGAGTGGTTGTACCAGCTTTTATACCCACAAACAATGGAGGCGTGTTCCTCTTTCTCCACATCCTCAACAGCATCTCCTGTCACCTGAATTTTTGATCTTAGCCATTCTGACCGGTGTGTAGTGGAATCTTAGGCTTGTTTTGATTTGCATTTCCCTGATGATATTAAACATTTTTTTTAGGTACTTCTCGGCCATTCGGTATGCCTCAATTGAGAATAGTTTGCTTAGCTCTATACCCCATTATTTGGTTTTCTGGAGTCCAACTTATATATATATATATATATATATATATATATATGATATTAGCCCCCTATTCGATTTACTATTGGTAAAGAGCTTTTCCAAATCTGTTGTTGGTCTTTTTGTCTTATTGACAGTGTACTTTGCCTTACAGAAGCTTTGCAATTTTATGAGGTCCCACTTGTAGATTCTTGATCTTAAAACACAAGCCACTGGTGTTCTGTTCAGGAATTTTTCTCTTGTGTCCATATCTACGAGAGTCTTCCCCACTTTCTCCTCTATATGTTTCAGTGTTCCTATGCTGTCCTTTAGCAATCTGTTTGTTCCTGTTGGCTCCTGGATGTTCCTGTTTTCAGTAGAGCTCTTCAAATATGCAGGCAGAGCATTGAGTCTAGATATTCCTTGGACTATGACGAGGCACCTTGGGAAGGCAGAGAGAGTCATGGACCAGGTGACAGAGGTCAAAATAGCGTGTATCTTCCCACTGTTGATTGTGCCCCAGATAGACTCTCTGCTGGCTCTGCCCAAGGTGTACCTTGGGGGTTAGTGGGGAAGGGATCTAAAGTGCATATTCCTGAGACCTCTGTAGACTTCCTTGGGAAAACAGAGGAGCAAATATGTTACAGTATATGATTTTAAATTATATTTTTATGATTTCCTACATTCCATCAATGTCTGTTCTTTTTAAAAGGCATTTTTATTAGATATTTTCTTCATTTACATCTCAAATGCTATCTCCAATGTCCCCTATACACTCCTGCCTCCCTGCTCTCCAACCCACCCATTCCCTCTTCTTGGCCCTGGAATTCCCCTGTACTGGGACATATGATCTTTGCAAGACCAAGAGCCTCTCTTCCCATTGATGGTCAACTAGGTCATCCTCTGCTACATATGTGACTAGAGTTACAGCTCTGGGGGGTACTGGTTGGTTATTTCATATTACTGTCCGTCCTATAGGGTTACAGACCCCTGTAGCTCCTTGGGTACTTTCTCTAGCTCCTTCACTAGGGGTCCTGTGTTCCATCCAATAGATGACTGTGAGCATCTACTTCTGTATTTGCTAGGCACTGGCATAGCCTCAAAAGAGAGAGCTCTGTCAGAGTTCTGTCAGCAAAATCTTGCTGGCATATGTAATAGTGCCTGGGTTTGTTGGCTGTATATGAGATAGATCCCCAGGTGGGGTAATGTCTGGATGGTCTTACCTTCTGTGTCAGCTCCAAACTTTGTCTCTGTAACTCCTTCCTTGGGTATTATTTTCCCCATTCTAAGAAGGAGCAAAGTATCCACACTTTGGTCTTCCTTCTTCTTGAGTTTCATATATTTTGCAATTGTATCTTTGATATTCTAAGTTTCTGGGCTAATATCTGCTTATCAGTGAGTGCATAACATCTGTGTTCTTTTGTGATTTGGTTACATCACTCAGGTTGATATCCTCCAGATGCATCCATTTGCATAAGAATTTCATAAATTCATTGTTTTCAATAGCTGATTACTACTCCATTGTGTAAATTTAACATTTTGTATCTATTCCTCTGTAGAAAGCTATCTGGGTTCTTTCCAGCTTCAGGTTTTTATAAATAAGGCTCCTATGAACATAGTGGAGCATGTGTCCTTATTACAAGTTGGAACATTTTCTGGGTATATACCCAGGAGAGGAATTGCTAGATCTTCTGAAACAACTATGTCTAATTTTCAGAGTAACTGCCAGACTGATTTCCAGAGTGGTTGTACCAGCTTGCAAACCCACCAGCAATGAAGGAGTGTTCTTCTTTCTCCACATCTAAGCCAGCATCTTCTGTCACCTGAATTTTTGATCTTAGCCATTCTGATTGGTGTGAGGTGGAATCTCATGGTTATTTTGATTTGCATTTCACTGATGATTAAGGATATTGACCATTTTTTCAGGTGCTTCTCATCCATTTGATATTGATCAGTTGAGAATTATTAGTTTAGCTCTGTATCCCATTTTAAATGGGGTTATTTGATTTTCTGGAGTAGGTCTTCTTGTGTTCTTTAAATATTTTGTACATTATTCCCCTTTGTGATTTAGGATTGGTAAAGATCCTTTCCTAATCTGTTGATGGCCTTTTTTTTTTTTTTTACCATATCTTTTTCCTTAAAAAAGCTTTGCAATTTTATGAGGTCCCATTTGTTTATTCTCGATCATATGGCAGAGACCATTGCTGTTCTTTTCAGGAATTTTTGCTCTGTGCTGATATCTTTGAGGCTTTTCCCTACTTTCTCCTCTATAAGTTTTAGTGTCTCTGATTTTATGTGGAGTTCCTTGATCCACTAAAACCTGACCTTAGTACAAGGAGATAAGAATGGATCAATTCACATTCTTCTACATGATAACTGCCAGTTGTGCCAACACCAATTTTGAAAATACTGTCTTTTTTCCACTGGATGGTTTTAGCTCCCTAGTCAAGGATCAAGTGACCATAAGTGTATGGGTTCATTTCTGGGTCTTCAATTTGATTCCATTGGTATACCTGTCTGTTGATATACCAGCACTGTGCAGTTTTTATCACAATTGCTCTGTAGTACCACTTTAAGTCAGGAATGGTGATTCTACCAGAGGTTTCTTAATCATTGCGAATAGTTTTTGCTATCCTAGGTTTTTTGTTATTCAAGATGAATTTTCAAATTGTCCTTTCTAATTCATTGAAGAATTGAGTTGGGATATTGATGGGGATTGCAATGAATCTGTAGATTGCTTTCAGCAAGATATCCATTTTAACTATATTGACCCTGCCAAGCCATGAGCTTGGAAGATCTTTTCATCTTCTGAGATCTTCTTCAATTTCTTTCTTCAGAGACTTGAAGTTCTTATCATAGACCTTTCACTTCCTTAGAGGAACAGCAAGCTATTTTATATTATTTTTGACTATTGTTAAGGGTGTTGTTTTCCTAATTTCTTTCTCAGCCTGCTTATCTTTTATGTAGAGAAAGGTCACTCATTTCTTTGAGTTAATTTTATACCCAGCTACTTCACTGAAGCAGTTTATCAGTTTCAGGAGTTCTCTGGTGGAATTTTTAGGATCACTTATGTATGCTTATGTCATCACTTATATCATCTGCAAATAGTGATATTTTGACTTCTTCCTTTACAATTTGTATCCCCTTGACCTCCTTTTGTTGTCGAATTGCTCAGGCTAGGACTTCAAGTACTATATTGAATAGATAGGGAGAAAGTGGGCAGCCTTCTCTAGTCCCTGTTTTAGTTGACTGCTTCCAGCTTCTCTCCATTTAGTTTGATGTTGGCTAATAGTTTGCTGAATAATGCTTTTATTATGTTTATGACTGGGCCTTGAATTTCTGATTTTTCCAAGGCTTTTATCATGAATGGGTGTTGAATTTTGTCAAATGATTTCTCAGCATCTCACAAGATGATCATGTGATTTTTGTCTTTGACTTTGTTTATATATTGGATTACATCGATGGATTTCCATATATTAAACCAACTGTGCATCCCTGGAGTGAAGCCTACTTGAACATGATGGATGATTGTTTTAATGTGTTCTTAGATTCAGTTTGCGAGATTTTTATTGAGTACTTTTGCATCGATATTCATAAGGAAAATTTGTCTGAAGTTTTCTAGTTTTGTTGGGTCTTTATGTGTTTTAGGTATCAGAGTAAATGTGGCTTCATAGAATGACGTGGGTAGAGTACATTCTGTTTCTATTTTGTGGAATAGTTTGAGGATAATTGGAATTAGGTCTTCTTTGAAGGTCTGATAGAATGCTGCACTAAATCCATCTGCTCCTGAGCTTTTTTTGATTGGGAGACTATTAAAGATTGCTTCTATTTCTTTAGGGTATATGGGACTGTTTGGGTCATTAATCTGATCCTGATTTAAATTTTGTACCTGGTATATGTCTAGAAAATTGTCCATTTCATCCAGGTTTTCCACTTTTGTTGAGTATAGCCTTTTGTAGTAGGATCTGAGGATATTTAAGATTTCCTCAGGTTTTGTTCTTATATCTTCCATTTCATTTCTGATTTTGTTAATCAGAATACTGTTAATTAGGATACTGTCCCTGTGCCCTCTAGTGAGTCTGGCTTCAGGGTTTATCTATCTTTTTTATTTTCTCAAACAACAAGCTCCTGGTTTGCTTGATTCTTTGAATAGTTCTTTTTGTTTCTACTTGGTTGATTTCAGCCCTAAGTTTGATTATTTCCTGCAGTCTACTCCTCTTGGGTGAATTTGCTTCTTTTGTTCTAGAGCTTTTAAGTGTGCTGCCAACCTGCTAGTGTATGCTCTCTCTAGTTTCTTTTTGGAGGCACTCATAGCTGAGTTTTCCTCTTAGTAATGCTTTCATTGTGTCCCATAATTTTGGTTATGTTTTGGCTTCATTTTCATTAAACTCTAAAAAGTGTTTAATTCTTTCTTTATTTCTTTCTTGACCAAGGTATCATTGAGTAGAGTGTTCTTCAGCTTCCACATGAATGTTGGCTTTCTATTATTTAGGTTGTTATTGAAGATCAGCCTTATTCCATGATGACCTGATAGGATGAATGAGATAATTTCAATAATTTTTTATGTGTTGATGATTGTTTTGTGAACAATTATATGGTCAATTTTGGAAAAAGTGCCATGAGTTGCTGAGAAGAATGTATATCTTTTTTTTAGCATAAAATGTTCTGTAGATATCTATTAAATCCATTTCTTTCATAACTTCTGTTAGTTTCCATGTGTCTCTGTTTAGTTTCTGTTTCCAGGATCTGATGAGAATGCATGTTGAAGTCTACCACTATTATTGTGTGAGGAACAATATGTGCTTTGAGCTTTACTATAGTTTCTTTAATGAATGTGGATGCCCTTGCATTTAGAGCATAGATATTCACAATTGAGAATTCATCCTGGTATTTTTTTACCTTTGATGAGTATGAAATGTCCCTCCTTGTCTTTCTTGATAATTTTAGGTTGAAAGTCGATTTTATTCGATATTAGAATGACTACTCCAGCTTATTACTTGGGACCATTTGTTTGAAAAAATTTTTTCCCAAATGTTTACCCTGAGGTAGTATCTGTCTTTTTCCCTGAGGTGGCTTTCCTGTAATCTGCAAAATTTGAGTCCTGTTTATGTACTCAGTCTGTTAGTCTATGTCTTTTTATTTGGGAATTGAGTCCATTGATATTAAGAGATATAAAGGAAAAGTAATTGTTTCTTCCTGTTATTTTTGTTGTTAAAGTTGGGATTCTGTTCTTGAAGCTGTCTTTTTTTACGGTAGTTGAAGGATTAATTTCTTGCTTTTTTTTCTAGGGCATAATTTCTGTCTTTGTGTTGGTGTTTTCCCTTTATTATCCTTTGAAGGGCTGGATTCATTAAAAGATATTGTGTTAATTTAATTTTGTCATGGAATACTTTGGTTTCTTCATCTATGATAAGTGAAATTTTTGTTGGGTATAGTAGTCCGGGCTGGCATTTGTGTTTTCTTAGTGTCTGTATAACATCTGTGCAGGATCTTCTGGCTTTCATAGTCTCTGGTAAGATGTGTGGTGTAATTCTATTAGGTCTGACTTTATATCTTACTTGACATTTTTCCCTTACTGCTTTTAACATTCTATATTTATTTAGTGCATCTGATTATTATGTGTCTGGAGGAATTTCTTTTCTGGTCCAGTCTATTTGGAGTTCTGTAGGCTTCTTGTATGTCCACTGGTATCTCTTTCTTTAGGTATGGGAAATTTTCTTCTATAATTTTGTTGAAGATATTTACTGGCCCTTTAAGTTGAAATCTTCATTCTCATCTATACCTATTATCCTTAGGTTTAGTCTTCTCATCGTGTCCTGGATATCCTAGATGCTTTGAGTTAGGATCTTTTTCATTTTGCATTTTCTTTGATTGTTGTGTCCATGTTCCCTATGTTATCCTCTACACCTGTGATTCTCTCTTCTATCTCTTGTATTCTCTTTCTGATGCTGGCATCTATGGTTCCTGATTTCTTTTCTAGGGTTTCTATCCCCAGAGTTGTCTCCCTTTGGGCTTTCTTCATTGTTTCTACTTCCATTTATAGATCTTGGTTGGTTTTGTTCAATTCCATCACCTCTTTGGTTGTGTTTTTCTGTAATTCTTTAAGGGATTTTTGTTTGTTTGTTTCCTCTTTAAGGACTTCTACCTGTTTAGCAGTGTTTTCCTGTATATCTTTACGTGAGTTATTAATGACCTCCTTAAAATCCTCTACCAGCATCATGAGACATGATTTTAAATCTCAATATTGCTTTTCAGACGTGTTGGGCTATCCAGGACTCACTGTGGTGGGCATACTGCATTCTGATGATACTTTGTTCCTGTTAGTAAGATTATTTCACCATATGGTAATCTCTGGTGTTAGATGTTCTGGTTGTCTCTGGCTGCAACTTGTTCTTCCTGTGATTCTGTGAGCCTCTGTCAGCACTCCTGGGAAACCAACTGTCTACTGAGTCCCAGTGGTCAGAGCACTCTCTACAGGCAAGCTCTCCTCTTTCAGGGAAGGTGCACAGAAGTCTGGAGCTCAGATCTACCTGAGTCCTATGGTCAGAGCCCTCCCTTGAGGCTGACTCTCCTCTGGCAGGGAAGGTACCCAGGGTTATGGGTCTCAGCTCTGCCTCCTGCCTGAGGATGAAGGCCCAAAGGGACCCTGTCCAAGAAGCTTTGTTGTTTCTGCTGCCCACATACTCTCCTTTGTAGACTGGTCTCAGTGATTCCAAGATTCTGGATATGCTGAGGCCTGCCTTTGTCCTTTGACCCTGTTCCTGCTACCAAAAACCCTCTGGGTTTTTTGGAAAAGATATTGCTTCCCACTCACCAGTAATCGCAAGATCATGGATGTGCTAGGGTGTCTGCAGTGTGGCGAGTCCTTTGGTGACCTTGGGACCCTCCGCTGTGTTCGTGCCCAAGATGGCCCAGGGGTGGTGCTGACCAGATTGAACCCAAACCACCTGGTTGGCCAGGTGTCCTTTGTCCCTGTTCTTGCTAGCACATGACTCTCTGGGATTTTGGGGACAGATGTTGCATTCCACTCTCCAGTGATCTCAAGATTCTGGGTGTGCTAGAGTGCCTGCAGTGTGGAGAGTCCTCTAGGGACCTTGGGACTCTCCACAGAGATCGTGCCCAAGGTGGCAAAGGGATGGCTTAATGTCTGTTTTTATGCACCCTTTTTATTATGAACTATGTTCATTTTGATATTTCCCTCCATATTTTTGTAAATTTTGTTCTTAGAAAGCCAATGGACCTAGTACAAAATATAATACTACGGTTCTAATAAAAAATGTAGCAATTATATAACTGCTATATTCTGCTATACGTATGGATCATTCATTGGTTTGCTCAGCCATTATCATAGAAGCTTTCTCCTGTGACAGATAGAAATAAATACAAAGACTAGGCATGCAGACAGTAAAGGTCACTTGGAACACTCAGGATTAGATGAGATGTCTCCATCAAATCTTTTATCTTTGATCTTAAGGTACTCTGAGGAAGATGAAGCAGAAAATGTGTAAAAGCCAGAGAAGATAATGGATATCCAAAATGAAATCCTCTAAATCAAAATTAGTAAAGCTCATATGAACTTATAGAGACTTGGGCAACATGTACAAGGACTGCAGGGTCTATACCAGGTCTTCTGTATATATGGCACCTAGGTTTAATGCTTCTGTGTTGTTCCTGAGTGTGTAAACAATTGGGTCTCTGATTCTTGTTCTTTCCCTTGAACTCCTTTCCTTATATTTGTTTATTTTATCTAATTATGTCATGTTAGCTTTGGTTTCTCATTATTATACTATAGTACATAATATGTTGTATTATTATCATTTACATGACTGTTTTCTTTCTAAAAAAAAGAAAAAAGAAAAAAAGCAAGTAAATCAAATGGAGGAGGAGGTAGGGCAGAAGAGCGGAGTAGAGGGGAAGGAAGCCATAGTAAGGATGTTATGGGAGGAAAAATAACTATGATCTCCCCCATCTTTCTCTGTCTATAAATTATCAAATAACTACATATTTTGAAACTAAATACTTCTAATAACCTCTAAAGCTCAAACTAGTTTTTGTCATCCAGCGAATAACACCAAGAAATTAAATTTAAGTGTGAAATAAAATCAAGAAATCAAGGCTAATAATATCCACTCAATATTTACACAAATATTAGTTTGCATAGATTATAAGACCTGCATGTCCCTACCTCCCTGGCTTTCATCATTAAATTCTTATTAACTGGTCAATATCCCATTCTTCTCACTGTCATTTTCATTTGTGCAGGAACAAAAAATCTTAAGAAACCTTAACATCATCTGGCTCAGAGTAACATGATGTGTTCCAAACTCAAGTAAAGCCTTTAGAGTCCCTAGTCTTGTAAGTTTTGTGAACCACTCAACTCCATTCAAATTGAGGATGATAGGATTTAACCTCTTTTCTATTCCCAAGGTTTTCAGTAGTTGCTTGAAAATAACAAAAGTGCTTCTAGGCACCAAATGTCAAAATGTTCACTGCTAAGAGAACATAAAATTTTAGTGCTATTCAGAGAAAGGCTAAATTGCCTAGGCTGTTCCAGAGAAGTGAGAGGAAATATATGTTCTAGAAATCAATGGGACTTAAGGGGTATCTGGAATAGTAATGGTAAATGTGTTAGTAGTATCATTCTGTTTTTATATGGTGAATAATGAAGGGTTGTGTATGTCTCTGATCCTGTTTGAAGAAGACTGGTATTCAAAGGATTAAACATGAATGAAATGTTATTGAAAGAAGAGGTCAAGGTCATGGGCTCAGGACCTCTGCAGACAGAGTTTCTTTTACTGTGTCCAGACTCACGTGCTTTGTTAACTTAGAGACAAAGATAGTAGACAATCTTTCTCATCTGCAAAATAAAAATAGTATCTTATACAGTCAGATAACATATAAAATTGTGTGTGGCTAACATGATTTATACATTATGTGCTTATTAAATGAACATGAGCTCAGTGAACACAGTGGTATATTTCAGATATTATATTGTCCTGTATTCTAAAATTTCATTTTGGGAAACATTGCTCCTGGAGAACTTTTTTTATTGAAAATATTTAGTAAATTAATGTCTAGAATTTTATCACAGTTAATTTGAACATATAACCTATTCTCCTTAAATCTCATATGGATACACCCAATGTCAGCTTTTCATCTAAAACTTCAGGGTAAGAAGCCATATTCTTCATATCAATGGAGAATCATAGATTATTATGGTGAATGGCCAAGATATACAGATAATTGGAGTCTGATTGAAACACCAAAAAAAAGCCTATCAGCAGTGCAAATAATGTGAATATTATGGTCATTTAATCTCTACAGGAATTTTCATTTGTTGCCTAATGCCTAATTCTCTGGTAATAATGTTTTAAACATATATTCTAATTCTACATTCCTATCTATAATGATGACTTCCTCAGTATTTCTCACTCAGACACAAACAAAATTAAGGAGTTCCAACTTCAAATGATATCAGTAACAATTTCACAACAGCTGTAATGGCAGTTAAAGCATTAGGAGATCATGTTTTTGTGAAAGGAATTTCTGAAGTAATTTATTGTGAGAACATCAGAGAAATAACTTCTTTTATTGCCTCAGGCATGTTCTCACTAATCCAATTTTAAAGTAGAAGCACAACATGGAGCAGAGGGGTAATAGCAGCTCTTTCAGGAGAAGGTGAAAATGATAAGTCCATTAAACAGAGTCTACAGATTAGAGATTTTTTAAAATTTATCTTTAGAGAGAGATTTAAGGTAGGTAGGACATGAAGAGGAAAATGAAAGCAATATAAGAAAATATCAAAAGATGCAAGCCCAGCCTGAAAACAAAATATGCATACATAAAAGCACAACATAAATAAATTGTGTGTCTCTGTAGATGAAGATATAAATGATAGAATGTCATATATGTTGTACTACTTTTGATTACATATAAGGAATGCATTTATGACTAATCATTTCCAGCATACTAAAACAAAGAGAAAGACTGCCATAACCTCAGATCAGTTTTCTATTTCAAATACGAAAAGATTTAAGGATTAAATATACCCCTTTTATATGTAGATCGCTACCTGCTTTAATGTGTTAAAAGATGCATTAGTTATTTCTTCTAGTCCCTATACCCAAATTCTTACAAGAAACATTTTAAAAATAACTTTGTTTGACTTATGAGTTAAGGACATTAACCCATCCTAGTAAGTGCATTGTGTCTAAAACGTTCATAGTGGCAAGATTCCTTGTTTATTCAAATAGCAAAAGATAGGAAGCAGAAAATATGACATAAAACACCTAGATACTAATTCCATTAAGATGTCCCTAGTAACCTACTTCCTCCAGCAAGAATCTATATCCTAAAGACATTACAATTTCCCAATGTGTGTCTATTGTTAGGGGACAATTACTATTATGTGATATTCTGAAAAAATATTTCATACACAAATTATAACATCCATAAAATCAGATGCCTCATAGTAGTAAGACACATCAGATTTAAGAATTATACTCAAATATACTAAGCAATCTAACAAGCATTACCATAGAAGATAATATATCAATCATATAACTATGGCAGGACTTGAATTTTGTGGAAACATCTGGTACAGCATAAATCTGGCAAAACACAAAATTATCTCTAGGTATACTAATCCTTGAGCCACTAGTTTTCTCAATTGGCTAATATGGTAAAGGAGAAAAGATCATGATTGTCTTTTAAACACTAACACATGAGTATGGCCTCTAACTAAGGCCTCTAGTCATTTTCAATTCCTTATTTACTACACACCCAAACACAACTGATTTATATATCATGAGTAGCAAACTTGGAATATAGGAGGACAGAAAAAAATGAGTAGAAAATCGATGGTTAGATATTTTAATTGTGGTTATCTGTTTCAGATGAAGACTTGTTGTCACATATAAGGAAAGAAATCTGAAATAATGTACAAAACTGACTGTCCAAACTGACCAAAAACAAAACTAGAACAGATTGTGGGATTTCAAAGACTTTTAGTACAGTGCAGACATCATTACTGATCTTCATTCCCCTAAAAAGATTTTACATCCCATAAGATTATAAATCCATTCCAGTCCTCAATTTAATAGGAGGATACATTATACCAGGAATTAAAAAAATAGTTATATAGAAGAAGAGATGTGCTAGAGTACTAGGTTTGCAAAGACTTACAGTTTCCCCTCAGTGTCTTATGTGTATTCTGACAGGTGTGAGGAGGAATCTGAGGATTATTTTCATTCAATTCGCAGACCATATGAATTCCAAGAAGAAGGAAGACCAAAGTGTGGATGCTTCAGGGCTTCTTAGCAGAAGGAACAAAATACTCACAGGAGGAAACTTGGAGACCAAGTGTGAAACAGAGACAGAAAGAAAGGTTATCCAGAGACTGTCCCACCTGGGGATCCATCCCATATAGAGTAACCAAACCCAGGCAATATTTTGGATTTCAGGAAATACTTGCTTACAGGAGCCTGATATATCTGTCTCCTGAGAGGCTCTGCCAGAGCATGACAAATACAGAGGTAGATGCTAGCTGCCAACCATTGGACTGAGCATGTGGTCCTTGATGGAGAAGGGACTGAAGGAGGTGAGGGGGGTTGCAGCCCAATGGGAGAGCAACAGTGTCAACTGGCCAGACCTCCGGAGCTCCCAGGACACTAGACCACTAACCAAAGGCTACACATGAAGGAACTCATGGCTCTAGCCACATATGTGGCAGAGGATGGCCTTGTTGGACATCAGTTGGAGGAGCAGCCCATAGGCCTGAGAGTGTTCATTGCTCCAGTGTAGGGGAATGCCAGGGCAGGAAAATGGGAG
>LR750379.1:0-366893 GCA_902729485.2 Mus minutoides | reverse complement strand
TCAGACCAATTATCTTTTTGAATATCGATGCAAAAATACTCAATAAAATCCTTGCAAACTAAAGCCAAGAACACATCAAAAAGATCATCCATCATGACCGGGTAGGCTTAATCCTAGGGATGCAGGGATGGTTTAATATACAGAAATCCATCAATGTAATCCACTATATAAACAAACTCAAAGACAAAAACCACATGATCATCTCATTAGATGCTGGGAAAGCATTTGACAAAATCCAACACCCATTCATGATAAAAGTCTTGAAAAGAACAGGAATTCAAGGTCCATACCTAAACATAATAAAAGCAATCTACAGCAAACCAGTAGCCAACATCAAAATAAATGGAGAGAAACTTGAAGAAATCCAACTAAAATCAGGGACAAGACAAGGCTGCCCACTTTCTTCCTTCCTATTCAATAAAGTACTTGAAATCCTAGCCAGAACCATTAAACTACAAAATGGAGATCAACAATATACAAATTGAAAAGGAAAAAATCAAAATATCACTATTTGCAGATTATATGTTATTATATATAAGTGATCATAAGAATTCCACCAGAGAACTACTAAACCTGATAAACAGCTTCAGTGCAGTACCTAGATATAAAATTAACTCAAACAAATCAGTGGCCTCTCTCTACACAAAGGTTTAATGGGCTGAGAAAGAAATTAGGGAAACAACACCCTTCACAATAGTCACAAAGAATATAAAATACATTGGTGTGACTCTAACTAAGGAAGTAAAAGATTCATATGATAAGAACTTCAAGTCTCTGAAGAAAGAAATTGAAGAAGATCTCAGAAGATGGAACGATTTCCCATTCTCATGTATTGGCAGGATTAATATAGTAAAAATGGCCATCTTGCCAAAAGCAATATACAGATTCAATGCAATCACCATCAAAATTGCAACTGAATTCTTCACCACGTTAGAAAGGATAATTTGCAAATTTATCTGGAATAACAAAAAACCTAGGATAGCAAAAACTATTCTGAACAATAAGAGAACCTCTAATGGAATCAGCATGCCTGACATCAATCTGTACTACAGAGCAATTGTGGCAAAAACTGCATGGTACTGGTACAGTGACAGACAGGTGGATCAGTGGAATAGAATTGAAAACCCAGAACTGAACCACACACCTGTAGTCCCTTGATCTTTTCCAAGGGAGCTACAACCATCCAGTGGAAAAAAGAGAGCATTGTCAACAAATGGTGCTGGTACAACTGGCGGTTATCATGTAGAAGTATGTGAATTAATCATTCTTATCCCCTTGTACAAACTCAAGTCTAAGTGGATCAAGGAATTCCATATAAAACTGGAGACACTGAAATTTATAGAGGAGAAAATGAGATAAAGCCTCAAAGATATTGGCACAGGGGGAAAATTCCTGAACAGAACAGCAATTGCTTGTGCTATCAGATCAAGAATTGACAAATGGGACCTCATAAAATTGCAAAGCTTCTGTAAGGCAAAAGAGACTGTCAATAAGACAAAAAGGCCACCAACAAATTGTGAAAGGATCTTTACCAATACTAAATCCAATAGTGGACTAATATCCAGTATATACAAAGAATTCAAGAAGCAATCCCACCAGCAATGGAGGAGTGTTCCTCTTTCCCACATCCTGGCCAGCATCTGCTGACATCTGATTTTTTTATCTTAGTCATTCTGACTGGTGTGATGGGGAATCTCAGGGTTGTTTTGATTTGCATTTCCCTGATGATTAAGGATGTTGAACATATTTCAGTTGCTTCTCAGCTATTCAGTATTCCTGAGTTGAGATTTATTTATTTAGCTCAGTACCCATTTTTTTTTTTAATGAGGTCATTTGATTTTCTGCAGAACAGCTTCTTGAATATTTCTAGTTTATGGCTATTATGAATAAAGCTTCAATGAACGTAGTTGAACAAACATCCTCCTGGTAAGGTCGAGTGTCTTTGGATATATGACCAAGAATGAAAGATTAAAAATTACTGCTTTAAGTAAAGTTGTCTATTGCATGAGATTTTTCTTTGCCTCATGTATTGGTTCCACATTCTAATATTTCTAGAGTGGTGGCAGTTACAAAGTGTTTAAAAGTTTTAAATTATAATAATATTATAAATTGGCTTTAAAAGTATGAAATAATCATCTAGAACCATATTAAAAAGTAATTAGCATACTTAACATTTAAAATATTTATAGTTTTAGAGAATTGAAAAAATATTAATTAAATAATTTATTGATGGATTTTTGGTCATTATTTTTGGATGTAGTCAGAGTGTCTTCAAATAAAATGAGAAGAAATAAATGAAAAGGAACAGAAATAATCATAATTACTTCCCTTAAGACATGATTAAAAGGGGAATTTAGAATATACTAATCAATGCCAGTGATAATGACATTACTCAATGGCATGCTGAGAAATTCTATGTCACTTGAGTTGAAGTTGCAAATTACTGTTTTTAAATGCTGGGACTGGAGAGATAGCTCAGTGGTTAAGAACACTGACTGTTCTTCCAGATGTCCTGAGTTCAATTCCTAGCAACCATGTGGTGACTCACAGTCATCTATAATGGGATCTTCTGGTGTGTGTCTGAAGACAACTAGAGTGTACTCATATAAATAAATAAATAAATAATATTAAAAATGTTTTTAAAAACCAAAGTTAACAGCTTCATAAACTGAAAAAAGTATTGATGAGGTTTACCTTTGACAAACCTGCATAACACATTCCTATATTCTAAAAACTTACATGCAGTGAGAAAACTTCCTGTTATTAACAGCTTGGATTTCCCCTATGAACCAAATATGCTGTGTTTTCAGCACAATTTCTGCACCAGTTTCTCAGTGGTAACCAAGAATAAGAGCAATGTCAATAGCTGGAATTATATTGGGAGGCTTCAAAACACCCCTGATCAAGAACTATGATAAAGGAGATATCTCATAAATTTGAAAAACTGTGGCTTCTCAGAGGAGTACCGTTACCTATGAAAAGTAGCTACAATTAACCTTCAAATATGCAATACTTATAAAGTTTTTTTCAAACACCTTTAGCAGTATTACCCTCTCTCTTTTTCTTTTTACTTCTTTCTTTTTCCGTTTTTCTTTTTACTTTTTTTCTTTTTTCTTTCTTTCTTTTTTTTTTTTTTTTGGTTATTTATTTATTTATTTATTTATTCAAGACAGGGTTTCTTTTGTAGCCCTCGCTGTCCTGGAACTCACTCTGTAGACCAGGCTGGCCTGTAACTCAAAAATCTGCCTGCCTCTGCCTCCCAAGTGCTGGGATTAAAGGCATGTGCCACCATGCCCGACCTCTCTCTTTTTCTTAATCTAGCTCTCCTACCCTTTCTGACCACTTAAAATTGTGTTTTCATTATTTCCCTAACCCTTCATGTTTTATATATTAATTATATAGAACTCTATGAGCATTTTAAAAATATGTGTGTTGTATTCAGAAGAAAATCAGGTTATAAATATCTTAACTTAAAAAATTTTCTTAAATCCTGAAAAATTTAACCTTCAAATTATTATCAAAATGCAGTATTTTTTCCCTCTAGACAACAGTTCTCAAATATTTCTTCTCATATTTTCTGTAAAACTTTGCTTTAAGAAACTATCTTGTGTTTATTACTAGAAATATCTCAAGAGGTAATTAAAGATCATAGTGAAATTAATTGTAATTTAACTTGGATTAACACATTAGTCTCAGTGGTTAAAGTGCTAATAGTGAAATCACTTAGGGAAAGTGCAGTCAGATTGAAGATCTCTAGGAAGATCAATGAGGCTTTGCTGGCCCTTGCAAAACAGGACTTTATCAATGCAGTTAAAATGTGATCAGGAACTGTCTCAATACTCAGTGCTTACAGATAGAAAAAAAAATAAACCTATGCCAAATTTTAATTATTATTTAATATATACACTGTTTAGAAGGGGACTGTTTAGATTGTTAATCTGATCCTGATTTAAATTTGGTACCTGGTATCTGTCTAGAACGTTGTCGATTTCATCCATGTTTTCTAATTTTGTTGAGTATAGGCTTTTGTAGTAGGATCTGATAATGTTTAAGATTACCTCAGGTTCTGTTGTTATGTCTCCATTCTCATTACTGATTTTATTAATTAAGATAATATCCCTGTGCCTTCTAGTGAGTCTGGCTAAGGGTTTATCTATCCTGTTGATTTTCTCAAAGTACCAGCTCCTGGTTTGGTTGATCCTTGGTATAGTTCTTTTTGTTTCCACTTAGTTGATTTCAGCCCTGTGTTTGATTATTTTCTGCCTTCTACTCTTCTTGGGCGAATTTGCTTCCTTTAGTTCTAGAGATTTTAGGTGTGCAGTCAAGCTGCTAGTGTATGCCCTCAATGCCTGCACTCAGAGAAATGAGTTTTCTTCTTAGTATTGCTTTCATTGTTTCCCATAAGTTTGGGTATGCTGTGGCTTCATTTTCATCAAATTCTAAAAAGTTTTAAATTTCTTTGTTTATTTCTTCCTTGACCAATTTATCATTGAGTAGAGTGTTGCTCAGCTTCCACATTAATGTTTGCTTTCTATTATTTATGTTGGTATTGAAGAACAACCTTAGTCTGTGCTGATGTCATAGGATGCATGAGATAATTTCAATATTTTTTTTATCTTTTGAGGCCTGTTTTGTGACCAATTATATGTTCAATTTTGTAGAAGGTACCATGATGTAGGAAGCCGCAGTTTCTCTGTGAAGCTACGGCAGCTCTGTAAAGAGTTGTGGTTTCTCCATGCAGCTGCTGCTCCGAGAAGCTCCAGCTCCAAGAAGCCCCTGGCTCTGAGAAGCCCCAAGCTCCGAGAAGCTTTTTTTTACAAGATAGCGGGGACCGGCCGGCTGTCATGGAAGTGAGCCTAGTGCGCATGTGCAGCTCTCTTCAGACTCTCCTCAAATGATAGCCCCTCCCAAATGGGCAATATGCAAATGAGGCGTGGCTTGTGGCAACAATGAACGGGCCATATGCTAATGAGGTGTAGCTTGGTGCACCAATCCGCAACCACTACTACACACTCCCCCTTCCCTGGGAGAGTATATAAGCAGCAGCTCTGCTGTTGTCCAGGGTCCTGGGAATCTACTATCAAGGTGCTCCAGAATAAAGCTGACTGAGAAGATCCCCATGGTGGCGTGACTTTCTTCTGGTCAAGGGAGGCATGTCGCATCATGATTTCCCACAAAGAAGGTATATCCTTTTCTTTTCAGATAAAATGTTTTGTAGATATCTATTAAATCCATTTGTTTCATAACTTCTGTTAGTTTCAATGTGTCTCTGTTTAGTTTCTGTTTCCAAGATCTGTCCATTGATGAGAGGGGGTGTTGAAGACTCCCATTATAATTGTGTGAGGTGCAATATGTTCTTTGAGCTTTACTATTGTTTCTTTAATGAATATGGATGTTCTTGCATTTGGAGCAGATTGCCACAGGCAACACAAGAATCTTACTAACAGAAACCAAGACCACTAGGGCATCATCAAAACCCAGTGCACCCACCACAGCAAGTCCTTGATACCCCAACACACCCAAAAAGCAAGATTCAGATTTAAAATCATATCTCATGATGCTGGTGGAGGATTTTAAGAAGGGCATTAATAACTCACTTAAAGATATACAGGAAAATACTGCTATACAGGTAGATGTCCTTAAAGAGGAAACACAAAAACGCCTTAAAGAATTACAGGAAAACACAACCAAACAGGTGATGGAATTGAACAAAACCATTTAAGATCTAAAAATAGAAGTAGAATCAATACAGAAAAGCCAAAGAGAGACAATTCTGGAGATATAAATCCTAGGAAAGAAATCAAGAACCATAGATGCCAGCATCAGAAACAGAATACAAGAGATGGAAGAAGAAAATGCAAATGCAAAAAGATCCTACCTCAAAACATCCAGGAAATCCTGGACACAATGAGAATATCAAACCTAAGGATAATAGGTAGAGAGGAGAATGAAGATATTCAACTTAAAGGGCCAGTAAATATCTTCAACAAAATTATAGAAGAAAACTTCCCTAACCCATGAATATATAAGAAGCCTACAAAACCTCAAATAGACTAGATCAGAAAAGTAATTCCTTCCAATACAGAATAATCAGAACAAGAAATGCACTAAATAAAGATAAAATATTAAAAGCAGTAAGAGAAAAAGGTCAAGTAACATGACAAAACCAAATTCACACAATATCTTTCCATGAATCCAACCCTTCAAAGGATAATAAAAACAAAGATAGACACAACCTCAGGTAGAAGGCTGAAAAACAAATTTCCAAGCAAATGGTCCAAAGAAACAAGTTGGAGTAGCTATTCTAATATAGAATAAAATTGACGTAGACCTAAAGTTATCAAAAAAGACAAGGGCAGGCACTTCATACTCATCAAAGGTAAATACTTTCAAGATGAACTCTGAAATTTGAATATCTATGCTCCAAATGCAAGGGCATCTACATTCATTAAGGAAACTTTAGTAAACTTCAAAGCACATATTTCACCTCACACAATAATAGTGGGAGACTTCAATACCCCACTCTCATCAATGGACAGATCATGGAAACCAAAGCTAAACAGAATCACATTGAAACTAACAGAAGTAATGAAACAAATGGATTTAACAGATATCTACAGAACAATTTATCCTAAAACAAAAGGATATACCTTCTTCTCAGCACCTCATGGTACCCTTTCCAAAATTTACCATATAATTGGTCATAAAACAGGCCTCAAAAGATACAAATATATTGCAATTATCCCACGCATCCCATCAGATCACCATGAACTAAGCTGATCTTCAATAACAACATAAATAATAGAAAGCCCACATTCACATGAAAGCTGAACAACAGTCTTTTTAATGATACCTTGATCAATGAAGAAATAAAGAAAGAGAATAAGGACTTTTTAGAGTTGACTCCCTTTGGGTTTTCTTGATTGTTGTGCCCTGCTCTTGTCACTGCAAAGCACTGTTGTTGTTGTTGTTTCTATAAGCAAACATATGCCTACAAACACAAACATATATAATCCCCCTCTCCTATGTACAAGAAAAAAGTAATCTATAAAGTAAATAATGAAGAAAACCACACATATCTTTTATACGTTAGAAAACAAACAAACAAACAGGTAATCAAGATGATAAATTCCTTATTTTTTCACATGTTAAAGAAAGTATAACTTGCCTGAAGAGTAGTAACACATCAGGGATGAAACCAGAGTTATCCTGGAACTGTGAACAGGTCAAATAGAATTGATAAGATCATTCTAAGTACAGGAAACTTATTCATAAAGACATGGATGACTTTCATAGTGTCCAAAATGGAAAGGAGATAATCTTTCCTGTATCTAGAGGAATAAAAGTTTTTCAGAGCATTTTATAATAATTATTTATCCTACTGTACCCTTAATAAAAGCTAAAGTTAAATGTATTGCAATATTTGGTTAACTCTTTTTTTGTTATTGTATTTAATTACATTTCAAATGTTATCCTCCTTGCAGTTTCTCCCTTCCCAAGCCTCCTATACTACCTCCCCTCTACATGCTTAAATGAGGGTACTCCCTCACACACCCACTCTTCTCCCTCAACCCTGTGCAGGGGCATTGAACCTCAACAGGACCAAGGCCCTCCCCTCTCACTGATGCCACATAAGTCCTCTGCTACATGTCCAGTTGGAGCCATGGGTTCCTCCATGTGTACTACCTGATTGGTGATTTAGTCCCTGGGAGCTCTTAAGGGGTCTGGTTGGTTGATATTGTTGTTCTTCCTATGTGGTTGCAAACCCCTTCAGCTCCTTCAGTCACCCATTGAAGTCCCCTTTCCCAGTCAGATGGTTAGCTGTGAGCATCCATATCTGTATTTGTCAGGCTCTGGCAGAACCTCACAGGGCACAGTTATACCAGGCTCCTGTCAGCAAGCACTTCTTGACATCAACAATAGTGTCTGAGATTGGTGTCTGCAGATAGGATGGATCACTAGGTGGGGCAGTCCCTGGATAGCTTTTCCTTCTGTCTTGGTTCCACTATTGGTCCCTGCATTTTCTTTAAGCATATATAATTTTGAGACATTTTTATCCTTTGAAAAACATTCTAACCTGGCTGACTGACAGGTACTATTCTAATATACAAAATTCTGATATGGTAAAATATCATTGTACTTTCAAAGACAGTCAATTGTATACTTTTATTACTTGCAGTTTTATATGAATATTTTGTCAATTAACAATACTAATAAGAAAATAATGAAGATATGAAATTCTTCCAACCCAAGGTAACCAAAACTGAAGCAAGTTAGTAAATGAACATTGAAGTTGGGTCTTTCAGTGGAGTGCAGAAGAAACAAAATGAAATGAAGAAGAAAATGAGCATTTATGATAGTATTCTAAAAATTTAAGTATGAACTTAAGTAAACATTTAATTTTTTACCTCTTCAAAATCTTATTGGAAAAATGTATAAATGAAACCTGATGATCCTAGGCAAAGATATATTTCTCACCATAAAATACAATATGACAAAATTTGTAATTTATATATTATTTTATTTTTTAAGTATTTTATTAGATACTTTCTTTACTTAAATTTCAAATGTTATCCCCTTTCCTAGTTTCCCCTCCAAAAATCCCCTATGCCATTGCCCCTCCCCCTGCTCACCAACCAACTCATTTCCTCTTCCTGGCCATGGCAGTCAAATATACCGGGGCATAGAACCTTCACAGGACCAAGAGCCTTCCCTCCCATTGACTAGGCTGTCCTTTTCTACATGTGCAGCTAGAGTCATGAGTACTATCATGTGTCTTCTTTGGTTGGTGGCTTAGTCCCAGGGAGCTCGGGAGATACTGGTGAGTTCATATTGTTGTTCTTCCCATGGTACTGCAAACCCCATAGGATCTGATAGGATGCATGGGATTATTTCAATCTTCTTGTACCTGTTGAGTCCTGTTTTGTGACCAATTATATGGTCAATTTTGGGGAATGTACCATGAGTTGCGGAGAAGGTATATTCTTTATTTTAGGAGAAATGTTCTATAGATATTTGTTAAATACATTTGTTTCATAACTTCTGTTAGGTTCAATATGTCTCTGTTTAGTTTCTGTTTCCAGGATCTGTCCATTGATGAGTATGCGGTATTGAAGTCTCCCACTATTATTGTGTGTGGTGCAATGTGTGCTTTTTTCTTTAATGAATGTGGATGCCCTTGCATTTCAAGCATAGATATTCAGAATTGAGAATTCATCTTGGTAGATTTTACCTTTATGAGTATGAAATGTCCATCCTTGTCTTTCTTGATAACTTCAGGTTGAAATTAGATTTTTATTTGTTATTAGAATGGCTACTCCAGCTTGTTTCTTCAGACCATTTTCTTGGAAAATTGTTTTCCAGCCTTTACTCTGAGGTAGTGTCTATCTTTGTCAAGGAGGTTGGTTTCCTGTAATGCAGCAAAATGTTGGGTCCTGTTTCTGTAGCCAATCTGTTAGTCTATGTCTTTTTATTGGGGAATTGAGTCCATGGATAAAAATGTTGGGTCCTGTTTCTGTAGCCAATCTGTTAGTCTATGTCTTTTTATTGGGGAATTGAGTCCATGGATATTAAGAGGTATTAAGGGAAAGTAATTGTTGCTTCCAGTTATTTTTGTTTTTAAAGTTGCAGTTCTGTTCACGTGGCTATCTTCTTTTAGGTTTGTTGAACAATTACTTTCTTACTTTTGCTAGGGTGATGTTTCCCTCCTATGTTGGAGTTTTTCCTTTATTATTCATTAAGATATTGTGTAAATTTGGTTTTGCCATGGAATACTTTGGTTTCTTCATCTATGGTAATTAAGAGTTTTGCTGTCCAGGATCTTCTGGCTTTAGTAGTCTCTGGTGAGAAGTCTGGTGTAATTCTAATAGGTTTACCTTTATATATTACTTGACCAATTTTCCTTAATGTTCTTAATATTCTTTCTTTGTTTTGTAGATTTTGTGTTTTGATTATTATGTGATGGGATGAATTTCTTTCTTGGTCCCAGCTATTTGGAGTTCTTTAGGCTTTTTGTATGTTCATGGGCATTACTTTCTTTAGGATAGGGAAGTTTTCCTCTATAATTTTGCTGAAGATAGTTACTGGCCCTTTAAGTTGAAAATCTCCTTTCTCATCTATACCTATTATCCTTAGGTTTGATATTCTCATTGTGTCCTGGATTTCCTGGAGGTTTAGAATTAGTATCTTTTTGCATTTTGCATTTTCTTTGATTGTTGTGTCCATGTTCTGTATGGAATCTTCTGCACCTGACATTCTCTCTTCTATTCTGTTGGTGATGATTGCATCCATGGCTTCTGATTTCTTTCCTAGGTTCTCTATCTCCAGAGTTATGCCCCTTTCTGATTTCTTTACTGTTTCTACTTCCATTTTTATATCTTGGATGGTTTTATTCAATTCCTTCAACTGTTTGGTTGTGTTCTCCTGTAATTCTTTAAGAGATTTTTGTGTTTCCTCTTTAAAGACTTCTATCTGTTTAGCTGTGTTCTCCTGCAATTTTTTTTAGAGGGCTTACTAATGTTCTTTTAAAAATCTTCTACCAGCATCATTAGATATGATTTAAAATCTGAATCTTGCTTTTCTGGTGTGTTGGGGTATCTAGGACTGGCTGAGTTGGAAGTACTGGTTTCCGATGATGCAAAGTAGTCTTTGTTTCTGTTGGTCAGATTCTTGCATTTGCCTTTTGCCACCTGGTGCTTTCTTTTTTCTTTCTTTCTTTCTTTCTTTCTTTCTTTCTTTCTTTCTTTCTTTCTTTCTTTCTTTCTTTCATTTTTTAATCATTAACAGCTGAATGTTCTATTCATGGGTTGTTTTCCCTCCCCCTCCACTTCTCCATGACTTTGCTAATTTATCATGGCCCCAAGAACCACCCCTCCCCCATTCCCCTCAAAAAATAGTAGGCGTCTTGTGGATATCAACTGAAAAAGACATAACATGTGACAATAAAAGCAGATACAAATCCTCATATCAAAGCTAATGTAAATAAGTAGGAGGAAAAGCATGGGAGGATTAGCTAAAAGAATATCACACACACACACACACACACACACACACACACACACACACACACACACAAATGGACACACCTTATCTCTACAGTATGATTTCTTTCATGCATTAGAATGGTATTTTCTTTTGTTAGATGTCTCTGGCTGGAGCTTGTTCCTCCTGTGAGTCTGTCAGCCTGTGTCAGCACTCCTAGGAGACCTGCTCTCTCCTGCAAGACCAGTGCACAGAGGGCTGCAGAACAGCCCCCCTCCTGGCTGCAGATGTAGGCCCATAGGAGACTGTCCCAGCTTCTCTGCCACTTCTGTGGCCTGTGCAATCCTGAGTAGAACCACCTTAGAAAGTATCCTGAGAGAAAATGGAGATTTCACCTGAGTCCCAGGGTCAGACACTTCCTGGAGGCAAGCTTTCCTCTGACCTGTATTTTATTATTGTAAAATTTGTATTTATTTAGTGAGAGAATGAAATGTGCACATGTAGACTGATATAAGTACATGCATTCCTTGTAACAGTTACATAAAACTATTGCTTTCACTTTCCCCTAAATATTTTTATATATCTAGGAATGTACTTTTATTACTAGAATGGAAATAAAACATTTCATAGATAGATACCAAGAGGAAAAAATATAAATTCTATCTGCAGTACTGAAGTGAAAATATTATTTGCTATTTTCACACAATTAAATGTACTAGTAAAATATATTTTTTCCTGCTGTTAACAATACAGCTATTTAACCAAGCCAAATGATTTCTTCTTTCCTTTGCTGACCCTTTGCTTGGCACTGAAGCTGTAAGTTCATATCTGGTTTCTGTCCCAGGCAATAAGCAGGCCAGTGCATCTTTCTTTTCTTACTTCATATACTGACAGAATTTTCTCTCTGGAAAGTCACAGATTTTATTTTCTACTTCCACATTAGAATTTTTTTCCTTGTTCACTCTATACTCTCCAAACAGTAATTCACAGTCCCATTCTGAAACTCAAGAACCTACCACTAATCATGCAAATGAATCCTAAGGGGCTATAGAGCAGGTGCTTTAATTTTTGATTTGTTCTTTTCTGTTCTGTTTCATTTTTCCTGCATTTTATTCTTCTATTAACAAGAGATAAACTATTTGCTAAGATTGTCTCTGTTTACCAAATTACAAAGCAAAAAAATCACAGCAATATAATATCTTCATTTTTCATATATCATTTAAAATTTTTTATTAATGTTTAAAATTTTCATAAACTGCATTTTATTTTATTCATTGCCAAATCTTTTAAAATCACCATAGTTCTTTGTTTAATATCCTATCATTCAATAGTATATTTAAATTTAATAATCCAGTGGCTCCAATTTGTGCTCATAATATATTTCGGGATGTGGCGTTATCCATTGGGATGTAGTCAACTTTTCAGGATCTCCACCATGAGAGAAAAATGGCATTTTAACCTTTAGAAGCCATTAAGTGTCTATAGCTCCATGCTTTGTTGTTAGGGTTCATGAACTCCTTCCTATTATACGTGAGAATCCTGACTTGCTTAACTTCCTTCCAGAAAATATTTTTCTTTCATTTGTAGTTAGATTATATAATTTTCACATATAATTGTTCTCTTGAAACATCAGGTATATCAACAAATGATTAGATATCAATACATGTTTTTCAAAGAAATCTCCATTTTTTTCTTCAAGTTATTATTTTGCTGATTATGATTTTGCATAAATTATGTCCATATACATAGAACAGATACACTAAAATCCTAGAATACTGTGGATGACAATATGACCTAAAACAATAAAGGGTCTGTTGCAAAAGCAAGAGGATCATTGTTCAGTTCCCTAGCATTTATCCAAGAATTTGACACTGCAGCTCAGTTCTCTAACATCAGTAAAGAGAAGAAAGATACAGGGATTTCAGGAAGCGTATTAGCTAGCCAGCATGGCCAACTCTGTAAGCTCCAGGTTCATCGAGATGCAGTTTGAAAAAATAATGGAGAGATGACTTGCTGGATGAACTTTCTAAACAAGCATGATGACTCATGATTGAATCATAGCACCAAGGTAAAATTCAGACACAACAGTGAACATTTCTAATACCAATACTGGAAGAGTAGAGAAGATTGGGTCCTATAAACTTGCTGGCCACCAACTGTAACTGAAATCAGAAATGAATTTCCAAAAATTCAAATTATATCAACTGCAAACTTAATTTAAAATAATACGCTAATAATTTGACTGTGGCCAGATGTCACCTTATATATTTTTTTAAAAGATTGTCCTAAAATATATTAAACTATATAAATGAAAAGATTGCTGAAGTAATCCAATAAAAGAGATACTACAAAGCTAGGAGGTTTATTACTGTTGGAATAGGTAAGGCATTGTTGGAGAAATTATGTCACTAGCACGTGAACTTTGAGGGCCCAGAAGCTCAAGCCTAGTCAATTCCTTCTGCCTGCTGATCTTTATGTAGAACTCCTGGCTACTTCTCTAGCACAATTTCTGCCTGCAAGCTGCCACACTTTCCATCATGACAATAAAGAACTAAACCTCGAGAATTGTAAGCCAGTAGCAATTAAATGTTTTCTTTTATAAGGGATTCAATGGTCATGGTTTCTATTTACACCAACAAATCCTAACTAAGACAATCTCTCTTGAATGATTCTCAATTCTCTGGCAGACAACAAGAAGTTAGAACTTCAATGGTAAGTGTGTTTCCTAAATATGACCCACTATTTTGCTTAACTGCAATGTGTTTACTCAGAAGATGCAAAGCTTCATCTCAGAGGATGGACTTTGTATTAGAATGGCTTTTCACTACTGAAGTGCCTTCTCATATTTGTCATTGCTATATCCCTCATATACCTGGAATGGTGTTACTGTGCATTGGGAAACCTTATGATTACTTCCTGGGTCATAGACCACTCTGTTGGGCAAATTCCCTGTCCATCAACATGAAGATGAATTTTCATGATATAATGCTATTTAAATGAATTAATGATTTTATGAAATTCTTGATTCAATTTAAGTAACTTTAGGAAGTTAATTTGATTTAAATAATTTTGGGAAGTTTGGGTACTTGATAGAACAATTGAAGTTAGAATCAAGACTAGAATAGTACTGCTTCTTGTAGAATAGTAAACAGAGGCTGCATAGGTTGGAAAAGGAGTACAGTTTTTTTTTTTTTTCTCTTTATTAGATATTTTCTTCCTTTACATTTCACATGTTATCCAGAGATTTTCCCTTACCCTCCCGCGTCCCCGCCCTGCTCCCCCACCCACCCCCTCCCACGTAATGGCCCTGGCATTCCCCTGTTCTGGGGCATATAGAGACTGTATAACCAAAGGGCCTCTCCTCCCAATGATGGCCAANTTCAGACACAACAGTGAACATTTCTAATACCAATACTGGAAGAGTAGAGAAGATTGGGTCCTATAAACTTGCTGGCCACCAACTGTAACTGAAATCAGAAATGAATTTCCAAAAATTCAAATTATATCAACTGCAAACTTAATTTAAAATAATACGCTAATAATTTGACTGTGGCCAGATGTCACCTTATATATTTTTTAAAAAGATTGTCCTAAAATATATTAAACTATATAAATGAAAAGATTGCTGAAGTAATCCAATAAAAGAGATACTACAAAGCTAGGAGGTTTATTACTGTTGGAATAGGTAAGGCATTGTTGGAGAAATTATGTCACTAGCACGTGAACTTTGAGGGCCCAGAATCTCAAGCCTAGTCAATTCCTTCTGCCTGCTGATCTTTATGTAGAACTCCTGGCTACTTCTCTAGCACAATTTCTGCCTGCAAGCTGCCACACTTTCCATCATGACAATAAAGAACTAAACCTCGAGAATTGTAAGCCAGTAGCAATTAAATGTTTTCTTTTATAAGGGATTCAATGGTCATGGTTTCTATTTACACCAACAAATCCTAACTAAGACAATCTCTCTTGAATGATTCTCAATTCTCTGGCAGACAACAAGAAGTTAGAATTTCAATGGTAAGTGTGTTTCCTAAATATGACCCACTATTTTGCTTAACTGCAATGTGTTTACTCAGAAGATGCAAAGCTTCATCTCAGAGGATGGACTTTGTATTAGAATGGCTTTTCACTACTGAAGTGCCTTCTCATATTTGTCATTGCTATATCCCTCATATACCTGGAATGGTGTTACTGTGCATTGGGAAACCTTATGATTACTTCCTGGGTCATAGACCACTCTGTTGGGCAAATTCCCTGTCCATCAACATGAAGATGAATTTTCATGATATAATGCTATTTAAATGAATTAATGATTTTATGAAATTCTTGATTCAATTTAAGTAACTTTAGGAAGTTAATTTGATTTAAATAATTTTGGGAAGTTTGGGTACTTGATAGAACAATTGAAGTTAGAATCAAGACTAGAATAGTACTGCTTCTTGTAGAATAGTAAACAGAGGCTGCATAGGTTGGAAAAGGAGTACAGTTTTAATGCACTACAAGAAAAAAAATTGTACTGGCAATAAAAATAGTCCTAGGACAAGTTAATGATCAAAGAACACAATTCATTCTAAGTTGCATTTAAGTACAGGGGAATGCCAGGGCCAAGTAGTGGGAGTGGGAGGGTAGGGGAGCAGGGCTGGGGGGGTATAGGGGACTTTTGGGATAACACTTGAAATGTAAATTAAGAAATTCTATAATAATAATAATAATAATAATAATAATAATAATAATAATAATAATAATTCCTGTATCTTTGATCTAGGGATGTAGCCACAGGTTCTAGCTATATTAAAAGGAAGAGTTATGATAAGAGTAAGTAATTCTATTATAAGAGTGGAGAATATATGATTAGACAGTTTATCATAACAAGTCTTCAAAAGTAAGACCTAAGATAGATGATGATCTGATTCTTGATAAATGTAAATTTTTGTTAGCAAAACATAGGAAAAAAAACTTGCTACTATAAAAAAAAAGCTTACATAAAGCTTAGATAAACTCTGTTAATCAGTGCTAAAAGAGTTAATGCTTTGTGGTTACATTGAACTTATGGAAAAAATAAATAGAAAATGTTTAGTTAGGTATGAGTTTCAAAAGAAGAATTTATAATCAATAATATATTGTAATTTCCTTTTGTGTAATGCTTTTTATTTGTTTGTTTGCTTGCTTTTTGTTTGTTTGTTGTTTTGTTTTGCTTTGTTTTTGAGAGAAACTTTCTTGTGCCCTTGGTTATCTTAGAATTTTTTTCTGTGGACCAGACTGGCCTTGAACCAACAGAGATTTGCTTACCTCTCATTCCTGAGTGCTGGAATTAAAGGCCTACACAGCCACTACACAGCTTGCTTTCAGTCTTAAAAGTTGCATTTTTCTCTTGTTTGATTTGTTTGTTTGTTTGTTTGTCTTTTCATTTGTTGTTGCTGCTTTGCTTTCAGACAAACTGTGAGATCTCTGGGGAAGTAAGAGTATCTGTTCTTATTATGTGCTAAACTTCGTGCAGATTCTGACATCTTAAGCACTTTATAATCTGAGGCAATTAGCTAAGAAAATAAAAACCTATACAGTAAAAGATATATAATTATTCTTTAAGGAAACCTCAATAATCCCACTATGGACAATCCCTTTTCAATTTAAGCTCGTTGTAAACAATTACTTGTCTTAATGTGAATTGTGATCCTACACAAATACTATTTTTGAAGAATTTGCCCAATTAAGGGATTCATGGTGTTTTTAGTGGATCTCACTTGCAGTATGATACTACTTCTCGTGTCTGCTGTAGCAGTAATGAGTGTGAAAAATGTACAAATTCAAGCAAGAATAATGCAAACACCCAAGAAAAATTGCTACATACCTTTAACTGTTTTCATTTAGAGGTATTAGAAATATACAACTATTTTGACAATTTATCATAGTAGAAAATGATTAACTTTTATTTTATTTAATTTTTTTCCTTTGAGAATTTCATGCATTTGTATATTATATCCTGCTTATTGTGACTTTTTTCCTTTCTTACTCTGCTCCAATTATTATTTCTCCCCAAAATTCCTTTCTCACACTTATCATTTTTGGTTTCATTTTATAACTCACTGAGTTTAGCCAGGGATGTGTGTGCAACCAGAGTTTAGCCATTATTCATTGGAGCATGATGAGTTTATTGTTGGTTGGCAAGTAAAGATAATGTGTGTCCTTCTGCCATAACCCATGAGTTCAGAGGATTATAACAGGACACTACTGGCTTCTTCCTGATATATGTTTTGACTGTTTATGAGCTCAGACTTTTGACTATCTATGTGAGCATCTTCCCCTACTAATTTCCACAATTGTATTGCCTGTATTATATCTACAAGAAAGAATTTCACTGCTTTTTCTTCTATCACAAGGTTCTAATGTTCTTTCAACACAGTCTATGTCACAGTTCTCACAGGATCATAAATAATATGAATCTCCTCTTTGAAGCTGAGCACTGCACAATTGGTTAATTTTTCTTCAGTACCATGACCAAACCATCCATCTATGCATCTGCTAATTGTTATTGTGAAGAGAAAGTCTCCTGGTAAGGCTGAGAGTAGTATTTCTCAATGGGTATAAATATAGGTCTTAATATGGATGAAGAGATAACTCAGCAGTTAAGATCACTTACTATTTCTGAGTTTGGTTCTCAGCATTCAAGTCTGGAAGCTCACAGTAACCTGTCCCCCGATCTCCAGGGAATATTAACCACTCTGAAGTTCTTGGGCAATTTTACTCATGGATACATAATCTCACAGGAATATACAAATTATTGAAACAGAGATAAATATTAAAATAAATAAATAAATAAATAAATAAATAAAGCAGATTGGCACTGTATTAACTTAGCTAAATAATCATAGTAGATATCTCATTGAAGCTTTGGATATTCAAAGCTATGTCAACAAGGCCAAAGACTAATCAACTATGGATTTTTAATCTGAGTTTCAGTAAATTCTGTAAAACAAACAAACAAACAAACAAACAACAAAGTATAAAATTCCTTATTTTAGATCGGCCATCATAAGTAATTGGGGACTATTTGGTAACATCTATAACCTTCATAGCAGTGGTAACATCTTATCTGGCTGTTTGATGTTGTCGTTTGTAGTGTCGGCAGTGTAAGAGAATTAGTACATTTTTATCCCACCAATCTGCAATATATATATATATATATATATATATATATATATATATATATATAGTCATTAGGAGTATATATGCATATACATATGAATTTTTTTATTTTAAAATAAAACTCTTCTAATCTCCAATAAAATAAACTTTTAACCAAAAGTTATCAAGCATGATGAGGAAGGACACTTCATATTCATCAAAGAGAAAATCCACAAAGAGAACATCTGAATTCTGAACATCTATACCCCAAATGAAAGGGCAGCCACATTCATAAAAGAAAGCTTACTAAACTCAAAAGACACTTTGAAACCCACACAATAATAATGGGAGACTTCAACACCCCTATTGACAGGTCATTGAAACAGAAACTAAACGGAGACACAGTGAAACTTATAGAGGTTATGAAACAAATGGATTTAACAAATATCTATAGAACATTTCATCCTAAAACAAAAGAATACACCTTCTTCTCAGCACCTTCTTCTTCATGATACCATCTCCAAATTGACCATATAAAAGAATCACAAAAGAATACTAAACTGATACTAGAAGACTGAAATAATCCCATGCATCCTATCAGATTACCATGGCCTAAGGCTGGTCTTCAATAACAGCAAAGACTACAGAGAGCTCCCATACAGATGGAAAATGAACAACTCTCTACTCAGGGGAAAAAAATGAAGAAATTAAAGACTTTCTGGAATTTAATGAAAAGTTTACTCAAACTTACACAACACAAAGAAAGCAGAGATAAGAGGAAAATTCATAGCACTAACTGCCCTGGTAAACAAACTGGAGAGTTCTTACACTAGCAATTTAACAGCCCACCTGAGAGTTCTAGAAGGAAAAGAATCAAACACACTGAAGAGAAGTAGACAACAGGAAACACTCAAACTCAGGGCCTAAATGAACCAAATAGAAACAAAGAGAACAATAGAATGAATCAACAAAACCAAAAGCTGTTTCTTTGAGAGAATAAACAAGATAGATAAACTACCTAACTAGCCAAATTGACCCACTAGCCAAACTAACTAAAGGGCCAAGAGGCAGTATCCAAATTAACAAAATCAGAAATTAAAAGGAAGACATAACAACAGAAACAGAGGAAATTAAAAATAAGTCATTAGATCCTACTACAAAAGTCTATAGTCAACAAAACTGGAAAATCTAGATGAAATAAATGGTTTTCAAGATAGATAGAACATAATAAATTTAAATCAAGAGCAGGTAAACTATCTATACTGGTCCATATAACCTAAGAAAATATAACTCACTAAAAACCTCCCAACCAAAACAAATCCCAAGGCCAGATGGATTTAGTGCAGAATTCAACCATATCTTCAAAGAAGACCTGATACCAATTTTTCTCAAACTATTCCATAAAATAGAAACAGAAGGAGCACTACCTAACTCATTCTATGAAGCCACAATTACTCTGATACCTAAACCACACAAGGACTCAAACAAAATAGAGAACCTCAGACCAAACTTGTTTATAAATATCAAAGAAAAAATACTCAATAAAATTCTTGCAAACCAAATCCATGAACACATCAAAAGAGACATTCACCACAATCAAGTAGGTTTCATGCCAAGGATGCAAAGTTTGTTCAATATATGAAAATTCATTAATGTAATCCTCTATATAAACAAACTCAAAAGGAAAAAAAAATCACATGGTCATCTACATAGATGCAGAAAAAGCATTTGACAAAATACAACACCCCTTTATGTTATAAGTATTGGAGAGATCAGAATTCAAGGCCCTCTATCTAAACATAATAAAAGCAGTTTACTGTAAACCAACAATCAATATCAAATTCAATAGAGAGATAATTGAAGCAATCTCACTAATGTTGGGGACAAGAAAAAAGATGCCCACTCTCCTCATATTTATACAATATAGTACTCTAAATGCTAGCTAGAACAATAAGGCAAAAGAAAAAGATCAAGGGGATTAAAATTGACAAAGAAGAAATAATGGTTTCACTATTTGCAAATATAATATTCAAAAGCAAGGCCAAAAATTCTACCACAGAACTACTTCATCTGATAACTTCAGCAAAGTGGCTGGATGTGTAATAAACTCAAATAAATCAGTAGCCTTTCTTTATACAAATGACAAAGAGGCTGAGAAAGAGATTAGGGAAATGACTTTCTTTACAAGAGCTACAAATAATATAAAATATCCTGGAGTAACTCTAATGAAATGAGTGAAAGATCTGTATAACAATAACTTCAAGTCTCGCAGGAAAGAAATCAAAGAGGACCTTAGATAATGGAGAGATCTCCCATGCTCACGGATTGGCGGAATTAACAGTAAAAATGGCTATCCTTCCAAATTCAATGTATAGACTCAATGCAATCCCCATCAAAATGTCAACACAATTATTCAAGGATATGGAAAGAGCAATTCTCAACTTCATCTGGAAAGACAGAAAACCTAGGATAGCAAAAAAAAAAAAAAAAAAAAAAAAAAAAAAAAAAAAAAAAGCATCTACAATAAATGGTATTGGTCTAAATGACTGTCTGCATGTAGAAAAATGAAAAAAAAAAGAAGACACATATTTTTCACACTGCTTAAGTCCAAGTGGACCAATGACCTCGACATAAAACCAGATACACTAAATCTAATGGAAAAGAAAGTAGAAAAGAGCCTTGAATTCATTAGCACAGGGGGAAATTTCCTAGACAACTCCAGTGGCTCAGGCTCTAAGATCAAGAATTGATAAATGGGACCTCATGAACCTGGAAAGCTTCTGTAAGTCAAAGGGCATTATCAACAAGACAAATCGGCAACCTCCAAATTGGGAAAAATCTTCACTACTCTCATATTTGATAGAGGACTAATATACAAAATATATAAAATAAATTAAAGAAAGTAACCACCAAAACACCAAACAGCCCAGTCAAAAAATGGGGTATAAATGAAGCAGAATTTACAACACAGGAATCTTGAACAAATGAAAGGCACCTAAAAAAGTGCTCAAAGACATTAGTGATCAGAGAATTGCAAATCAAAGCAAACATGGGATTCTACCATACACCAGTCAGAATGGCTAAGATCCAAACCTCAGGTGACAACACAAGTTGGCAAGTATGTGGAGAAAGATGAACACTCCTCCATTGCTGGTGGGATTGCAAACTGGTATAATCACTCTGGATGTCAATCAGGAGTTTCATTAGAAAATTGGAAATAGATATACCTGAAGACCCAGCAATACCACTCTTGGGAATATACTCAAGTATTGCCACACTAGGCCACAGGGGCATGTATTACACTATAATCATAACAGCCTTGTCTGTATAATAACCATAGGCTGGAGGGAAACCAAATGTCCCACAACAGAAGAATGGAATCAGTAAATGTAGTTCACTTATACAATGGAACCCTACTCAGCTATTAAGAACTAAGACATCATGAGTTGGGCAGGAAAATGGATAGAACTAGAAAATATCATCCTTTGTGACATAACTCAGACCCAAAAGAACATATATGGTATGTACTCACTAATAAGTGGCTATTAACCAAAATATCAGAGATACAGTCCATAAAACTCAAAAAGGTCAACAAGCTAAAGGAGCTGAATGAGGATGCCTTAATCCTACTTGGGAGGGAGAAAAGATGAAACACAAGGAGAAAGGGGTCAGAGGAAAGGACTGAAACCATGAGGGCCAGGATAAAGAAAGGAAACAGGCAACCTTATGAGGCAGGAGGTCTGGGATCCCTCCAGAATGTACCAGAGACCTAGGAGGTAAGAGAATCTCAGGACTCAAAGGGAGGGACCTTAGATGAAATGCCCTAGAGTGGGGAGAGGAAACTTGTAGAGCACACCTCTTGCAAAAAGACAGGACATCAAGTGAGGGATGGGGTTGCCATCCCACAGTCAAAACTCTGACCCATTATTGTTCTTGTCTAAAAGAACCTCAGCTGAAAGAGTCAGATGCAGATATTTACACTCAAACAATCGACAGAAGCTGCTGTCCACTGTGGGTGAATTATAGAAATGTTGAAAGAAGCTGATGAGAAGGGCAACCCTGTAGGAGGACCAGTAGTGTCCACTAACCTGGACTCCAGAGATCTCTCAGACACTGGACCACCAACCAGGCAGCATACACCACCTGATATGTGGTCCCTGACACATATGCAGCAGACAAATGCCAGGGCTGAGTTCAGTCAGAGAAGATGCACCTAACCCTCAAGAGACTGAAGTTCCCAAGGTGTTTAGAGTTCTGGTGGGATGAGATATGTGTGTGTGGACATTCTGGTGGAGATAGAGAGTGGGAAGGAGGTATGAGATTAAGAACAGTCAGAGGGTAGAATGAGAAGGAGATAAAATCTGGAGTAAAAAATGATTAAATAAAATTTTTAAAATTAAAAATTAAAAAAAGTAAGGCTCTCTATAGAAGTTGATTTTTCAATAGGCTCTACAACCTATTATCTATTATCTATTTATCCCCCTTTATATTTTCTGGCTTTTGTATTCCTGTGTCTCTGGTGTTATGTTGCATGCTGGCATGAGTACCCACTAACCTATAATTTACTTTATAGAGCATCTCTTATTCTTTTTTTTTGTAATTAATAAAGATGACAGTACTTTATCTCTGCTGCATAACTTCACAGTCACTTAAAAATGGACTTATCTAGTAGTAATAAAGTCAGCTAAAACTGACCAAATAAATTTTCTAACTACTTAAATCAAGAGCACAACATCACTCTTTCAACAAAGTGCAAGCAAACAGTTTTATTCCTGTTTGTGAAGCTTAACCTTCTGCAAAAAGTAATTAGAACTATAATTAAAAAGCTATTTGGAATGATTAAAACTGTTATCTTGTGGCATTTAACGATACATGCAAATGTCAGAAAGGATGAATTCATTAAACATTCTATTTAAGAGAAAAATTTAGATGAAGGGTATTATTTGTTAAAATGTTATCCTTTACAGAAAGGTTGGATTTGCAAGAAGACACTGGAATTTGAAGCTATATTTTTATAATCTTTGATATAGCAACTACCTGTAATTCACACAGTTTTATTTGGGGAGTCATGTAAGCTAACAGCTTTTAATGTCATACAGTTGTTTTGGAGCTAATGGAATTTTTTGAAGAATTTTATTTTATTTTTTAGTAAGTTAATAATTGGGTATATAGCTAATTCTGCTTTAACTATGTATGTATGATTGATAGACTCTCAGACAAGTAATATTACATCTATATTTTCTAGTTATAGGTCTGAAACCTAATTAATTAAAATGATGTGAATGAATGCTAAAGTCTCCTGTGGCCCAAACAATCTCATGAAATGAATATAAGAGAATCTAAAGCACTGTGGAGACTATTGGCTGCATGCAGTGTAATGATTATCCTTTTACATGTCTAGTGGTAGTCTCCAATTAATGTGTGATGCATTTTTTTTATTTAATCTTTTTGTACAAACCAGATTTTATCTCCCTACTTGTCCACCTTCTGACTGTTCCATATCCCATACCTCCCCGCTCCCCCACCCCCATCACAAGGATGTTCTGATCCCCCATCTCCCACCTACTAGACACCCCCACTCCCCGGTGTCTCCAGTCTTTTGAGAATTAGGTTTATCTTCTCTGAGTCCAGAGCCCACAGTTCTCTGCTATATTTGTGTTGGGGGCCTCATATCAGCTAGTGTATACAGCCTCCTTGGTGACTCTGCCTGAGAGATCTCAGGAGTCCAGGTTAATTGAGACTACTAGTCCTCTACAGGTTTACCCTCCTCCTCAGCTTCTTTCAGCTTTTCTCTAATTCAGCCACAGAGGTCAGCAGCTTATGTGCATTGGTTGGGTGTAAATATCTGCATCTGAATTTTTCAGCTGCTTGTTGGGTCCTTCAAAGGGCTGTCATAATAGGCACCATTTTGTGAGTGTTCCACAGCCTCGGGAATATTGTCAAGCCTTGAAATCTCACCTTGAGCTAGATCCCAATTTGGACCTGTTTCTGAACTTTCTTTTCCTAGGAATGTTCTGTTTCTGCCCCTGCAGCTCTTTCAGATAGGAACAACACTGGATCAGAGGTTTTGACTCTGGAATTGCAACCCTACCCTCATTTGAAGTCCTGTCTTTCTGCTGGAGGTGGTCTCTAAAAATTCCCTCTCCCCACTCTAGGGCATTTCATCAAAGGTCTCTCCCTTTGAGTCTTAAGAGTCTCTCATTTCTGAGATCTCTGGTACATCTTGCAGGGACTCTTTACCTCCTACCTCCTGAGGTCTGTTTCCATTTTTTCTGCTGGCCCTCAGGACTTCAGTCCTGTTCTCTCCACCCAGTACCTGATCATGTGCCCCTCTTCCTATCCATGTTCCCTTTCCCACTCAGTTCCCTCCCTCCCTCCTCCTGTGATTTCTCTCTTCTCCCTCCCATGTGGGATTGAAACACCCTCACTTGGCCCCTTGAGCTTGAGTTCTTTGGGCTATATCTTGGGGATTCTGTTCTTTTCTTGGATAATATTCATTTATTAGTGAGTACATAAGCAAATGCATAAATATAACTAATTTACCAATCAAAATTTAACATACAAAAAGTGCAATGTAGAATAATAAAGATAAAAAAATTATGATGTCTTATTTAAGGTTTCTATTGCTGTGAAGAGACACCATGAGCATGGCAACATTCTTAAAAAATTAACCTGTGCTACTTTACAGTTCAGCATATTATTCATCCATTATATGGCAGGAAGCATGGTGGCAAGCAGTCAGACATTATTGCTAGAGAGGCAGTTAAGAATTCTACACTTGCATCCACAGGTGTAAGCTTGAAACAGTTAGACTCTAGGCCTTGTTTGAGATTCTGAGATCTGAACACTATCCCCACTGACATATTTTCCCCACACAATTACACCTGCTTCAGCAAGGCCATATATCATAATAGTGCAACTGCTTATGAGCTTATGGGGACCAATACATATATGTTAGAAAGGTTAAATGGTATCTAATAAGGTGTTATTAATTGCCCTCAAAATCTGATGCTAATTTTTCAAGAGCTTTGTGTGAAGAACTTCTTTTAAAATTTAGAACAACAGTCTTTTCTAGGATTATATAAATGGGCTCTATCATGAATTTTAGACTTGTATTATTGGCAGCATTTTCAAGTCAACTGAGCTAACCAATCAGCTGATCTCTTCTTATCTTTGTAAAAAAAAAAAGTTATAAAGGTACAAGAGCTTTCTGCCATACACAGCACCATGTATTTTCCTGTTTTGTCAATGTGTGTTTCAAAATAGTCCATAAAATTTAAAGAGATTAAAACCTATATATGAGTGAGGGAATAGAGGGAGAAGAAGGGGGAGAAGGATGTTATAATTAGATTACAATCTAAGAAAATTAATAAAATGATGTAAAAGTGGGGAGATAACCTGAAATAAATGAATAATACCACACTTGTATAAAATTACCAAATATATGGAATAGAAATATGTTCCCTCAAGCATGTTTCAAGAAAAGACTTCACTGAGGGAAAACCATAGAATTGAGAAATTTTGAACAGGAAAATGTCTGATACTTGGTGCTAATATATTTACTTTTCTTATTTCACATCACATTTCTCACTGGAGTATGATGGGAGATGAACAGATAACAGAAAGCTAACAAACATTTTTATTGAGACTAAAACCCAAGGAAAGTACAAAGTCATCATCTTTCAAAATTGAAGTAGACCAAATAGAATCATATGAACGTAAAATGTAAGGGAAATGGCAAGATGTATAGAAGATTCTGAATTGGAACATGTACTTTGAAAGCTGGAGGTGTTAGACACATTGATCCTGGAACTGTCCACCACCAAAACAATCACTTGTTCTGTATTCTATGTCCAACATTTGGAAATGAAAGGAAAGTCAAATAGTTCTTTACCTCAGTTTTGCTCAAAACAAGTTATTCTATGAGAAATAATATAATTATATGCAACATAAAAAGGTATTCATATGCATACATGTACTTATGTACATTGTACATCTGGATTTATGATTAGGTATTTCAGCATAGTAGTAGCAAACACAAAATGTAAATAAAAAGTAAAGGTGTGTATTGTCACAATATTCAAGAATTTATCAAGGTGAAAACTGTAATGAATTTACTGAATTCAAATAGATCTTCCCACCTGGCTCATGACTTAGCATTTCAGGCTTAGAGTGGTAAAGATTTCTTACTTAATAATATGCAAAATTTGGTAAGTGTTTATTTCTTACTTGATAACACCTGTAAAATGGTAGAAATAAAACTGTTTAATTCTAACACAGTGCTTAATATTGACAGAATGTACATAAAAATCTGTAAAATTATTCTTTTGTAATTCAGTAACTATTTTCTATCGAAGGATCTATCCCAATAACAAACTGTTTAAATAATGCTATGGCCAAGTTCTTCATATCAAGGCTGTAATTATAACTTTGTCAGACAGTTGCACTACTGAGTAATATCAATAAAGACAGTGCTGTGGGGAGGCTACCCTTTTGTAGGAGAATTATAGAATAATAATTTATAATGTACACAAAGAGAACGACTATGATGGGAAGAATATAATCATGGAATGTCCTCATGGTATAAGAAAACACCTTACTTGTATTTTAAATTTAGAAGGGTGTTATACAAAATCAGTAACTTTTATCTCTTCTTAATCTTGGTTATATTTATAACAGGCTGAATATTTTTATTTACCTTATCATTTATTAAAGACTGTACACTGTAAATTTTGGCTGAATTCTTTCAATGGGATTCTTTATACACCAATTCTTGAACAGTCTATCTCAGTTTGCTTTTTTGTGGTGAGAGAGAACATTGTCAAAAATCAGCTTGTAGGAGGACAGTAAATAAGAAACCTGCACACAAGAAATGAAGTAGAGAATGCTACTTACGTCAGTAATGTGACTTGCTCAATCAGTTTTATTATACAATGTGTAAGAGTGCCTAGTGTAGGCACATTCCACAATGCACTGGACCTTTACACATAGTGTTTAATAAAAAAAAAAAAAAATGCTCCAAAGATTTACCTACATGCAAATTTGCCGTGAACAGCTACCCAGCTGAGCTCATTCCTACCCATATAACTATAGTTTAAATTGACTAAAGTAACTAGTGCTCAGTTAATTCTGTTCTCTGGTTCCTCTTCCTCCTCCTCTTCTCCTTCATCTTATTTCTTCTTCCTCTTCATTATCTTCCTCCTCTATCTCCTCTTCCCTCTCCTCCTCTCCTTCTTAATCTTGTTTTGCTTGTTCTTGTTCTTCTTCCTTCTCCTCCTCCTTTTCTTCTCCTTCTCCTCCTGCTCCTTCTTCTTTCCATTCCTGGATCTGCTTTGGTCACAATTTCATCAGTTTATTTTTTCACTATAATTCCTTATTCATGTTTGATTAAATATCTGTGACTGTTTCTATGTTAAACTGTAAACATTTTTACATGGCATGTTAAGTTTTTAAACAATTAAAGTTATTGCCATGAATTAAAAAAGACTAAATATGCATTTCATGCTGGTCTTGATATTTTAATCATGTGATATTTTAAATGTCAGTCTACTGGAGAAAAACAGTAGAAACACTTTAAGATCTAAGCATTGCCACACTCATTTTTGTTGCTTGTTGGTTGTTTTTAATGTGCATTGAGGGTGGGGGTGGAGTGGGTGCCCTAACTAAGGTCTTCATGCTTGCATGACAGACAGTGTGTTGATTGAGCCATCCCCTCAGCTCCCAGAAGAACTTTTGTCAAGGATCTGAGGATTCAAAGACTCATAATAGGACCCCAATACTTCAGGACATTTGAAAAAGGACTGGCAAATGGAATGATAATACATTTAAAATATTCCATAGAATAAAGGAATGATCTACCTAGCAAAGAGGCCACCTGAAAAGTTGGAAGAACATTTCCGAAACAGAGAATTAGTTCCCAAAAATATACAAAAGTGTAAAACACTTGCATATCCTAAGAACAAATAACACAACCAATACTTTGGTGTGAAAATGAACAGAATGTTTTCAAATGAAGATGTATAAATGGAAAACAAAAATACTAAAATTTGTTCAAAACTACTTTAAATAAGTGGAAAGCAAAGCAAAACTTGACTATGACTCTTTATATCCCTCAGTCAGAAAGCTAGTCTAAAGTGGAAATTTCTGGTTTCTTTAGAAACTTTGTTTGTTGTGTTTTGTGATTTTTTTTAATGAAAGCTGTTTTATAAGAGGATATTTTGCTTAAGTAGACATTTAAAATGATGTTTTGCTGAGACAGATACTTGAAAGAACACATGATATTTGGGGAAAGCATAAATATAATCCGAGACAGTGAGGGATGGACTTGCATTGGTCTCCCTTTCAATGCTATTCTCATCTTCACTTGTCATAACTTTGTAGAGAGATACACACCAAAGAAGTTTTCATGGTATTTTGTCTGCTTTGCCCAACTTCTATGGACTCATCCAAAAAAGGCAAAGCCTCATGGTTTCTCCTAGATGGAGATGCAGCTACTGCTTTGTATTTGGTATTTGTCCCTTGGACTGGACTGACACAACTAAATCTGTCTTTGGTGTTTTGGACTGGACTGCTGATATCCTGACAATGAAGATTGGAATCACTCCGAAGAACTACTTCTGGACAAGTCCATTACCCCCATATCCTACTAAACTTTCTTTACCCTATCTCTGGTAGGTGGGCAAGAAAGGCGGTTGAAACATTTAAGAATACTTATTAATGTAGGTTTTGAAAATTTTAAGCCTAAACTAGTTTAACAAAACAAGTAGCACACTAGCCTGAACATAGTAGAAAGAATAGTTTTTGTATTGTTAGAAGAGATGTAAAATACTCTAAATATTTTTGCAATATATTAGAGAGCCCTTAGATAACTAAAAAAAAAAAAAATGAGCTACATATGATACAGTGAAAAAAAAAACTCTGGGTATATGTGCTAAAGATATCAAGCTCAGTTTAGCAAAGAATAATGCACATAAATTAATAAAAAAGAAGTAAAACATTTTTTAAAAATGAAGGAAGAAGTTAAAGGGAATGAGAAACAAGAGAAATGGATGAGATACAAGAAAAAGAAACATTGAATAACATCAAGCTTTAGAAAGGACCATAATAACGGTATTAATGGCAAGCCATTAACTTTCTCTAATTAATACATACTAAAAGAACAGTATTGAACATTTAGATGAACTGCCTTATACAATGCAATTTACATTGATAAGTACACAATATAATGTAAATAATAAAACCATGAATCAAGCAACATCACTATGATTATGATAGAGAAATTTATATCACTTTGAATATATTATCCTGTGCACTTTTCTGTCTCTCCTATCCCTATTTTTAGTTCTAACAACTACAGATTTGTATTCTATAATGTAATTTTCTCTTTTCTAGTTTTCACCTAAATGTAGCTAAAATAATTAGGTTTTGTCCCAGTCATTTTCTTTAATATTTGTAGTAAGTTTTTGTATTTTTCCTGTTTTGTTTTAAAATATTCACCTAAACTGTAGTTGCAAACTTTTTAAATATAACGATGGTTAATAATCCCTTTCATGAGTTTTATATTTTAAATATTACTGACTTGTAAATAGACCATTGAATTTATTCTATCATAATTGCTGATAAAGCTAGTATAAAATATGGATGAGAAATATGCTTTCATTTTAGTCAGATAAAAAAAGTAGTAATGTCATTACTGTATTGTTCAGTAAGTGTGTGCTACATAGTTTAATATGGAAGAATTCTGAGTTATAAATGTCATGCCATTAAAATAAGCTAGCTCATGTTTATCAATTTTTGCAGGGTTGTAATTACATTGTACTCATGATAATTTTTATTTCCCAGTTTAAAAAATTTACTGTTGAACATGTGCTATAATTTGAATTTAAATGCCCATGAAAGGCTCTCAACAGCATTTTTCCAAAATGATAATGTTGGAATATGATAGAGAATTCGAATTTGAGACCTATATAAAAGACTAAGATATTGAAACTTCCTATAATAGTAGATGATGTTCATTAGACATCTTCTTACTCTAGTTTACTTTCTGGCCTCAAGGAGAGCTATTTCTCTTTTCTATGTTCTTTTGTTATGTTGTATTCCTTACTGCAAATCACAAAGTCACAGATAACTCTATCATAAAAAGATCATGAGAATAACCTTTATTTTTATCAAGAAATGTAAATATTTCACCCTGCTTCAAAATCATTTGCTCTTTTTATCATATAGTTACTTTATTTTATTTTTACTTTATTTTTAGAATATAATTAGAACATTTCTCCTTTCCCCTTCCTCATTCCAAATACTCTCATACTTTGTGGCTTTCTTTCAAAATTGTGGCTTCTTTTATCGTGTGTGTGTATGTATTACTACTATACCTATGTATGTATGTATGTATGTATGAATGTATACTTGTATGTATGTATGTATGTATGTATGTATGTATGTATGTATGTATGTATAGATCTGTATATATTTTACTCAGTCCACATAATGTTACTGTTATATATATATTTTTATGGCAACCAATCAAAATTCAGAGTTCTAGAGCTCAGTCACAGTGGATATATCTACAAATCACTTCTTCACTTAAGGCACAAAGAACAATGCAGAAAAGAAAGTTTCTAAGAACCAGAAGATCGTGGATAATTCTGTGAGGTTGTGTCTCCTATTCATGTCAAAATCTGCATTTATAAATTCTCTCATACATATGGCAGAAATATGAAACTAACAAGGACTACATCAATCGATATGCCAAACTGGACAGAAAAGGCCATGAGTTTGCAATTCTACAGCAAAATCTATTATTAATGAAGGAAATCTGAGTGGTGAAAATGTAGTCTTTCCCAGGGAAAGTAACACCAATTGGTTGTTCATTGCCAAGGAATTAGCCCTAGTTTTATATTCTTAATATACCTAAGAATACATGATTTCAGATGTCTATTTTCTTTTAACATTTTTTAATTTTAAAATGATGCTAGACTAATAAGCATTTACAAAAATAGAATATAGATTTCCCTATCCTTTATTCAGTCTCCTAATGATAACATATTACATTATCATAGCTTAATTTGAAGGAGCAGGAAATTAAAATTGATATAATAGTCTTAGCTAATTTTATTTGCCCTTTGCACATTTTCCAAGTAATGAATTTTTGAATCAAGATAATCATTCTAGTTATTTTCAGGCATAAAGTTTTAGTTTTCAGGATACATTATTTTCAACCTCTTTCATTTTAATCTATCTTTTATTGTATATTTAAATAGATTCTCCTGTGAAAGTATATTCATGACTTAACCTCTAAATGTTCCCTTTTAATTAGTCTTGCCACATTAAAGTATAAATAGTTTGTTTAAACTGTTAAGGTACTGTTTTCCTATTTGTGAAATGACACTTTGTAACTTGTTTATGTAAATTTAAGTAAACTGGTTTCTTTCTCTCTGTCTTTTTTTTTCCCTCTCCATTATAGGCTTAACTATTATTTACAGGGGCTCCTTTGGATATTTCTACTTATATCTTTGACATATCCATGTCGACTTTCAAATAGTATTGAACCACTTCACATATAGTATAAAAGTCATGACACATGATACTCCTTTAGCTCCCATAGTGTCATTATGATCCTCTCTGCCAGTTTTGAGCGGTTAAATTTCTTTGCTTTAAATTCTCTACTACATTCACATAAACTTTTAAAGGAGAAAATATGGAAGCTATTGTATTAAGATATGATTAGCACACAATACACTACAGATCTAAAGTACAATGCTAAATGACTATATGGGTAAGATTTTCAAATCTACTAACTTTTGTTTATTTGTTTGTTTATTTAATTGTGAAACTTTTGTTATAAAAAGATAAGCTATCAACATCAATAAAATATTTAGCATTAAAATCATTGTTATGAGATCTGCTCACTATAGTCACTAGACATTAAATCCACATTTATTTATTTGATATGAGTGAAACTTTGTAGCTCTTACCACCATCAATGGATTTTCTTTTCCCTTCAGCATCTGACAACTACTATTATATTCTGTTTCTTTAATCTAGTTTTTTAAAAGAAAAACATGTTTGTCACTGCTAATTTACTTCTCAATAACAATGTTATACACAAAACAATATAAATCAAATTTCCTGTATTTTCTTTATCACTTATTCATATACATTGTTTATATTATTTTTCTTTAGTGAAAATGGATCTTTCATGTGGCCCATGGTACACCATCACAAGACTAGCACACCTTGACTCTGTATGCACCCCGGTGTACTCATGGTGGCACTGGGTTAAAGAAACAATTTGGTTCCTCATATTTCTGATCATTTCTTTATTGCTGTTAAAAGTATCTTTGATATGTTTTAGAAGCAACTGTACAAAATATGCCAAAAACAAGGCGCTCTTTCAGGAGGTCAAGAGAAAATGACTCTGAACGGAGATATGACCTCAGCAGCATGGTGAGAGCTAATACATTTTTCAGGAAAATGTTCCTTGATAATACATCATCATTTGGAATTTTGTATGATAGATTAACTAGAAATGAGCTATTTGAATGAGAAAATCATATGTTTTACTTAAGATCCTGTACTATATGCTATTTGTAGCCCAATATGAATGATAAATTACTTACTTTGTTTCATCATTGCTGTTATCATAATCATGCATCCTAGAACCTGTACTCAAACCCCATCAGGGCAACCCAAAGCTTATTGAGCAGCCTTATTGAATGCCATGTTATCAAAGGGAACCACTTCTCACACCACATATGTAACATCATGTTGGAGCATGCACCTGAGTCCACATACAAAATGTTGAAGGGAGCTTGATATGAGAATGATCCCACCCAGTCACACAATCAGGAACTCCTGCAGGCTTATGGCCTGAGTACAATATTAAACCATTATAAAAGGAGTGCATATTCCAGTGGAGTGCATACCATCATGGAAAACTTTCCAGAAAAATGGGCTATGCAATGTATATGATCCCCACTTTGCAAGCCTTGTGGAGCCTTTGGGAATATCCAGAACTATACCTCTGGTCTCTTTGAGGCTCCAGGAAATGGAATGGAAAGAACACATAGTCTCAGTGGGTATTTTTCCTGAAGCTGTGGAAATTGCCAGCACAGGGGCCAGCACAGGGGCCACCACAGCTGTTCTTCCTGCAACTGCAGATAACAGATAGAATGGTGGGCAAGAATGATAAAGATCACATGCCACTGTACTGAGTGTGCAGACAAGCAATGCCATAGACTAGCCCAGGGTCTGAGGTAACTATGAAAACCAGGCTATAAAGAACAACTGTATGCATGCAAGTGATAAAGAAGTACATGAAATTTTCTGAGGAACCACCAAACTGATTTCCAGAGTGGTTGTACCAGCTTGCAATTCAACCAGCAGTGGAGGAGTGTTCCTCTTTTTCCACAACCTCGCCAGCATTTGCTGTCACCTGAGTTTTGATCTTAGCAATTCTGACTAGTGTGAGGTGGAATCTCAGGGTTGTTTGCATTTGCATTACCCTGATGACTAAGGATGTTGAACATTTCTTTAGATGCTTCCTAGCCATTTGGTATTCCTCAGTTGAGGATTCTCTATTTAGCTCTGTACCCCACTTTTAGTAGGGTTATTTGTTTCTCTGGGGTTTAACTTCTTGAGTTCTTTGCATATATTGAATATTAACGCTCTATTGAATGTAGGATTGGTAAAGATTTTTTCCCAATCTGTTGGTTGCCTTTTTGTCCTATTGACAGTGTTCTTTGCCTTACAGAAGTTTTGCAATTTTATGAGGTCCCATTTGTTAATTCTTGATCTTAGACGTTAAGCTATTGGTGTTCTCTTCAGGAAATTTTCCCCTGTGCCCATGTGCTTGAGGATCTTCCCCACTTTCTCTTCTATTACTTTCAGTGTACCTGGTCTTATGAGGAGGTCCTAATCCACTTGGTCTTGAGGTTTTTACAAGGAGATAAGAATGGATCCACTGGCATTCTTCTACATGCTAACTGCCAATTGAGCTAGAACTATTTGTTGAAAATGCTTTTTTTCACTGGATGGTTTTATATCCTTTGTCAAAGATAAACTGACCATAGGTGGGGGGGTTCATTTCTGGGTCTTCAATTCTATTCCATTGATCTACCTGCCTGTCCTGTGTTAATCCCATGGAGCACCCACCAATACTACTCCTGAGCATATATTTGAAGATGCTCCAACATGTCTTTGGGACACATGTTCCACTATGTTCATAGCAGCCTTATTTATAGTAGCCAGAAGCTGGAAAGAAACCAGATGTCCCTCAAAAGAGGTATAGATATAGAAAATATGGTACATTTACACAGTGGACTACTACTCAGCTATTAAAAGCAATGAATTTATGAAATTCTTAGACAAATGGATGGATCTGGATGATATCATCCTGAGTGAGGTAACCCATTCACAAAAGAACACATATGCTGTGCACTCACTGATAAGTGGATATTAGCCCAAAACCTTGGGAATACCCAAAATGCAATTCACTAACCACATGCAACTCAATAAGAAGGAAGACTAAATTGTGGATACTTTGATCATTCTTACAAAATGCCCATGGAAGGAGTTACAGAGACAAAGTGTGGAGCAGAGACTCAAAGAATTACAATTCAGAGACTGACCCACATGGGGATTCATCGCATGTACAATCACCAAACTGAGACACTATTATGGATGCCAACAAGTGCTTGCTGACAGGAGCCTAATATAGCTGTCTCCTGAGAGAGTTTTCCAGTGTTTGACAAATACAGAAGTGGATACTGACAGCCATCCTTTGGACTGAGTACAAAGTCCCCAATGAAGGAGCTAGAGAAAGAACCCAAGAAGCAGAAGGGGTTTGCAACCCCATAACAGGAACCACGACATGAACTCACCAGTTCCCCCAGAGCTACCAGGGACTAAACCACTAATCAAAGACTACACATGGTGAGACTCATGACTCCAGCTGCATATATAGCTGAGGATGGCTTAGTTGGTCATCAATGGGAGGAGAGGCCCTTGGTCCTATGAAGGTTCTATGCCCCAGTGTAGGGGAATGCCAGGGACAAGGGAGAGGGAGTGGGTGGATTGGTGAGCAGGAGGGGGAGGTGCAGTTAAGAGGGCTTTCTGAAGCAGAAACCAGGAAAGGGGATAACATTTGAAATGTAAATAAAGAAAATATGTAATAAAATATGTGCATGAAGTAAGGTCCTATTTGTATTTGGCTGAATTTAGCTTAAAAACTCCAGTCTGGCATGGCAAAATCACTCAACTCCTGAGAGCCCAGCAGAGAAACTTCAGGTTGAGAAATAAATCTGCATAGATGCCATGTTGTGGACATCAGCTACTTATACAGCAAAGGCTGTACCCTCAGCTCAGCTCCAGAGGATCCAAAGTAAAGAACATCTAGTCTCACCTTACCCGTGTGCCTTCGCTGAGAAGTGAGGATATGCCTGCAGGACTGGAATGGTTAGTGAGAGAGTCTTTGTGTGAAGGAATGAATGCCGGCCCATTTTACCATTTATTTGCTTTTGCCATTTAGGAATAAATAAAGGTATTAGAACCTTTTCTACCAGGTTTGAAGAATTTATTTCCACCAAACTTTATGACTCAAATGGAAACAATGAGCAACCCTGTAGGAGGACAAGCAGCCTCAATTTACCCGACCCCTCCCACCCCTCACCCCCCACACCCCAGGTTTCTCAGACACTGAACCACCAACCAGGCAGCATACAGAAGCTGATATGAAGCCTACAACACATATAAGGCAGAGGGTTGCTGGGTCTGAGTTCAGTCAGAGAAAATGCACCTAACCCTCAAGAGTTTGGAGGCCCCAGGATGTAGAGAGGTCTGGTAATCTGGGAAAGTGTGGAGACATCCTAGTAGAGATGAGAGGTGTGAGGAGATATGGGATGTGGAACAGTCATAGGGATGACTGTGTGGGGAATAATATCTGGAGTGAAAAAAAATTTTTTTTAAAATAACAGAGGAAAGCTGAGTGAAATTTCTCTGACTAAACTTATTACAATTCTCTGATATTGCACAAAATGTACAATTGCCTTAATTTTTATGATTCAGAAAATTATCACAGCTGTTAAAATAATAAGAATACAATATTTCCATAATGGCACTATACAAGACCTACTTTATACCATACTGCTCCAAAAAAATTAAATTAGATACAAATTACAGCTTGCTAAGTTTTTTGAAATAATATCATGATCCTCTCACCTTATTGCTGGAAATTTCACTAGAAATAAATAGTAATAAAAGAAAGAAATAAACAGCAAGAAAGACAAGGGAATTATTAAAATAAAATTAATTTTCTTCTAAGATTAATAATAGCAGCAAAAGATCAATCTTGGTTTAATTTAATATTGTTTTATATAATAATTATTTGTGATAATTTTATTATAAATTTCATCCCAAAGGATATAGAAAATAATGTAATGTTCTAATATTTAAGCTACAACTTCTTTTACTTTCTCTGCCTTAAACCAGTGGAGTTACTAGATTTATTATCTGCAATACTTCCTACATAATATTTGAGTCTAAACTATTCTAGTTTCAAAGGCTATTTCTTCATAAATCATCACTATGTATCTAATAATTAACTAAGGTAGTATAATGCAGACTTGCTAACGAGGAGTTTGGCTGCAATAATGTTCAACTGAACTATCAAATATAAATCATAACGGAGTTGAATCACACAGCAATACAAAGACTGTAGTTTGTCATCACCTAGTTTTGAACATTTTGAGGAAAACTTGTTGCAGAAGCACATGGTGAGTATTGCTACTGAATCTGCATACTAAAATGTTAGATTACTTCAGACACTATAAACTTTAACATTCATGCCCTAAAGATATTTTTCTTATAAAAATATTAAATTAAAAATTACTCAAACAGGTTTGAAAACTTTTCTTAAAAATAATCTGAGTAATTGTGGCTTCATAGAATGGATTAGGTAATGTTCCATCTGTTTCTATTTTATGGAATTGTTTGAGGAATATTGATAACAGGTCATCTTTGAAGTTCTGGTTGAATTCAACACTAAGTCCATCTGACCCTGGGCTTTTTGTGGTGGTGGTGGTGGGATCATGACTTCTATTTCCTTATGTGAAATGGGCCTGCTTAGATATTGGATATTTTAAAAGGATTGAACTTCTAATATGTATAGACTGTAGAGCTGGGCGTTGTGGCGCACGCCTTTAATCCAAGCACTTGGGAGGCAGAGGCAGACAGATTTCTGAGTTTGAGGCCAGCCTGATCTACAGAGTGAGTTCCAGGACAGCCAGGGCTACACAGAGAAACCCTGTCTCAAAAAACCAAAAAGTAATAATAATAATAAATAAATAAAGACTGTGGGACTTTTAAAGTTGTTTAGATCTTGGGGATGAATAAGAAAGTAAGGGTTGAGGCCTACCAATGATGTGTTTGTGTGTCAAGTTGACAAGGGGTCAATTGTACTGGCTAGTTTTGTGTCAACTTGACACAGGCTGGAGTTATCACAGAGAAAGGAGCTTCAGTTGGGGAAATGCCTCCACAATATCCAGCCGTAAAGCATTTTCTCAATTAGTGATCAAGTGGGGAAGGGCCCCTTGTGGGTGATACCATCTCTAGGCTGATAGTCTTGGGTTCTATAAGAAAGCAAGCTGAGCAAGCCAGTGGAAGCAAGGCAGTAAGTAACATCCCTCCATGGACTCTGCATCAGCTCCTGCTTCCTGACCTGCTTCAGTCCTGACATCTTTTGGTGATTAACAGCAATGTGCAAAGTGTAGCAATGTGCAAAGTGTAAGCTGAATAAACCCTTTCCTCCCCAACTTGCTTCTTGCTCATGATGTTTGTGCAGGAATAGAAACCCTGACTAAGACACAGAGATACACATCCACTAACAAGGGAATACCTCCGAATAGTGCCTCTCCCTATAGCCAAACATTCCAAAACATGAATCTATGAGGGTCAAATTTATTCAATCCACCATAAGACTCACACAAAAGCATACACAAAATCACATACACAAAACACATGCACATATATTTTTTCTATCTGTAAATACAAAATATACACATATATATTTATGCAAAAACATACATGTACAAGCACACACACACACACATACACACACATACAAATGAGCACTCATACACACATGCATATACAAAGACAACTTCTATTGTGACCCCTATCTAGTAAAAGAGACAATACTGCTTTTTCAGTTGAACCAGCTCAATGGCTAAAGACTTGTGGACTCAGCTCTGATATTCACAATAAAAAACTATGAACAAGTAGCTAATTTATAAATTTTCATGAAAACATAATAAAATTGACAAAGCAGGCAAAACTACAGTAGTTATTGCATAAAACCAAATGAAGCAATCATATATTTGTATGAAACATGCAAAGTATTTTTTTGATGGGACAGTTTCATATATATATATATATATATATATATATATATATATATATATATATATATTCATTCTTTATTGGTACCTTTCCTAGTTTGCTTTCTATTTATTTGATGAACACCATTAACAAAAGCAAATTATGAAAGGAAAGCTTGAATTTTTCTTTTTTTTTTTGTTGTTTGTTTTGTTTTGTTTTGTTTGGGGGGAGCTTTCATATTTTGAGTAGATATCAGCACTGAAGAAATCCAGGTGAGTAACTCAAGGAAACAATCTAGAAGCAAGAACTGAAGCAGAGAAAATGCAAGAATACAGAGTACTCACTTTCTTAGCATGACTTGCTCAGCTTGTTACTTGTTGCTTCATACACTCTAAGATCACAAGGTGATCAAACAAAAAAACAAACACAAACCAAACCAAACAAACAAAAACACAGCAAGTCCTCCCACAGTGGACAGGGACTTCCAAATCAAACACTAACCAATAATATGTCTGACAGTCATGACTACAGGCCCATAAGGTGAAGGAAATTTCTCAACTAACATTTCCTCCTGTCAGATATGCTTAAATTTGTGTCAAGTTAACAAAACTAACCAATGCTGCCTTCTTACTTTCAAATGTATTCACCAAATATATGCTTGCATATTTCATGGGTAATATTCTAGAATGCTACTATTGAAGCTCCTGTCAGGTGAGGAGAAGAGGGATCATTTTGTATGCTAGTGGAGTAGTCTTTAAGGCCAGAGACTGATTTCTAAAGGAAAAAGTCAAATTATTAGACTTGACAACATTTCATGTGTATCAGTACATCTACCTTCATCTCTCTCATACTAAAGAAAATTAAATTCAAGAAGCACTCCTGAAAGTTGTAAACCAGAATCATGCTAATAACAGTCACATATAAAATGCTAAGTTTCTGACCTGCTTTGTGCTTTCCACACAAGGAACAGAGCCTCAGTCTAACAACTGTTGAGAAGTAGATTCGATCTGAGAATTATTTCCTTGAGATCTCATGTGTAGTCATATTTGCTTATGTTACCCACAGTCAGGTTTCATTCAAAACTTTAGCAGAGTCAACTAACATCAATCTGGAAAACAAACAAACAAACAAACAAGAACCAAACCAACCAAACAAAAAACACAGTCAGACTTAAAAAATAAAGTCATAGTAATCCGATTGCTATATAATGTAGAGTTGTAAATGATCAGATCAGAAGTTTAAAGGAACAATAATTATTATTTTCAAAGTTGTAATGTAAGTCTATATTTTATGAACAATTTATTATAATTGTTCAGGTCTAGGTCAATTATTAAGGCCTAAGTAAAATTGTAAGATCTAGGTAACCAGCCTTCCTGCATAGTCACGTCCGCAGTCTTGTACTGAGCAGACTCGCTGCTATGCAATATCAGGCCAGCTGACTTTGAGCACATTAGACCTATGGCAAGCACCTACGTGGTGGGCTCTGAGTGGTGAGGGCACAGAGATTTAAGGGCGGTCGGGGAGGCTAGGGGGGTCTTTTGGAAGAAGTTAAGGATCCTGAGTAAACTGCTTTGAGAAGAAGGCTGTGTCATGTTGCTCCTTTCCGCGGGTAGGATCAGGTAGCAACAAGTGGTGGCCCGTATGGGGACTTTCAGAACTCACTGCAGTCAGGGAAGCTAGCTGGTAAGTTCCCAGGTAAGAGAAACAAGGGAAAGTTCTCGGTAAAGAGACGATAGTTCCAAGTCATTGGGAAGAGCAAAGTTCTCGGTAATTGAGACGAGTAAAATTCCCGGTAATTGGGATGGAGTTAAGTACCCAAGATGGGGTCCACTGCATCAAAAACAATAGAGCAGTGCATGGAGGTTTTACAGGAAGTAAAGATCATATTGAAGCCCAATGGACAGAGTGGCAAATGGAGAGGAAAAGAGTTTAAAAAGAGGGAAAATGAAGAGGGCAGTTCAGATGAGACTCCAAGTTCCTCTGACAGTGAAGAGGAGCTAACTTCCAGAATATCAAAATAAGAAAGGACAGGCCTCCAGAACCATCTGCTCTGCCATTAACTTTGCCACCCTATTATGGGGAAGAACTTGGTGAGGGGCGCAGTAGGCATGCATCTGTATGGCGTAATATCCCTCCTGAGGCAGGCACTTTCCCTGTGTTTCAGGACCAGCAGGGTCAGAGATATGAACCCCTGGATTGGAAAGTTATACAGAGGCTCAAGGAGTCAGTATCAACATATGGGATGCAGGCCTCATTTACTGTTAGCCAAGTAGAGGCATTACAGAGGCATTGTATGACTCCTTTTGATTGGATGAATCTCAGTAAGGCAGTCCTGATGGGAGGAGCCTATTTGAATTGGAAAGCTTCATATCTAGAATACGCCCTTGAGCAGGCTGCTGCTAATGCTACCAATGGCCACCTGGCCTCGAACATAGATATGTTTATGGGACAGGGAAATTTCACAAATAGCCAGATAGGCTATCCCACCCAAGTTTTGAACAGATTAACACCTGTGCTATAAAGGCCTGGAAAATGCTTTCTGGAATGGGAGACTTAGGAGCGAGCCTTTCTAAGAGGAAAAAGAGCACTTTTCTGATTACAATGCCAGAATGGTTGAAATGCCAGGTAGAGTGTTTCCAGATGTGGATCAAGCCATGCCTCTTACTAAGCAATTAACTTATGAACAGGCCAATAAGTGTTGTAGGGATGCCATCCGACCTTATAAGAACGAGTCGGTAGATGTCTGGCTGAAGGTATGTAGAGATATTGAAGATACATCACTGACTAATAAAGGACTTGCCACAGCTATCTTAGCAGGTCAGAAAGGACAGAGGAATAGAACTGGCTTGAAGGCATTAGTGGGAGATGTTACTCCTGTGGCCAACCTGGGTATATTAGAAATGATTGTCCTAATCGCTTCCTCTGGCTGTGGCCCCTCTGGCTAGGCAACCTAAGCTTCGTCCAAGATGCAGAAAAGGAAATCATTGGGCTGGAGAATACCAGTCTAAATGGGATGTAGATGGCCACCCTCTTGTTCCAGAACAACCAGGTGCAAGATAGAATTGATCTTGAGTCACCACGTTTATTTTGTGTTAACTCCCACAGGAGTATTTTGGCAAAGTGGACCTTTGGGCTGGGTTTATTTGCATCACTCCCCTGCTAAAGATCTACCCTGGTATCCTGAATCTATAGCACAGCTGATACCAAAGGCTTTGAAAATAAGTGTAGGAGCTTTTGGTAAACAACCAGAAGCCATAATTACACCCTATACACCCAAACAAATAGAAGTGTTAGCTGCTACTAATGACGAATGGGCAGTGGTGTATACAAGTATGACAGGTGATTTTGATAATCATTACCCCTCTAGCCCCTGGATTCAGTTTGTTTTAAGAAATCCTGTGATTTTTCCTAAGATCACAAGGCTGCAGTCAATTGCAGGTGATTTACAGATGGATCTAAAGAAGGCACTGGGGTGATTTACAGGGAAGGTTCCCCCCCTCAAAAAAAAAATTTATCTTTTCCCACATGTATCAGCACAAGCAGCTGAGCTGAATGCAGTCTTGCAAGTGTTTCTAGAAATAGAAGAATCTTTTAATTTAATATCAGACAGCCAGTATGTGGTGAATATTCTTAAATATTTTGAAATAGTAGAGAAAATAAGTCTTAAATCAGCAATTGGAAAATTGCTAGTTGAATTGCAGGCAATCATTTGGGATCGTGAGTCACCCTTTTTTTGTTCAGCATATTCGTGCCCATACTGGATTGCCGGGACCATTGTCTGAGGGAAATGATATAGTGGATAAAGTTTCTAGAGCCTGTATATTTTTTTACTGTGTCTACTTCGATTGATTTGGCCTGAGATTTTCATAAACAGTTCCATGTAAATCCCAAGACCTTATCATCTCGCTTTGGGATTTCCCTTCAGAGGCTAGGGATGTAGTTAAATCCTGTCAATCTTGTGCTCCTTTATTACCCCAAGCAACTGTAGGGGTCAACCCTCAAGGTTTGCATCCTCTGCATGTCTGGCAGATGGATGTCACTCATTTTGCTGAGTTTGGAAAAATACATTCATGTCTCCATAGATACTGCCTCAGGGATGATGTTCACCTCCTTACATACAGGGTAGAAAGCACGCCATGTCATTGCACATTGCTTTGAGGCTTAGGGATCTTGTGGTATGCCTAAAAGCATAAAAACTGATAATGGGCCAGCCTATACCTCTGCCTTATTTGTAAATTTTTGTAAAGCCATGAGAGTCCATCTTAATCATGGATTGCCCTATAATCCTCAAGGACAGGGAATCATTGAGCATGCTCATCGCACCCTGAAGGAATGTCTATTTAAACAAAAGGGGGGAATAGCCTCTGGACGTTCGCCTAGAAAGAGATTGGCCATTGCTCTTTTTACCTTAAATTTTTTGAATGAAAATAAGCAGGGGCACTCTGCTGCTGATCGTCATGCCGACCCTGATTCATCATATAAAGGCGTGGTGATGTGGAAGGATATCTTGACAGGCTGTTGGAATGGCCCTAGTCCTGTGTTGGTTTGGGCTAGAGGCTCTTTTTGTGTGTTTCCTCAGGACCAGCAGCAGCCGATTTGGGTTCCAGAATGCTTTACCAGAATTGTACAGCCAGAGACGTAAGATGAGAACTCTCTGGAGGGTGGTCCTGTTGATGTGGATACTACAGGGATCAAAGAGTCATGAGTTCCATTGGGGTATTTTGTCCGTGTTTCCTAAGCCCCTACCTTTGTTAATGTTTCTTTACAATTGCCTTATCTACCCTGGGATGGGGAGATTGCCTTCATTCAGGAACAAGTGGAGATGTTGATGGAGTTAGCCCAGCTGGGTTGTCAGTGGAAGTATACAGGATTGTGTCTTACCTGTATTCCATTTCAGAATGCAAGCCATGCTGGGAATCTTTCCAGAAATCTCTCTAAGTATCTTGCAGGAAATTGGTCTGGAGACTTGGATAACCTGTTGAGGGATCTGCGATTGTCCATCGTTCATATTAATTCCACCAGAGTAGATGCCTCCCTGGCCTCCGGGTTGTCTAGCTGGATTCTTTAAGCAATGTCCCACATCAAGGAGTGGGTGAGAATAGGGGGGTTAGCTTTGTGCCTGATCCTTATCAGCAGCCTAGCCTTTTGGTGCATACCTTATCAGCAGTCTAGCCTTTTGGTGCATATGTAAAATGAGAGCTCAATAGCAAAGAACTCAGGCCTTGATCGTACAATCATTTGCAGCCATGGAGATGGGACAATCTCCTCAAGTGTGGCTTGGTGTGCTAGAGAAGTAGTCAATGACAGTTAAGACTCCTTGGACGTGTTACCAACCTAAGACAGGGATCAAACTGAAGCTGTGTGACTCCTTATGACAGGTAAGAAACATTGTTGCAAGGGGCAACTTAAAACAGGCATTCTCTCGCTAAAATAAAATAAAGGGGGAATTGTGAGGAGCGGGTATGGCGACCATTCCAATATGGCACCCAGGAAGGTTGCCAAGTCTTATGACTAACACGTGACTTCAGTATACACCACTGCATAGTCAAGTCTGCAATATCAGGCCAGCTGACTTTGAGCACATTAGACCTATAGCAAGCAGGCCATAGACCTATGTGGCAGGCTCTGGGTGGTGAGGGCACAGAGATTTAAGGGCGGTCGGGGAGAGGCTCAGGGGCCTTTTGGAAGAATTAAGGATCCTGAGTAAATTGCTTGAGAAGAACTCCATGTAGTGTTTCTCCTTTCCGCGGGTCAGATCAGGTAGTGACATCAGTGAAACTGCTTTGTACAGTTGTCCACAGTAAGCTTGGACGCAAACAAACCATGCAGCAGTACTACCTGCGCAGGTATATGAGATTTTATCCTATTTGATTTTATAAGGTGCCCCTGGGATGGACCACAACAGAAGAGAGACACCTGTACCAATTTAAAAGTCTCCAAGACCTCCCTGATAACTGACATCCTTTTTGGCAGGAAGAGACCTCTACATACATAACTGACATCCTGGTTCTCAAGTTAAGATATGAATACTAAACAAGGCAAGTCTCCTGCAATAGTTGAATTTCAAACCAGTGGGAGAGTGATAAGTGTACAACAAAGAAATGTTCCTAAGGAAATCCCCTAATCATAAATACTAATTGTTGGAATAACTTGGCACAGATGTTTGTGGATTTTTAGGCTTAAAAACATTGTAGGACATTAACTCATTTTCAGAGTTCAGCTGAATCGTGGCCCTGTTAGATCAGTTCTGGGGCATATGATGAATGACTGAGATCAATGTTCATATGGTTTATGAGTTGACTCCTGGATTCCACCATACTGTATCTAATAATTGGATCCAAATAAAATAATAGAAGTAACAACTTTGATATAATTTAAAAGGAGATATGAAAAATCAGACTGTCACAGAACATTGTTTCTGAAATACTTTCTTCCATGTGAAAATAAGCCAAACTTGTTACAGATGAAGGGAGAAACAATGAAATTAATTTGAGAACATTTAAAATTAATAATGTTCTGAATTATTTGGGAATATCACCTATTAAGGATAAGAATAATCTAAATGTTCTTATTCTTAAAAATCTCAAACTACTCCTAAAGCTTTTGAGGGCAGGCCAAGCAGATTGCTGATTTTGCCAGGCCATCCTGTTCTACAAAGCAAGTTTCAGGACAGGCTGACCTGTTATTCACATAATCAGTATATCAAAAAGCTAAAAGTGAATGAATGAATAATAAAAATCAAAATGAGATGAAGATGTTTAAACTAACAAAGGGGAAGTCTTAAAACTAATAATATACCATGAAATATAAAGCACACAATTTCAAGGACCAATAATGCATGTAGAAAGCAACGTAATGTGATAAGTTTTGTACACAAATTTATCTTATGTAAAATGTGACAATTCTTGAAAATAACAAGCTATCAAAACTTATAAATAGGGAAATATACCATTAAAACAAATCTCAATCTTTTAAACCAAATGAATTAAAATAAGTAAATCTCTAAGTTTACACTGGTTAGTATTATGTAGTTTTAAAAATTAGATAATATCATTTCTTTCTAAAATGAAAGTTGAGGTAAATCTAACCTTAACAATAAAGTAATTAGGTAAAAATATCCCTAGAAAAAAACATTCCATGACTATATCTTTAACAAACATAACTAGAAATATGCTTAGTAATGTTTTTAAAATTAGATCCAGTAATATTTAAAAAATAAATAAATAAACTTCAAGTAATGGTTCCAGATTTAAAACTTGGTGTTCAACTTCAACAATGAACTGAGGAGGATGAACACATATACTAGCCAAAGGGGAGGCAGAGGCATATTAATCTATGCTTTTACTAAGTTAAAATAAAAACTTTTTGAAAACAGCAAGCATATATTTTCGGCTTTAAATTTTCCAACAGGAGCATGCAGAAGAAATAGACAGTAAGTCTCTCTCTCTCTCTCTCTCTCTCTCTCTCTCTCCCTCTCTCTCTCTCTTTCTATCTCTCTATTTGTGACAAAATTGAGAGACAAGTCTCACTTAGGAAACAAAACAGGAAAGTGTCTATCAGTAGTTTGGAGGTTAGAATATTTTGTATGATAACTGAGCACAATATTTTAGGACTATGAAAATGTTTTTTAGTATTCTTAAAGTGAGAATGTAGTTTTACATTTGAAAAAAATTATTGTCAACACAAAAGCAAAACTGAGCATGTGCAAATTTTAACAAAAATTGTTTTCACAGGAAAGTTTCATGATGAAATGTAAGACATGCAAACAGATTCTAATTTCAATCTAATTGAGTTATATAGCTCTTTACAGGAGTGGGAGGACCTAATAGAATAAAAGCAATGGTTATATATGATCATACATTATACTTGTTGAATTTGGAGGTTAAGGGTTCATAATTTTGAACCTGCTGTCCATTCAGACTGAAGTTCGACAAATAAGTAAATGAATAGGATGTGGACTATATTTCCTCCTTGAAGGAAAATATGCAGAAGCTGTAATTATTCATAGGTAGTAAGAGTTAGCAACTTCTCTATGAACTCACATCTAGGTTAACACTGATGTAAATAATTGCAATAGAAATTTTGTGGATATATATGTATATGTATGTATATGTATATATGTATTTAATAGATTTTCATATACTTTTTTGCCTTTTCAACTTAGAAGAACAAGAAGAAACTGAAATAAATAGCACACAACATACCTGATGCTTAGATGTTGGCTTTTAATAACATTCTCCAATAAAAGAAACCAGGGTTTCGTGGAAATACGGCTTGATTTGAAGACTTTGGGAGAAAAACACAAGTTGAAACATTTAATACTGCCAGAAAAATGGAAAGCGTTTCTACAAATTTTACAATGGTAAGTTTATAAAGTAAAAAGATAAAACAAAAAAGAGGCTTCTGTGAATTCATAGAATGAATTATGTAGTTTTCTTTCTGTTTCTATTTTATGGAATTGTTTGAGGAATATTGTTATCAGGACTTCTTTGAAAGGTCTGGTAGAATTCTCCATTAAATCTATCTTGCCTTGGAGTGGTTTTGGTTGGGAGACTTTTCATGACTTCTATTTCCTTATAGGATATAGGTCTGTTAGATTACCTGCTCTTGATTTAACTTTGGTATGAAGTATCTGTCTAGAAGACCACTCATTTCATCTAGGTTTTCCAGTTTTGTTAACTATAGGTTTTTGTAATATGATCTGATGATTTTTCAGATTTCCTTCCTGCCTCTCATCCTGCCCTTTAGTTGGATTGGCTAGGGGTTTATCTATCTTGCTGATTCTCTCAAAGAGCCAGCTTTTGGTTTTGTTGATTTTTTCAATTGCTCTCTTTGTTTCTATTTGGTTGATTTCAGCCCTGAATTTGACTATTTCCTGCTGTCTATTACTCTTGGGTGTGTTTGCTCCTTTTTGTTCTAAAGCTCTCAAGTGTGCTGTTAAGTTGCTAGTGTAAGATCTCTCAAGTTTGTTTACTAGGGGACTTATTGCTCTGAATTTTCCTCTTAGCACTGCTTTCATTGTGTCACATAAGTTTGGGTATGATGTTTCAAACTTTTCATTAAATTGCAGGAAGTCTTTAATTTCTTTCTTTCTTTCTTTCTTTCTTTTTTCCCCTGACTCACTTATCATTGAGTAGAGAACTGTTCATTTTCCACTTGTATGTGAGCTTTCTGTTGTTTTTGCTTTGTTGAAGAACAGCCTTTGGCCATAGTAATCTGATAGGATGCAAGGCATTATTTCAATCTTCTAGTATCAGTTGTGGGTTGTTCTGTGACCAATTATATGGTCAATTTTTGAGGTGATATCATGAAGAAGAAGGTGTTGAGAAGAAGGTGTCTTCTTTTAGGGTGAAATGTTCTATAAATATCCGTTAAATCCATTTGTTTCATGACCTCTATTAAGTTTACAATGTCTCTGTTTATTTTCCGTTTCAATGACTTGCTCATTGGTGAGAGTGAAGATTCCCACTATAAAGCATCTTCAGCAAATGGTGCTTGTCTAACTGACTGTTTCTATGTACATAAATGAAAATAGACCCATATTTGTCATCTTCCACAATGCTCAAGGCCAAGTGGATCAAGGACCTCAGCATAAAATCTGATACACTGAATCTAATTGAAGACAAAGTAGGAAAGAGCCTTGAACTTATTGGCACAGGGGGAAATTTCCTAAAGAGAACTCCGATGGCCCAGGCTTTAAGATCAAGAATTGATAAATGGGACATAACAAAACTGGAAAGGTTCTATAAGGCAGAAGACATAACCAATAAGACAAATTGGCAACCTACAGATTGGAAAAAACATCTTCACTAATCCTATATCCCATAGAGGGCTAATATACAAGATACATAAATAACTCAAGAAGCTAACCACTATAAAAACCAAACAACTGAATTAAAAAAAAATGGGGTATAGAACTGAACTGAGGGGGCTGTAGAGATGGTTCAGCAGTTAAGAGCACTGACTACTCTTCCAAAGGTCCTGAGTTCAAATCCCAGAAACCACATGGTGGCTCACAACCATCCAAAATGAGATCTGATGCCCTCTTCTGGTGTGTCTGAGGACAGCTACCGTTTACTTAAATATAATAATAAATAAATCTAAAAAAAAAAACTGAACTGAGAATTCACAACAGAGAAATATTGAGTGGCTGATAAACACCTAAATAAGAGTTCAAAGTCCTTAGTGATGAGAAAAATGCAAATCAGAATGACCCTGAGATTCCACCTTACATGAATCAGAATGGCTAAGATCAAAATCTCAGGTGACAGCATATGCTTGCAAGGAAGTGTAGAAAGAAGACCACTCTTCCATTGATGATGGAATTAAAAACTGGAACAACCACTCTGGAAATCAATCGAGGTTCCTCAGAAAATTTGAAATAGAATTACTTGAAAACCCAGCAATACCATTCTTGGAAATATACCTAAAAGATGCCCCACCATGCCACAGGGGCATGCCCTTCACTGTGCTCATAGCAGTCTTGTTTCTGATAGCCAGAAGCTGGAAACAACCCAGATGTCCCATGAATGGATATAGAAAACGTTGTTCATTTACACAGTGGAATATTACTCAGTTATTAAGAATGGGAACATGCTGGGTTTGGGAGGTAAATGGATAGAACTAGAAAATGCATTCCTTAGTGAAGAAACTCAGACCCAAAAGGACATGAAGGTATGAACTTACTGATAGGTGGATATTAGCAAAAAAAAAAAAAAAGTAATACAGAATACCCAAGATAAAGTCCATAAAACTGAAAAAGGTCAGCAAGCTGAAGGGCCCAAGTAAGAATGCCTCAGTCCCACTTGAATGGAAGAAGAAAGCAACCACAAGAGGGGAGGGGAGGATGTGGGAAGGAAAGCAGATGAGGCTGGCAGAGAGGAGAACATGGTCAGGTATTGGATGGGGAAAAAAGACTGAAATCACTGAGGTCCAGCAGAAAGAATGGAAACAAGCAACCTTGGGAGGCAGGAGGTGGGGGGACCCTCCAGAATGTACCAGAGACCTGGGAGGTGAGAGACTCTCAGGACTCAAAGGGAGGGACCTTAGATGAAACATCTCCTAAAAGTTGAGAGAGGGAACTGGTAGAGCCCACCTCCAGCAGGAAGACAGGACATCAAGTGAAGGATGGGGTTGCCATCCCACAGTCAAAACTTTGACCCATAATTGTTCCTATTTGAAAGAACTGCAGGGATAGAAATGAAAAAGATACTGAGGAAAAGAAGAGCCAGTGACAGACCCAAAGTGGGGTCCATCTCAATGGGGCGGGGGGTAGACCTGACATTATTACTGAGGCTATGGAAAGCTCACAAAAGTGACCTATCATGACTGCCATTTGAAAGACCCAACAAGCAACTGAAAGAGTCAGATGCAGATATATGCACCCAACCAATACATAGTAGATGCTGACCTCTCTGTTTTAATTAGGGGAAAGCTGGCAGAAGCTGATTAGGAGGGTGGCACTGTAGAAGGACCAACAGTCTCAATTAACATGGAACCCCCAAGATCTCTCACATATTGGAACACCAACCAGGCAGCATACAACAGCTGATATTAGGGCCCTAACACTTATAAAGCAGAGGCCTGTCAGGTCTGGGTTTAGCCAGAGAAGATCCACCTAACCCTCAATAGGGTGGAGGCCCCACAGAGTTTACAGGTCTGATAGGGTTGGGGTGGAGACATCCTTATGGGGACAGGGGGAAGACAGGAAATTTGGGATGTGGAATAATTGGAAGGTAGAGCAGGAAGGGAGTAAAATCTGGAATTTAAAATGAATGAATGAATGAATGAATGAATAAATAAATAAATAAATAAATAAATAAGTGACAAAAAAAGAAGTCTTGATGACTAGAGCTGAAAGAATATAAAAGCAAGACCAACAAAATATAGAATTGGATAAAGGCTAAAATAATACAATATATATCCATGTGTGTTATCTACTAAATTAATATAATTTCAGAAAAATTATAAATATGTTAGAAAGATAATTTGTCTTTAAGAAATAGAATGTTCCTTAGCATTCCTTCAGTAGGAATACCATAGTGACTTTCTTCCTAATAACACAGTGTAGGAGGAGGAAGAATTTTTCAACAAACTAATTTGTAAATTTGCCTCAACCAGGTAACTGAAATCCACATAGTTACCAGTCATGTGGAATGGAAAGTATGTTGCCTTAATGTAATGTAGAAACTATAGCATGTTTTGTGATAACCCATTAATTCATGCCATGCACCTAATTGTTCCTAAAGCAGCAGACTAATTCTTACAGGTATCCAAGATTACAAATATTCATCCTATTTTAAAAAATATATACCAGGGTTCTATTAAACTAAGAAATTATGAGGAACAATCAGATTCTTGAGAAGCCTTTAAAACATGAAAACTCAATAAATGTTGATGTTTCAGAAAAAAAAAAAACTAGAAGACAAACTAAGGGAATCTGAATAAAATGTAAATTGTTATTAATTATAATCAGAGATTATGATTAAATTAAGACAGAGTGTCATCATGGGCTAAAATGTCAAATAATGAAATACTATGCACAGAGTATTGGTAAGCCGATGTAGATTATGACAGTTTCTGATTCTTTGAGACCTTCAAATTTTAAGTAAATATATACAGCTTTATTAATATTCACCTACAATTCCAACAATGCAGAAGCTTACACAAAATGATAATGAGTTAGAGGCCAAGTTGAGATACATAGTAAGACAGTGACAATTTAAGGAAAGTAACAGTTGCAGGATGTTTGACCATAGTGTGAACTCTGAGAAGGTATACTGAAAAAACTGTCAAATATATGTCAAGAGGTAGAAGAAGCCTCCAGTAGACAGAGAGAGAACACAGGAAAAAGAAACATAGAAACAAAGGGAGAGGAAGGTGGGAGCACAAACAGACACAATGAAAGTAGAAAGGAGAGACTTTAAGTTGGATGGGTTTATAAGAAAATGAAGGCGCTAGAGAAAGGACCCATGGAGCTGAAGGGGTTAGCAGTCACATAGAAGGAACAACAATATGAACTAACCAGTACCTCCAGAGCTCCCAGGGACTAAATCACCAACCAAAGAGTACACAGGGTGGGACTCCTGGCTCCAGCTTCAAATGTACAAGAGGATGGCCTAGTTGGTCATCAATTGGAGGAGAGGCCCTTGGTCCTATGAAGGTTCTATGCCCCAGTATATGCCAGGGTCAGAAAATGAGTGTGGGTGGGTTGGTGACAGGGGAGAGGAGGGAGGGGATAGTGGGTTTTTGGAGGGGAAACCAGGAAAGGGGACAATGTTCGAAATGTAAATAATGTAAATTTCCAATTAAAGAAAAAAAAGAAAGAGAATAAAAAAGAAAGAAAATGTGGAAAATAACTATTTTTCCTTCAGTGATGTCTGTTGAGGGGGAAGGTCAGCTGGGTGCTTTCTCTGCCTGTCTGTGCTAGTAGAAGGCTTTCACCTCAGTATCTGGCACCCAAGTCTATATTTGGTAAAAGTGAATAATGTGGATTTTGTTCTTAAAAACAAGTAAAGTTATAACCAAAATACAAAGAATAGGTTTCAAGATAGGTAAAACCACACCTTGGACTGATCACTGTACAACTGAATTGGTAATTATACAAACAGTGGGTGCATGCTTATGTACCTGTGAGAACATCTCTACTACCTTGACCACTTTGGTCATTATCTTTAAACTGCTGTTTAAAATCTGCTGTTTTTACTCTCGCTTTTTCCTGGAACTTAAAAATATAAAGTTTAAACAAGAGGATTACAAAAGTAATGCCCACAGTTTTCTGGTATATTTTACTCAAGTGGGGTGATTTTGGAAGAATCTCTTTGAATACCTCTACTCCGACTTGGAATGCTCAAAGTGGTCCAGGCCTACTTTCCTCTGCCTATTTTGCTCTATGGTTCCATGCCTTTCTATGTAGACACTTACTCTTGCTGGGGAGAAGCAGGTGGATTGTGTATAACTCTTCTCAACTCTTGGTTCACTTCATGAGTTAGGTTCTTTACTTCCTGTTTCTAAGTCAAAGATTGCAAATCAAATTTTTAACTGTGTACTGCAAATACTTCATTGTCTTAAGTGCTCTGTGAATTCTTCTCTAGTGCAGTACCTTGATATTGTTTTGTTTTTTTGTTTGTTATTTGTTTGTGTTTTTTAATAGTTGGGGGTGATTTATGCAGTGAAATAGTATTTGATGAATATTAGCACCTTTGCACATAAATATTTACACAAAACCTTCACAAGATCTAACCAGACACATATCTGAGCAATGATAAAAGGAGAAATCATGAAGTCAGTACTGAATGGACCTCACTAGGCTTGAAAAAAGAAAAAAGAACACACAAAGTTAGGATGCAAAATGGAGAGGAAGAAAATTACTAGATTTGATCAAAACATACTATACGAATAATTGAAAAATTTTAAACAAATTTTTAAACAATTGTGAGCTGCCTGCAACTACAGGAACTGGGTTATCCTGAAAAGCAGGCTGGGACTGAAAGAGACCAGATGGCAAGAGAAATAAAGAGGCCAAGACAAACTTCTCTGTTCAAGGCCCCTGAAGTTTACTGAGAGTCTGTGCTTATAAAGAGGGTAGGCCCATCCCCCACCAGCCCATTCTTGGTGCCTGGATCCAGCCTGAAGATGACATGCAACTTGCAGGATGTGTCTCTGGAATGTTTCAAGGGTATCTCAGCAGGCTGCAGGATTTTGGAGAAGTACAGTGGCAGTTGACATAACAATAGAGACTTCTGAGTGGGAAGGCTACACTGCAGGTGATCTCATATTCAGTGGCAGCAAAGTCTGAATCAGCCTGGTTCAAGGCTGAGAGAGGCTACAAACAATATAGGACCAACATTACAATTCAAAATTCTAGAGTTCAATATTGTTGTAGATTACTGAAATAAAGAGTAATTAAAGATTCTTTCCATCTGTAGGCTACCAATTTGCCCTACTCAGTGCCCTTTACCTTGCAGAAGCTTTGTAGTTTCATGAGGTTCCATTTATCAATTGTTAGTTTTAGAGCTTGAGCTATTGGTGTTCTGTTCAGGAAATTGTCTCCTCTTTCCATGTATTCAAGGATATTTTCCACTTTCTCTTCAATGAGATTTCGTGTATACAGTTTTATGTTGAGGTCCTTGATCCACTTGACTTGAGTTTTGTATAGGATGATAAGTATGGGTCTATTTTTTATTCTTCTACATGAAGATATCTAGTTAGACCAGCACCATTTGTTGAAGATGCTTTCATTTTTTTCATTGTATACCTTTGGTTTCCTTATCAAAAATCAAGTGTTCATAGGTGTACATGTTTATTTTTGGCATTTCAATTCTATTCCATTGATCAATGTGTCTGTTTCTGTACCAATACAGTGAAGTTTTTATCACTATTACTCTGCAGTACAGTATTATGTCAGAAATGGTGATTGCTCCCAAAGATTTTTATTGTTCATGATTATTTTGGATATCCTAGATTTTTTGTTGTTGTTGTTTTCCCATATAAAGTTGAGTGTTGATATCTCAAGGTCTGGAAAAACTTGTGTTGGGATTTTGATGGGGATTGCATTGAATCTGTATATTGCTTTTGGTAAGATAACCATTTTCACTATATTAATCCTATATATCCATATGCATGGATCCCAAACAACTGGAACACAGCCTATCCCATAAGCTGTTGCCTATATGTCAGATATGTACTTCTAGCTGGGCTGTCTTAGTGGCAGAGGATACACATAGCCTTTCATAGACTTTAAGTGCCAGGGTAGGAAAATACCCAGGGGCACCCCTACCTACTCAGAGGAAAAGGGGAAGTGGGTGGGACAAGGATTGTGGGAGATATCACTAGCAGGAGTACATTTAGTGGGATGTAGAGTGAGTAAGTAAAAATGAGGAATTATCTCAATAAATATTCTTTATCTGTCATAAGCTCAACAGGTTCAAAAAAAAGTTAAAAGCCATAAAATTTGTGGCTAAGATATTAGTAAAATTTTATATAGCTAAAGCCAGTCAGTATTTTATCTTCTGTCCTTGCACCTATAGGAAATTATTAGTTCCTTTGTGTGTGTGTGTGTGTGTGTGTGTGTGTGTGTGTGTGTGTGATATGACTTGTCTGTGTGTGTGTGTCTGTATGTCATTGTATGTATCTATATATGTGTGTCTTTGCCTGTTTGTGTGGATATGTGTGGATTTATGTTATGTGGCTATTAAAACAATTAGTAGAAAAGAAACCATAGACTTCAAAGAGAACAAGAGGAGTATATGGGTTGGTTTGGAAATAAGAAAAAGAAGGGAAAAGTAATGATTCTGCAATTATACTACTATCTCAAAAATGAAACAAAATAATTAAAAAGTAATTATACAGACATTATGAATCTACTTTATATTCTTCCATAGATAAATGTGCTAAAATATAAGGATTTAAAAATTAGTTATGCCACATATATATGTATTAAACCAGAGCTTATGTTGCTCCAAGATTTTTCAAATCTGTCACATACTGAAACAACTTTGTGAAATCATGTGACATGATATTATCAATATTTATCTTGAACAGATCAGATATGGTTGGTAATATTCTACAGAAAAAATATACTGTATATTCAGACAGTAAAACATTCCAGGAGCCATCAAGGAAATAATAAAATCTAGCTGGTGATATCCTGAAATGGTTCTGCCATGGACTATAAAAGTAAATGATGGAATTTCGGTAACTGAGGAGAATTTCATTTTAGAAAAGACTCCTGCTATTAATATGCTTTTACTGTTATTATTAAATATGTATAATAATCATTCTTTTGAGAAGATCTCTGCAAAACATTGAAGATATAGTGATGTTATATAAACAAATAGATGATTTAATAATTCTTAATAATGATTCTATAAAAATTCCCCAAATTATAATGGAAATTATTTAGATCTTTTTTATTAGATATTTTCTTTTTTATATTTCAAATGTTATCCCTTTCATGATTTTGTCTCTTGAAATCCCCTAACCCATGCACTACTTCTATGGGAGTGTTTTCCCAACCACCACCCAAACCCACTTATCCCTCTTGGCTTTCCCGTACACTGCGACATTGAGCCTTCACAGGACCAAGGGCCTCTCTTCCCATTGATGTCCAACAAGGGCAATCTCTGTCACACATGCAGCTGGAACAAATGGACGCTCCATAGGTACTCTTTGGTTAGTGGTTTAGCTCTTGGGAGCTCTGAGGATTCTGGTTGGTTGGAATTGTTGTTCATCTCATTGGGTTGCAAACCCTTTTGCCTCCTTCAATCATTTCTCTAAGTCCTCCATTGGGGACCTCATGCTCAGTCCAATGGTTGGCTTTGAGCATCTGACTCTACATTTTTCAGACTCTGAAAGAGCCTCTTAGGAGACAGCTATAATAGGCTACTGTCAGCAAGCACTTCTTGTCATCTACAATAGTGTGTGGGTTTGATAACTAAGTAAGGGATGGATTTCCAGGTGGGACAGTCCCTGGATGGCCTTTCTTTCCGGCTCTGTTCTACACTTTGTCTCTGTATTTCTTTCCATGGGTATTTTTTGTTTTTATCGTTCTAAGAAGTATCAAAGTATCCACACTTTGGCCTTCCTTCTTTTTGAGCTTCTTGTAGTCTGTGAATTGCATTTGGGTATTCCAAACTTTGGGGCTAATATCCACTTATCAGTGAGGGCACACCATATATGTTTTTTGGGATTAGGATACCTCAATCAAGATGATATTTTCTAGTTCCATGCTTTTGCCTAAGAGTTTCATGAATTCATTGTTTTTAATAACTGAGTAGTACTCCATTGTGTAAATGTACACATTTTCTGTATGCATTCCTCTGAAGGAGGACATCAGGGTTGTTTCCAGCTTCTGGCTATAATAAATAAAGATGCTATGAACATAGTGGAGCATGTGTCCTTGTTATATGTTGGAGCACCTTTTGAATATATGGCCAGGGCTGGTATAGCTGGGTCCTCAGGTAATACAGTTTAATTCTCTGAGGAATGCCAAACTGATTTCCAGAGTGGTTGTACTAGCTTGCAATCCCACCAACAATGGAGGAGTGTTCCTCTTTCTCCACATCCTCAACAGCATGTGCTATCACCTGAGTTTTTTATCTTAGCCATTTGGATGGGTGTGAGGTAGAATCTCAGGGTTGTTTTGATTTGCATTTCCCTGATGATGAAGTTTTTTTTAGGTGCTTCTCAGCCATTACTACTCTTCAATTAAGACTTTTTTTCTTTAGCTCTGTACCCCAGTTTTATTTATTTTTCTGCTTCTTTTCTTTATTTTATTAGATATTTTCTTTATTTATATTTCAAATGTTATCCAGAAAGTTCCCTCTACCCTCCCCCGCCCTGCTCCACTACACACACACTCACACTTCTGGCCCTGGCCTTCCCCTGTATTAGGGCAGATAAAGTTTGCAATACCAAGGGGCCTCTCTTCCCAATGATTGCCAACTAGGCCATCTTCTGCTACATATGAAGCCAGAGACATGAGATCTGGGGGTTCTGGTTACTTCATATTGTTGTTACTCTAATAGGGTTACAAACCCCTTCAGTTCCTGGGGTACTTTCTCTAGTTTCTCCATTGGGGGCCCTGTGTTCCATCATATAGATAACTGTGATCATCCCCTTCAGGATTTGCCAGGCAATGGCATAACATCATAAAGACAGTTATATCAGGGTCCCTTAAGCAAACTCTTGCTGTCTGAGTTTGGTGACAGATTATGGGATGGACCCCTAGCTGGGGTAGTCTCTGGACAGTGCATCCTTTCGTCTTAGCTCCAAACATTGTCTCTGTAACTCCTTTCATGGGCAATTTTCCCTATTATAAGGAAGAATGGAGTATCCACACGCTGGTCTTCCTTCTTGATTTTCTTGTGTTTTGCAAATTGTATCTTGGGTATTCTAAGATTCAGTGCTAATATCTGCTTATCAGTGAATGCAAATCTAGTGACTTCTTTTGTGATTGGGTTACCTCACTAAGAATGATATCCTCCAGATACATCCATTTGCAAAAGAATTTCATAAATTTATTGTTTTTAATAAGAGAGTAGTACTCAATTATGTAAATGTACCATTTTTTTTTCTAGCCATTCCTCTGTTGAGGGACATGTGGGTTCTTTCCAGCTTCTAGCTATTTTAAATAAGGCTGCTATGAACATAATGGAGCATGTGTTCTTATTACCATTTGAAATATCTTCTATGTATATGCCCAGAAGAGGTATTGCTGGATCATCCGGTAGTACTATGTCCAATTTTCTGAGGAATCACCAGACTGACTTCCAGAGTGGTTGTACAAGCTTGCAATCCCACCAGCAATGGAGGAGTGTTCCTCTTTCTCCATATCCTCACCAGCATCTGCTGTCACCTGAATTTTTTTTTTTTTTTATTTTAGCCATTCTGACTGGTGTGAGGAGGAATCTCAGGGTTGTTTTGATTTGCAATTCCCTGATGATTAAGGATGTTGAACATTTTTTCAAGGGTTTCTCATCCATTCAGTATAACTCAGTTGAGAATTCTTTGTTTAGTTCTGTACCCCATTTTTAATGGGGTTATTTATTTTTCTGTAATCCAGCTACTTGAGTTCTTTGTATATATTGGATATTAGTCGCCTATCAGATTTAGGATTGGTAAAAATCTATTCCCAATCTCTTCCTGGCCCTTTTGACTTCTTGAGAACGTCTTTTGCCTTATGGAAGCTTTGCAATTTTATAAGGTCCCATTTGTCAATTTTTAATCTTACAGCACAAGCCATTGCTGTTCTGTTTAGGAAAATTTCCCCTGTGCCCATATCTTCAAGGCTTTTCCCCACTTTCTCCTCTATAAATTTCAGTGTCTTTGGTTTTATGTGGAGGTCCTTGATCCACTTTGACTTGAGGTTTGTGCAAGGAGATAAGAATGGATAAATTCGGCCATCTTTCCTCTGAGTACAGCAGACTCAGCTAGGGCCTGTCCTGTGCTTCCCACACCCCAGGACTTTAAGATCACATCTGGGTTGCATGAGTGCAGTGCAGCCGTGGTTTTGGGAGCAGTGGGGCAGCTGTTGCTCACAGGGGCTGGAACAGAGGAACTCCGCCCCACCGGAGGCTGGGTCTCTCCCAGCCAGAGCACCCCCTACCCCTCCATCTTTCCTCTGAGCCCAGAGGACGCAGCTAGGGCCTTTCCTGTGCTTCCCACATCCCAGGACTTTAAGATCACATCGGGGTTATGCGTGAGTGGAGTGCAGCAGTGGTTTTGGGAGCAGTGTGTCAGCAGTTGCCCGCAGGGGCAGGAACTGAGAACTCCGCCCCACCGTAGGCTGGGTCTCTCCCAGCCAGAGCACCACCCACCTGCCACCTTTCCTCTGAGCCCAGGGGACGCAGCTAGGGCCCGACCTGTGCTCCCCAAACCCCAGAACTTTAAGATCACATCGGGGTTATGCTTGAGTGGAGTGCAGCAATGGTTTTGGGAGCAGTGGGGCAGCTGTTACCCACAGGGGCAGGAACCGAGGAACTCCGCCCCACCAGAGGCTGGGCCTCTCCCAGCCAGAGCACCACCCACCCAGCCAACTTTCTTCTGAGCCCAGCAACTCCCAGGTCTTTAAGATCACATCAGGAGCTCAGGGCTCCTGCCTCAGGCACTGTGCACTCTCCTAGGCTCTTTCAGGACTCTCCAAGCTATCTCAGGACCTCAAGTGAGCAGGGGAACACAGCCTCTGTTCCAGCCCAATCTCATGGAACCTGAGACACCAGCCAGGAGATTGATAGAGGCCCAGGACAGAACAGCCCCTCCCTTCCAGTCCCCTTCGGCGCACCCTGCACCAGGTCAGGGCTCGGGCCACAGGCACTGAGCACTCTCCTGGGCTCTTTCAGGACTCCACAAGCTATCTCAGGATGTGAGGTGAGCAGGGGAACACAGCCTCTGTTCAGGCCCAATCTCGTGGAACTTGAGACATCAGCCAGGAGACTGATAAAGGCCCAGGGCAGAACAGCGGGTCCTTTCTGGTCTGCACCAATGCCAAGTCTACTCGGGCAGAGATGGCAGGAGGCAAGCATAAGAACAGAAGCAACAGAATCCAAGGGTACTTGGCCTCACCAGATCCAAAATCACCCACAACATCAAGTCCTAGATACAACAGCATACCAGAAAAGCAGGACATGGATATAAAGTCACTCCTAATGATGATGATGGAGGACTATAAGAAGGAAATGCAGGAAATCACAGATAAACAACTTAGAGAGATACAGGAAAACAATACCAAACAGGTGATCGAATTCAACAAAGCCATCCAGGACCTAAAAATGGAAGTTAAAACAAGAAAAACCAAAAAGAGATAACCCTGGAGATAGAAAAAATAGGAAAATAATCAGCAACCATAGATATGAGCATAAACAACAGAATAAAAGAGATAGAAGAGAGAATCTCAGGCACAGAAGATTCGATAGGAAGCATAGACACAATAATCAAAGAAAATACTAAATGCAAAAAGATCCTAACACAATATATCCAGGAAATCCAAGACACAATGAGAAGACCAAACTTAAGGATAACAGGAGTAGATGAGAAGGAAGACTCACAAACTAAAGGGCCAGCATATATCTTCAACAAAATTATAGAAGAAAACTTTACATACCTTAAGAATGAGATGCCCATAAACATACAAGAAGCCTACAGAACTCCAAATAGGCTGGACCAGAAAAGAAATTCCTCCCAACACATAATAATCAGAACAACAAATGGACTAAATAAAGACAGAATATTAAAAGCAGTAAGGGAAAAAGGTCAAGTAACGTATCAAGACAGGCCTATTAGAATTACTCCAGACTTCTCACCAGAGACTATGAAAGCCAGAAGATCATGGACAGAGATTATACAGACTCTAAGAGAACACAAATGCCAGCCCAGGCTACTATACCCAGCAAAACTCTCATTTACCATAGATAGAGAAACGAAAGTATTCCATGACAAATTCAAATTCACACAATATCTTTCCATGAGTCCAGCACTTCAAAGGATAATAACAGAAAAACACCAATACAAGGACAGAAACTCTGCCCTAGAGAAATCAAGAAAGTAATCCTTCAACAAACCTAAAAGAATACAGCCACAAGAACAGAATCCCAAGTGTAAAAAAAAAAAAAAAAAAAAAAGATAGGAAGCAACAATTACTGTTCCTTAATATCGCTTAATATCAATGGACTCAATTCTCCCATAAAAAGACATAGACTATATCAGACTGGCTATGCAAACAGGACCCGACATTTTGCTGTCTACAAGAAACACACCTCAGGAAAAAAGACAGACACTACCTCAGAGTGAAAGGCTGGAAAACAATATTCCAAGCAAACGGCCTGAAGAAAAAACCTGGGGTAGCCATTTTAATGTCAAATAAAATAGACTTTCAACCCAAAATTATCAAAAGAGACAAAGAGGGGCACTTCATACTCATCAAAGGCAAAATCTTCCAAGAGGAACTTTCAATTCTGAATATCTATGCTCCAAATGCAAGGGCAGCCACTTTCATTAAAGAAACTTTAGTAAAGTTTAAAACACACATTACACCTCACACAATAATAGTGGGAGGCTTCAACACCCCACTCTCATCATTGGACAGATCCTGGAAACAGAAACTAAACAGAGACTCAGTCGAACTAATGGAAGCTATGAAACAAATGGACTTAACAGATATCTACAGAATATTTCATCCTAAAACAAAAGGATATACCTTTTTCTCAGCACCTCATGGCACCTTCTCCAAAATTGATCACATAATTGGCCACAAAACAGCCCTCAACAGATTCAAAAATATTGAAATTGTCCCATGCATCCTATCAGATCACCATGGACTAAGGCTGCTCTTCAACAACAACATAAGTAGCAGAACACCATCATTCTCATGGAAACTGAACAACACTCTACTCAATGATACTTTGGTCAAGGAAGGAATAAAGAAAGAAATTAAAGACTTTCTAGAGTTTAATGAAAAATGAAGCCACAACATACCCAAACTTAAGGGACACAATGAAAGCATTCCTGAGAGGTAACTTCATAGCTCTGAGTTCCTACAGGGAAAAAAAAAATGGAGAGAGTTTACACCAATAGCTTGGCAGCACATCTGCAACTCTAGAACAAATGGAAGCAAAGTCACCTAAGAGAAGTAGACGGCAGGAAATAATCAAACTCAGGGGTGAAATCAACCATGTGGAAACAAAAAGAAGTATCAAAAAAATCAATCAAACCAGAAGCTGGTTCTTTGAAAAAGTCAACAAGATAGACAAAGCCTTGGCCAGACTCACTAGAGGGCACAGGGATAGCATCTGAATCAACAAAATCAGAAATGAAAAGGGAGACATAACAACAGATTCTGAGGAAATTCAAGACACCATCAGATGCTTCTACAAATGGTTATATTCAAAAAAACTGGAAAATCTGGATGAAATGGATAACTTTCTAGACAGATACCAAGTTCCAAAGTTAAACCAGGATCAGATTAATGACCTAAACAGCCCTATATCTCCTAAAGAAATAGAAGCAGTCATTAATAGTCTCCCAACCAAAAAAAGCGCAGGACCAGATAGGTTTAGTGCAGAGTTCTATAAGACCTTCAAAGGAGACCTAGTTCCAGTTCTTCTCAAAGTATTCAACAAATAGAATCTGAAGGTACACTAAGCAATTCATTCTATGAAGCCACAATTACTCTGATACCTAAACCACATAAAGACACAACAAAGATAGAGAACTTCAGACCAATTTCCCTTATGAATATCAATGCAAAAATACTCAACAAAATACTCTACAACCGAATCCAAGAACACATCAAAACCATCATCCATCATGACCAAGTAGGCTTCATCCCAGGAATGCAGCGATGCTTTAATATACGGAAATCCATCAATGTAATACACTATATAAACAAACTCAAAGATAAAAACCACATGATCTTCTCCTTAGATGCTGAGAAAGCATTTGACAAAATCCAACACCCATTCATGATAAAGGTCTTGGAAAGATCAGGAATTCAAGGCCCTTAACTAAACATGATAAAAGCAATCTACAGCAAACCAGTGGCCAGCATCAAACTAAATGGAGAGAAACTGGAAGCAATCCCACTAAAATCAGGGACCAGACAAGGCTGCCCACTTTCTCCTTACCTATTCAATATAGTACTTGAAGTCCTAGCCAGAGCGATTCAACAAGGTGATAAAAATTGGAAAGGAAGAACTCAAATTATCGCTATTTGCAGATGATATGATAGTATATATAAGTGACCCCAAAAACTCCACCAGAGAACTCCTAAACCTGAAAAACAGCTTCAGGGCAGTAGCTGGATATAGAATTAATTCAAACAAATCGATGGCCTTTCTCTATACAAAGAATGAACTGGATGAGAAAGAGATCAGGGAAATATCACCCTTCACAATAGTCACTAACAATATAAAATATCTTGGTGTGACTCTTAAGAAGGAAGTTAAAGATTTGTATGACAAGAACTTCAAGTCTCTGAAGAAAGAAATTGAGGAAGATCTTAGAAGATGGAATGATCTCCCATGCTCATGGATTGGCAGAATCAATATAGTAAAAATGGCTATTGTGCCAAAAGTTATTTACAGATTCAATGCAATCCCCATCAAAATTCCAGCTCAATTCTTCAAGGATCTAGAAAAGACAATTAGCAAGTTCATCTGGAATAACAAAAAACCTAGACTAGCGAAAACTCTTCTCAACAATAAAAGAACCTCTGGTGGAATCCCTATGCCTGACCTCAAGCTGTATTACAGAGCAATCATAATAAAAACTGCATGGTACTGGTACAGCAACAGACAGGTAGATCAATGGAATAGGATCGAAGACCCAGAAATGAATCCACACACCTATGGTCACCTGATCTTTGACAAGGGAGCTAAAACTATCCAGTGGAAAAAAGACAGCCTTTTCAACAAATGGTGCTGGCACAACTGGTAGCTATCATGTAGAAGACTGGGAATTGATCCATTCTTATCTCCTTGTACTAAGATCAAGTCTAAGTGGTTGAAGGACCTCCGCATAAAACCAGAGACACTGAAACTTATAGAGGAGAAAGTGGAGAAAAGCCTAGAAGATATGGGTACTGGGGAAAAATTCCTGTACAAAACAGCAAAGGCTTGTGCTGTAAGATTAAGAATTGACAAATGGGACCTCATAAAGTTGCAAAGCTTCTGTAAGACAAAAGAGACTGTCAACATGACAAAAGGGCCACCAACAGATTGGGAAAGGATCTTTACCAATCCTAAATCAGATAGAGGACTGATATCCAATATATATATAAAGAACTCAAGAAGGTGGACACCAGAAAATCAAATATCCCCATTAAAAAGTGGGGCACAGAGTTATACAAAGAATTCTCAACTGAGGAATACCGAATGGCTGAGAAGCACTTGAAAAAATGTTCAACATCCTTAATCATCAGGGAAATGCAGATCAAAACAACCCTGAGATTCCACCTTACACCAGTAAGAATGGCTAAGATCAAAACTTCAGGTGACAACAGATGCTGGCGTGGATGTGGAGAAAGGGGAACACTCCTCCATTGTTGGTGGGAATGCAAGCTGGTTCAACCACTCTGGAAATCAGTCTGGCGGTTCCTCAGAAAATTGGACATAGTACTACTGGAAGATCCTGCAGTACCTCTATTGGGCATATATCCAGAAGATATTCCATCCGGTAATAAGGACACATGTTCCACTATGTTTGTATCCGCCTTATTCATAATAGCCAGAAACTGGAAAGAACCCAGATGTCCCTCAACAGAGGAATGGATACAAAAAATTTGGTATATTTACACAATGGAGTACTACTCAGTTATTAAAAACAATAAATATATGAAATTCCTAGGAAAATGGATGGATCTGGAGGCCGTCATCCTGAGTGAAGTAACCCTTTCACAAAAGAACTCACATAACATGTACTCACTGATAAGTGGATATTAGCCCAGAAACCTAGACTACCCAAGATACAATTCACTAAACACATGAAACTCAAGAAGAAGGAAGATCAAAATGTGGACAAGTCACCCCTTCCTAGAATTAAGAACAAAGCACACATTGAAAGAGTTACAGAGATCATGTGTGAAGCTGAATTCAAAGGATAAAAATTGGAAAGGAATCCATCCCACAGTCAGCCACCAAAGATAGACACTATAGCATATGCCAGCAAGATAGTGCTGAAAGGGCCCGGATATAGCTGTCTTGTGGGTGACTATACCAATGCTTGGCAAACATGGAGGTGGAAGCTCACAGTCAGCTATTAGATGGAACACAGGGTTCCCAAGGAAGGAGCTAGAGAAAGTACCCAAGGAGTTGATGGTGTCTTCAACCCTATAGGTGGAAGAATAACATGAACTAACTTGTACCCCCTGAGCTCATGTCTCTAGTTGCATATATAGAAGAGGATGGCCTAGTTGGCCATCATTGGGAAGAGAGGCCCCTTGGTCATGCAGACTTTATATGCCCCAGTACAGGGGAACGCCAGGGCCAAGATGTGGGACCGGGTGGAGGAGGGGGAGTAGGGTCGGGAGGGGGGAGGGTATAAGGAACTTTCTGGATAACACTTGAAATGTAAATGAAGAAAATATCTAATAAAAGTTGGGAAAAAAAAAAAAAAAAGAATGGATCAATTCAGCCGGGCATGGTTGCACACGCTTTTATCCCAGCACTGGGGAGGCAGAGGCAGGGTGATTTCTGAGGTGGTGGCATATGCCTTTAATCCCAGCACTCGGGAGGCAGAGGCAGGCGGATTTCTGAGTTCGAGGCCAGCCTGGCCTACAAAGCGAGTTCCAGGACAGCCAGGGCTATACAGAGAAACCCTGTCTCCAAAAAAACAAACAAACAAAAAAAAAAACCAAAAAAACAAAAAAAAAAAAAAAAAAAAAAAAAAAAAAAAAAAAAAAAAAAAAAAAAAAAAAAAAAAAAAAAAAAAAAAAAAAAAAAAAAGAAAAGAAAAAAAAAAAAACAATGGATCAATTCACATTCTTCTACATGATAACCACCAGTTCTGCAAGCACCATTTGTTGAAAATGTTGTTTATTTTCACTGGATGGTTCTAGCTCCCTTGTCAAAGATCAACTGATCATAGGTGTGTGGATTCATTTCTGGGTCTTCAATTCTATTCCATTGATCTACAAGTCTGTCACTGTACCAGTACTATGTGGTTATTATTATTATTTTTTATCACAATTGCTCTGTAGTACAACATAATATCAGGCATGGTGAGGTAATCCAATCAGAAAAGAACTCACATGATATGCACTCACTGATAAGTGGATATTAGCCCAGAAACTTAGAATACCCAAGATGCAATTTGCAGAACACATGAAACTCAAGAAGAAGAAAAATCCAAGTGTGGAGACTTCATTCCTTCTTAGAAGGGGGAACAATATACTCATGGAAGGAGTTACAGAGACAAAAATTGGAGCTGAAACAGAAGGAAGGACCATCCAGACTGCCCCACCTGGGGATCTATCCCATAAGTAGCCACCAAACACAGACACTATTGCATATGCCAGCAACATTTTGCGGACAGGACCCTACTATAGCTGTCTCTTGTGAAGCTATGCCAGTGCCTGGCAAATACAGAAGTGGATGTTTACATTCATCTATTGGGTAGCACACAGGCCCTCCAATGGAAGAGCTAGAGAAAGTACCCAAGGAGGTGAAAGGGTCTGCAACCTTATAGTAGGAACAACAATATGAACTAACCAGTACCCCCAGTTCTTGTGTCTTTAGCTGCCTATATAGCAGAAGATGGCCTAGTCAGCCATCATTGGGAGGAGAGGCCCTTGGTCTTGCAAAGATTATATGCCCCAGTACAAGGGAATGCCAGGGCCAGGAAGCGGGAGTGTGTGGGCTTTTGAGCAGGGCAGGTGGATGGTATAGGGGACTTTCAGGATAGCATTTATAATGTAAATGAGGAAAATATCTAATAAAAAATTGTTTAATACAAAGAAGTGTTAGTTTAAAACTACGTCCATTTAAAAGCCTAGTTGTACTAGTTTCTCCACTAGACTTTATATGCTGTTTATCTGTAAGTTTTTATTCCTACTATTTGTATGAAGTATGGGTTTATCAGATGAATATAATTTAAGAAGTCTGATCAGAAAGTGATTAATGACTCAATATTTGTGTCATTAATTACATTAGTGGACATGTCTTGCTAGATCAGTCATTACTGTAACTCACAAAGTTTAGAGTTGGCTATTACTGATCGTCTCTTTATAACTCTGGTAGCTTGCATTTATATCTTCCAAAACTATAAAAAAAAAAGGAATAATCACTTGATTACTTTCTGTAGTCTATGTTATATAAAATTAAATACATAAAGGAATATCACAAATATTTTTATATAAAAACAAATTCCATAAAATTATTATTAAAATTAATAAAGTAAATGTTAATTTTACAGAAAGACACACAGACACATTTTGTAAGTAAGCTCACCATTAATATACCACTAATAATAAACAACTCTAAGATAAAAGTCTTATTTACAATTCCAGTTTTTATATTTTAAACCACAGTGTGATTGATTGGTCCATTGATTTTTGACTTTAGTAGAAACAGTATGACACTGTGGGAGCACATGATATTCTGAAATGATCATGTCACAGAGTCCTAAAAGCCAAAAGAGAAAAAGATAAGTGCCCCAAATTCTCTTTAAGTGATTTACTCCAGTGACCAAAGCCTGACTTTAGAATTATCCTGAAATTTCCAATAGACCCAAGAGAAGGACTATGTTTTTCTATAAGACACAAGTTCTATAGAGGACTTTGGCAGATATACTGAACTACACTATAGCTCATTTTTTAAATGTTAAAAATTAAGAATTGTTTTAGTTATTAACACATGTCTTTTCATTTAATCTTTGTTGAAATAGCCTGTGGAATTTATTTGGGGGACTATTAAAACTCTTGATACTTTTTAAATAATGAGATGTCAGTATGACCTAAATTTTTGAAATATATCATTAAATCAAGATTTTTTTTATCTCTACTAAATTTAACTTCTTTCTGAATTTTAGAGTTTGAATTTTTAAGGTACTATTGCTCTCAACCATAGAGCTGAAAGACTATTTTCCTCAGAGAAGATCACAGTGATCATTTAGGGGTTATCTCCACTGCCACATGATGTCAGATTTCTGCTTTGCAAAGCTTCTTTCTTTCCTAGTTGCTGTTCTTTTACTGTGAAATGACCAAGGCATTTCTCAAGTATTTGGAAATAATTCTACCAGAAGACTCAGCTATACCACATGCTCCTGGGCATATACCCAAAAGATGTTCCACCATACCCTAAAGACACATGCTCCACAATGTTAATAGTAGCTTTATTCATAATAGCCAGAAACTGAAAGCAACGCACAGGTCACTCAACTGAAGAATGTTTGCACATTGGAATACTAGTAAACTATTAAAAACAAGGGCATCATGAATTTTTCAGGAAAATGGATAGAACTAAAAAATACCATCCTTAATGAGGTAACACAGGCTACAAATTACACATGTTATATACACACTGACAAGTGGATATTAGCCAAAAAGTAGAGAATACCCATGATACTCCCCAGACCTTAAAAAGTTAAACAAGAAAAACTGCTCAAGTAAAGATGCTTCAGTCCCACTTAGAAGGAGGATCAAAATAATCATGGGAGGCAGAGGGAGGAAGCTGGATGGGAGAGGGAAGAGGGAGGTGAAAAGGAAGGCAGGATGAGATAAAGAGGTAGACAGAAGAGAAATCCAGAGAACCAGAAGAATGAATGAAAATATGCAGCTGTCAGGGTTGGAGGCTCAGGGAAGTTCTACAAAGTCTCCAAGACCTGGAAGGTGATAGGCTCCTAGGCCTTATTGTGGGTGACCTTAGCCAGAATGCCCAAAACTGGGGAGATAGAACCTGAAGAGACCACCTACAGTAGATAAGCCACGCAGTGGAGAGATGGGGACACCAACCCACCTTCAAAATTTTTGGCCCCAAATTGTTCCTGTCTAAAAGAAATGCAAGGACAAAAATAGAACAGAGACTGAAGAAAAGATGATCTATGTTGTACTTGTAGACTAGAGCCCAGCATGGCTGTCCTCTGAGAGGCTCCATCAGCAGCTTACTGAAATAGATGCTGATGCTAAAAGGTCAAGGACACCTATGCAATAGTTAGAGGAAGCATTGAAGAAACTGAAGGGGATTGCAACCCCACAGGAAAGCCAGCAGTGTCAACTAACCTGGACACCTGGAGCCCCCAAAGATTAAGCCACCAGCCAAGGAGGATACAGGGGCTGTTCTAAGACTTGGAGCATATATATATCAGATACCTTGTTTGGCCTCAGTGGGAGAGAATTTGCCTAATCCTGGAGAGACTTGATGCCCCTAGGAAGGGTGATGCCCAGGGGTGGGGCATGCTCTCAGATTTGAGGGGAGAGAGGATAGGTAGAAGAATTCTGAGAGCAGGGACCAGGATCAATGGCAAAATTTGAGATGTAAATCAATTAATTAATTAATTAATTAATTACAATAAAAGAATTTAACTCAGCGCTTGCTTCCAGCTCAAAGGTTGATGCCTTATACTAGGAAGCAGGCATCACATGGGATCAGTAGTTGGGAGGTTTACATCCTGTCCAGAGGTAGCTTAAAGAGAGACATTAGGCATGCCTTGGGCTTTCAAAACCTCAGAGGGGCACACATCTTCAACAAGACCACATCTTCTAATCTCTGTACAGAGTTTATCAAAAGAGATTAATTATGCAGATAGGTGAGCCTATGGGGGTTATTATCTTGCAGCCCACCATATATTGTAATTTGACAAGTGAGAAATGAACCAAGATTTATTGCTTTATGGTATATGATATATATTAAAGAATTAAAATATCTCTTCTTACTATACTTGATTAGGGATAAATGAATAAACTCTAGGTCTGAAATTCTCATGGAATTCTAGACCTAAATTGATAAGACCTAAAACAAACATGACATAGACTTGGACCTAACTTTAATTTCTTTAATTCAGCTTACTAATTTTTTGAGCTGAAGGGGTCTGCAACCCTAAAGGAGGAACAACAATATGAACTAACCAAAACTATGAACTATGATATGAACTATGATAGAGCTATGATAGATAATATGAACTATGATAGAGCTCATGACTCTAGCTGCATGTGTAGCAGAAGATGGCCTAGTCAGCCATCATTGGGAAGAGAGGCCCCTTGGTATTGTAAACTTTATATGCCCCAATACAGGGGAACACCCGGGCCAAAAAGTGGGAGTGAGTGGGTAGGGGAGCAGGGTGGGGAGAGGAACTTTTGGGCAGCATTTGAAATGGAAATTAAGAAAATATCTAATAAAAAAATTTTAAAAATTACATCACTTCTCCCTTCCTTTTCTTCCTTCAAATTCCCATGTGTCCCTCTCCGCTGTTAAATTCATGCCTTTTTTTCCATTGTTACTTCAATCATATAAATCACATATGTGTATGTATTCATATGTATTCATAATTACATAAATACAACCTAATATATATATATATATATATATATATATATATATATATATATATATATAGGGTTGACCAATGAGTATATAATTACATAATCATTTAAATATTATTTTAATTATGTCTATTTTAAAACAGCTATTTGACATACAAATGATTTTTCTCTTATTGAAAATAAAATCAACTTTGCATATTTATGAGAAATGTTTTTTTCTTGATTTTGAGATTATCAAAAATGTAACCAAAGAAATATAATTCTATCTAAAAAGAATCTCCCATTTATGATTCCATCATATTACCCTCATTTCATTACTATGGAAAAATAAAAGTAGTATGATAACAATATAGTTTTAAAAATCTATCAGTCTTGATGAGAGGTCCAAGGAATACAAGATCCCACTTGTGAGATGATAGTAATAAAATAATAATAATAATAATAATAATAATAGAAACAGCAACAACAATGCAATAGCTATAGCATTATTAAAATGTAATAAGTAAATAAGGAATGCAGTAAAGAGCAAAATGATAAATAATAAAATAGAAAATTAGTGAAATAAAAAATAGCAATGGCAATAACAATCAGAAGACAACCTGGTTTTTAAAAAGCAAAGATACATTAAACAGCTAGTTCTCAATAAAGTAAACACATGCCAAATATATATATGAAAATTTTGTCAATAGTCTGGATTAAATATGAAATGGCAACTAATGCCATCACTTGATTTAGGGTAGACATTTATCAGATATTTTATACTTCTTATAAACATTCATAGTCCAAAAAGTAATTCAGACAAATAAGTTTCGATAAATGGGTAAAAAGTGAAAGAGACGTACATAAACAATAGAATATCAATTAGCCTTAAAGGTTTATGTATCTCCTTCCAGTTTTAACATACATTAACCTTAAGGGTTTATTTGCTTATTTTATGTATGTGAGAAGACTGTCACACACCAGAAGAGGGCATCGGATCCCATTATAGATGGTTTTGAGCCACCATGTGGTTTCTAAGAATTGAACTCAGAACCTCTGGAAGAGCAATCAGTGAATCATCTCTCCAGCTCCAACCTTAAAGATTTTATACTAAGTGAAAATTTTCTGATCACAAAAGAGCAAGTGCTATGTGAATGCAGTTAGCAGGTGTTCATAGAATATATATATTCATAGATGTGGATATGAGAAAGATTATCACTCAGAGCTGTGAAGGGACACCTTATATGGATGGGTGCATGTGGAAAATTAAATAATAACTGACTAGCATAGTTGTTCTCTGAAAGGCTCCCACCCAGCAGCTGACAAAAGAGAGACCCACAGCCAAAACTTATCTGGAGCTCAGAGAGTCTCAGGGGGCAGTTTAGTGATTGAGTGACCCACAGGAAGAACAACCGTCAACTAACCTGGATACTTCTAGGCTATCAGAATGAACCACTAGCCAAAAAGCATACAAGGAAGGGCGAGACTTATCTCACCTTCCTGTGCCACACATGTAGCAGATGTGCAACTTGGTCTTCATGCAGGTCTCCCAATAGCTGGAGCAGACTTGTCCCTAATATTTTTGCCAGTCTATAGATCGTGTTCTCCTAACTAGGCTGCTCTGTCTGACCTGAGTAGGAAGAAGAGGTGCCTAGACTTGCAGTAATTTGAAGTGCCAGGATGGATTGGTACCCAAGGTGAACCTCCCCTTTATCAGAGGTGAGGAAGAGAGGGGGATGGAAGGAGGAGCTATGTGAGGGGAGACTAGGAGAGGTGGCTGCAATGTAAAATGAATAAATAAATGGAAAATTATAACTGAAATGAATAGATAGATATGAATGGTAGAATAATACAGAATTATAAGTTCAAAGTATTCTGGAGACTAGTGTCAAAACAACTCACTTTAATGTCATTGAAATATGTATGTGCTTAAAATGCTTTAACTAGAAAATTGTACATAGTCATGCATAAGTAATAAAATACACATAATAATAGTATGGAAAAATATAATTTCCACGTTTACTAAATGTGAGAAAACTTACTATTTCCTTTCATTTAGCTTGTCAGTTAGCAATCAATTGTATTGTTCATGTAGTGTCTTTAAAAAAATAGAAAATTACTTTGACATTATAGTCATCTCCTTTAGGTATTTACAAACCAGTAGTAACTAAGGCATGTGTTTGGTATTTTTTGAATATATTAACTGGGTAATGGCCAAATTCAGGAGGAAAGAACAGCAAGTAACTTACTTCATAATTTTACTGTGTAAATCTCAGTTATATTTGTTGACTATAATAGAATTGCATGATGCTAGGTACACCAGTGATTAGTGGCTTCTCCATTTGTTTCTCTACTCTCTCCTTCATATTTTTTTCCTCTATTCCTCTTTCTATTTCTTGTCACTTACTCATTATAATTCTTGCCACTGCAGATTTGAAAATCTTGCAGTGCCAACCTATTATCTAAAGTTAGTTGAACTTTATATTTATTTATCTCACATAAAAAACATGAATTTGATAAGGAGCACAATAATAAACAGGGATAATTTTGGAGTCACATGCAGTAATCATAATTGGCCACAATAGAAGACACTTGTAGTTGATCTTAAATATAAATGAAATATAATCATTTTGATAAGATATTAGCCCCTAAATCATTTATTGTTAGAACAGAAATACATGAGGTTTTCTTGTCAATGTGTTGCTACCAACATGATTTCAAAAGAATATTTTATATTGCTGCTTTCAGCATGGAGGTAAGAGCTCCTAGCTTATTCTCTCACTATAAATCAGAAATGAAGAACACTTTCAGAATTTTGCACCTAGATTAGCATTTCTGGATTCTCATAAGCCTTTGTTTCTTTTCTAAAACAGCAAGTAAAAATGTCTTCTCTCCCTTCTTTCTCTTTGTTCTTTCCTATTTAGTTTTACCCTTTAGTCAAGCTGATATACGCTTTTGCTTCTAAACTTAAGTTACAGACAAAAGAAATATTTCTTCACCTTTCTCTATGTGCATCACACTTCTAACATGACTTACAATACAAGCAGCATAAAGAAAAATGACAGTTCTAGTGAGGAAGCAAAATAGATTTCAGAGTAACTCCAAGATAGCAATGCAAATTAAATGAAAATTGGAAGAACAAGATTTTTTTCAGATGAATAGGTATTTTCTTACAGAGTAAATACAGGATTGCTTGAGCGGAAAAAGCACAGATTGGCAAAAGACAGGAGAAAGGCTTCTCTATTTTACATATAAATGAAACCAAGATTTTAAAATATGTTTATTGAAGTTACAGAACCAATTTCAACTCCTAGCTAGAATCCCATAAGCCTTGAACTACCCCCTGAAAGAATTATAAATCTAATTAGTGAGTGCATATTTCCTGCTTATTTGTGCAACTAAAAAATGCATTAAAGCCTTGTCCATAAAATAAGTAATATATGAAGTATAAATTAAAACTTCAAAACATAGTAATCCAACTATGATTTCATAATGACTTTTCTGAATAAATTATGAAAATTAGTATGTTAAAATATAGACAATGTAGCATTATGGTAAATAACAATCATTTAGCACATTACCCTTTTTCTTATATTTGTGTTGTGTATAAGTGTGGGTGTATGTGGCAACTTGTGTACAAACATTGTGTGTGTGGTGGGGGAGGTACACAATCATGACACAGGACCTGGACATTTTTCTTTTCAAGTGTGGTAGCAAGTGTCTTTGTCTGCTAAACCCTTTCTCTGACCCCTAATTCTTAAAATAAAATGACATTGATACCCTGACAATGAATTATACATATAGGCAAATACTAGAACAAATTCTCACTTCTCAAGCCTTACTCCAATATATATTTTTTTACATATTGTAAGAAAAATGAAGCAGAGAAGCAGGAAGACCTATCTCAATAAGCTGGGAATATTTACTGAAACAGTGAAAGGCCTCTGCCTTCATGTGGAATGAAAGCTGAGTGCTAGTAGAAGGACTGGTGTATAGGAATATATACCTCTACATACACACATACACTTGGGGAGCTAACAGGAAATCACAGCTCTATTGTTTTATTGGAAGCAGGGTGAGTTATATTTGATACCTAGTTATATTGTTTCTGCAGCTCAAATTAAATAGTCTGGCTTGAGCAAAGAACTGCTTTAGGATGAATGACTATTGGCAAGGCCTGGGTGCTGTGCACCCACCCAGGTTTCCAGCCAGTCTCTCCTAGTGATCTCAGGACCACTGGTAAGAAGAACCCACATCTGTTCCAGTCCAATCTCATGGGACCTGAGTCTGCAGTCGGGAGATAGACAGGCGGGCAGTGGACACCTTCCCTTCCGGTCCACACCGCTCCGCTCCAGTGGGCACAAGGCCTGGGTGCTGCGCACCCACCCAGGTTTCCAGCGGGACTCACCTAGCGATCTCGGGACCACTGGTGAGCAGCTGAACTCAGCATTTGTTCCGGCCCAATCGTGAGGGACCTGAGACACCAGCAGGAGATTGATAAAGGCCCAGGACAAGACAGACTCTCCCTTCTGGTCTGCACCAACACCAGGTCTCCTTGGGCAGGGATGGCAGGAGGTAAGCATAAGAACAGAAGCAACAGAACCCAAGGGTACTTGGCATCACCAGATCCAAACTCACCCACCACTTCAAGTCCTAGATACAACAGCACACCAGAAAAATAGGACATGGATATAAAGTCACTCGTCATGATGATGATGGAGGACTACAAGAAGGAAATGCAGGAAAACACAGTTAAACAACTAGAAGCAGTTATAGAGGAAAAATTTAGAGAGTTACAGGAAAACAATACCAAACAGGTGATGGAAACGAACAAAGCCATCCAGGATCTAAAAATGCAAGTAGAATCAATTAAGAAAAACCAAAAGGAGATAACCCTAGAGATAGAAACCATAGGAAAAATATCAGGAACCATAGATATGAGCATCAGCAACAGAACGCAAGAGATGGAAGAGAGAATCTCAGGCACAGAAGATTCTATAGGGAGCATAGACAAGACAATCAAAGGAAATGCTAAATGCAAAAAGAATCTAACACAAAATATCCAGGAAATCCAGGACACAATGAGAAGACCAAACTTAAGGATAATAGGAGTAGATGAGAAGGAAGACTATCAAACTAAAGGGCCAGCAAATATCTTCAACAAAATAATAGAAGAAAACTTTCCATACCTAAAGAATGAGATGCCCATAAACATACAAGAAGCCNCTATCAGAATTACTCCAGACTTCTCACCAGAGACTATGAAAGCCAGAAGATCATGGACAGAGATTATACAGACACTAAGAGAACACAAGTGCCAGCCCAGGCTACTATACCCAGCAAAACTCTCATTTACCATAGACGGAGAAACCAAAGTATTCCACGACAAATTCAAATTCACACAATATCTTTCCACGAATCCAGCACTTCAAAGGATAATAACAGAAAAACACCAATACAAGGACAGAAACTCTGCCCTAGAGAAAGCAAGAAAGTAATCCTTCAACAAACCTAAAAGAAGACAGCCTCAAGAACAGAATCCCAACTCTAAAAACAAAAATGACAGGAAGCAACAATTACTGTTCCTTAATATCGCTTAATATCAATGGCCTCAATTCTCCGATAAAGAGACATAGACTATCAGACTGGCTACACAAACAGGACCTGACATTTTGCTGTCTACAAGAAACACACCTCAGGAAAAATGACAGACACTACCTCAGAGTGAAAGGCTGGAAAACAATATTCCAGGCAAACGGCCCGAAGAAAAAAGCTGGGGTAGCCATTCTAATATCGAATAACATAGACTTTCAACCCAAAATTATCAAAAGAGACAAAGAGGGACACTTCATACTCATCAAAGGCAAAATCTTCCAAGAGGAACTTTCAATTCTGAATATCTATGCTCCAAATGCAAGGGCAGCAACTTTCATTAAAGAAACTTTAGTAAAGCTTAAATTGCACATTGCATCTCACACAATGATAGTGGGAGACTTCAACACCCCACTCTCATCAAGGGACAGATCCTTGAAACAGAAACTAAACAGAGATTCAGTCGAACTAACGGAAGCAATGAAACAAATAGACTTAACAGATATCTACAGAATATTTCATCCTAAAACAAAAGGATATACCTTTTTCTCAGCACCTCATGGCACCTTCTCCAAAATTGATCACATAATTGGCCACAAAACAGCCCTCAACAGATTCAAAAATATTGAAAGTGTCCCATGCATCCTTTCAGATCACCATGGACTAAGGCTGCTATTCAATAACAACATAAGTAGCAGAACACCATCATTCTCATGGAAACTGAACAACACTCTACTCAATGATACTTTGGTCAAGGAAGGAATAAAGAAAGAAATTAAAGACTTTCTAGAGTTTAATGAAAATGAAGCCACAACATACCAAAACTTATGGGACACAATGAAAGCATTCCTGAGAGGTAAATTCATACCTCTGAGTTCCTACAGGAAAAAAAAAATGGAGAGAGCTTACACCAATAGCTTGGCAGCACATCTGCAAGCTCTAGAACAAATGGAAGCAAAGTCACCTAAGAGGAGTAGACGGCAGGAAATAATCAAACTCAGGGGTGAAATCAACCATGTGGAAACAAAAACAACTATCCAAAAAATCAATCAAACCAGGAGCTGGTTCTTTGAAAAAATCAACAAGATAGACAAACCCTTGGCAAGACTCACTAGAGGGCACAGGCATAGCATCCAAATGAACAAAATCAGAAATGAAAAGGGAGACATAACAACAGATCCTGAGGAAATTCAAAACACCATCAGATCCTTATACAAAAGGTTATATTCAAAAAAAACTGGAAAATCTGGATGAAATGGATAACTTTCTAGACAGATACCAAGTTCCAAAGTTAAACCAGGATCAGATTAATGACCTAAACAGCCCTATATCTCCTAAAGAAATAGAAGCAGTCATTAATAGTCTCCCAACCAAAAAAAGCCCAGGACCAGATGGGTTTAGTGCAGATTTCTATCAGACCTTCAAAGAAGACCTAGTTCCAGTTCTTCTCAAAGTATTCAACAAAATAGAATCTGAAGGTACACTATGCAATTCATTCTATGAAGCCACAATTACTCTGATACCTAAACCACATGAAGACACAACAAAGATAGAGAACTTCAGACCAATTTCCCTTATGAGTATTGACTCAAAAATACTCAACAAAATTCTCGCCAACCGAATCCAAGAACACATCAAAACCATCATCCATCATGACCAAGTAGGCTTCATCCCAGGAATGCAGGGATGGTTTAACATATGGAAATCCGTCAACGTTATACACTATTTAAACAAACTCAAAGATAAAAACCACATGATCATCTCCTTAGATTCTGAGAAAGCATTTGACAAAATCCAACACCCATTCATGTTAAAGGTCTTGGAAAGATCAGGAATTCAAGGCCCCTACCGAAACATGATAAAAGCAATCTACAGCTAACCAGTGGCCAACATCAAACTAAATGGAGAGAAACTGGAAGCAATCCCACTAAAATCAGGGAACAGACAAGGCTGCCCACTTTCTCCCTACCTATTCAATATAGTACTTGAAGTCCTAGCAAGAGCGATTCGACAACAAAAGTAGGTCAAGGGGATACAAATTGGAAAGGAAGAACTCAAATTATTGCTATTTGCAGATGATATGATAGTATATATAAGTGACCCCAAAAACTCCACCAGAGAACTCCTAAACCTGATAAACAGCTTTAGTGCAGTAGCTGGATATAGAATTAACTCAAACAAATCGATGGCCTTTCTCTATACAAAGGAAGAACTGCCTGAGAAAGAGATCAGGGAAACATCACCCTTCACAATAGTCACTAACAATATAAAATATCTTGGTGTGACTCTTACAAAGGAAGTGAAAGATTTGTATGACAAGAACTTCAAGTCTCTGAAGAAAGAAATTGAGGAAGATCTCAGAAGATGGAAGGATCTCCCATGCTCATGGATTGGCAGAATCAATATAATAAAAATGGCTATCTTGCCAAAAGCTATCTACAGATTCAATGCAATCCCCATCAAAATTCCAACTCAATTCTTCAAGGATCTAGAAAAGGCAATTAGCAAGTTCATCTGGAATAACATAAAACCTAGACTAGCAAAATCTATTCTCAGCAATAAAAGAACCTCTGGTGGAATCACCATGCCTGACCTCAATCTGTACTACAGAGCAATCGTAACAAAAACTGCATGGTACTGGTACAGCAACAGACAGGTAGATCAATGGAATAGGATCGAAGACCCAGAAAGGAATCCACACACCTATGTTCACCTGATCTTTGACAAAGGAGCTAAAACTATCCAGTGGAAAAAAGACAGCCTTTTCAACAAATGGTGCTGGCACAACTGGCAGCTATCATGTAGAAGACTGGGAATTGATCCATTCTTATCTCCTTGTACTAAGGTCAAGTCTAAGTGGTTGAAGGACCTCCACATAAAACCAGCGACACTGAAACTTATAGAGGAGAAAGTGGGGAAAAGCCTCGAAGATATGGGCACTGGGGAAAAATTCCTGAACAAAACAGCAAAGGCTTGTGCTGTAAGATCAAGAATTGACAAATGGGACCTCATAAAGTTGCAAAGCTTCTGTAAGGCAAAAGATACTGTCAACAAGACAAAAGGGCCAACAACCGATTGGGAAAGGATCTTTACTAATCCAAAATCAGATAGGGTACTGATATCCAATATATATAAAGAACTCAAGAAGGTGGACACCAGAAAATCAAATATCCCCATTAAAAAGTGGGGCACAGAGTTAAACAAAGAATTCTCAACTGAGGAATACCGAATGGCTGAGAAGCACTTGAAAAAATGTTCAACATCCTTNATTCAGGTGACAACAGATGCTGGCGTGGATGTGGAGAAAGGGGAACACTCCTCCATTGTTGGTGGGAATGCAAGCTGGTTCAACCACTCTGGAAATCAGTCTGGCGGTTCCTCAGAAAATTGGACATAGTACTACCGGAAGATCCTGCAATACCCCTACTGGGCATATATCCAGAAGATATTCCATCTGGTAATAAGGAAACATGTTCCACTATGTTCATAGCAGCTTTATTCATAATAGCCAGAAACTGGAAAGAACCCAGATGTCCCTCAACAGAGGAATGGATACAAAAAATTTGGTATATTTACACAATGGAGTACTACTCAGCTATTAAAAACAATAAATATATGAAATTCCTAGGCAAATGGATGGATATGGAGGCCGTCATCCTGAGTGAAGTAACCCTTTCACAAAAGAACTCACATAACATGTACTCACTGATATGTGGATATTAGCCCAGAAACCTAGACTACCCAAGATACAATTTACTAAACACATGAAACTCAAGAAGAAGGAAGATCAAAATGTGGATACGTCACCCCTTCCTAGAATTAAGCACAAAGCACACATTGAAGGAGTTACAGAGATCATGTGTGAAGCTGCATCCAAATGATGGACCCAATGACTGCGCCTGCCAGGGATCCATCCCACAATCAGCCACCAATCATAGACACTATAGCATATGCCAGCAAGATAGTGATGAAAGGGTCCTGATATAGCTGTCTCGTGGGAGACTATACCAATGCCTGGCAAACATGGAGGTGGAAGCACACAGTCAGATATTAGATGGAACACAGGGTTCCCAAAGAAGGAGCTAGAGAAAGTACCCAAGGAGCTGAAGGGGTCTTCAACCCTATAGATGGAAGAATAACATGAACTAACTAGTACCCCCTGAGCTCAAGTCTCTAGCTGCATATATAGAAGAAGATGGCCTAGTTGGCCATCATTGGAAAGAGAGGCCCCTTGGTCATGCAGACTTTATATGCCCCAGTACAGGTGAACACCAGGGCCAAGATGTGGGAGCGGGAGGGTAGGGGAGCAGGGCCGGGAAGGGGGAGGGTATAGGGAACTTTCTGGATAACACTTGAAATGTAAATGAAGAAGTTATCTAATAAATATTGGAAAAAAAAAGATAAAAAAAAAGGATGAATGAGTATTGTCCAATGCAACATCATTCACATTACCCAACACATTTAAAACACAAAACAGGGCTGGTGAGATGGCTCAGTGGTTAAGAGCACTGACTGCTCTTCCGAAGGTCCTGAGTTCAAATCCCAGAAACCACATGGTGGCTCACAACCATATGTAATGATATCTGACTCCCTCTTCTGGAGCTGTCTGAAGACAGCTACAGTGTACTTACATATAATAATAAATAAATAAATCTTTAAAAAAAACACAAAACAATAACAAAGGTTCATTTTTCCTAGGTTATTAGGGATGTCTACTGCTTCCTTCAGAAGCTGTGTTTTATTCATTTAACTTTTAAAAATATTCAATTAAAATACAAGTACATTAAAAATGTAGTGAGTGATCGTTCCATAGTAATGTTTATTTAAATTAAAAATAATCAGTAATTTATTTGGGATAGACATGCATTCCAAAAATGATAGCTTTCACAGTAAAATTATTTGTTAGGATTTTTAATTAGAATGTTTCCACTTATAGCAGCTTGATGGATGGGAGCAGTGTAGACTTTGGGGTTACAATAGCAAAATCCCATGAATGGAATGGCTTCTCAGCAGCAGACATTCTCTTATCCTTTCAGGTTTTGCCTTTCTTATTTAACATGCATATTTGAATAAAGAATATAATGATAATAATTTGCTAAGATTCTGGAATCTATAAAACCCCAAATCAAGGCAATCCAATAGTTTTTATTACTTTTAATTTTTACAATCCAGTCTTTACCACTGACCCAGTCTGCCCTCCCACAGTTCCACATCCCATAACAGTGGTCCTGTCTCCAATAGTAGGTACCTGCTTCACAAGACCTCCCCACTCCCAGGGGCTTCAAGTCTGTCAAAGGTTAGGCAAAGCTTCTCTCAATGAGAACAGACCAGGTAGTCCTCTGCTGTATATATATTGGCCTCAGGCCATCTCTTGTATGCTACCTGGTAGGTGGATAGTGCCTGAGAGATCTCAGGGGTCTGGCTTAGTTGAGACTGCTGATCTTCCTGTGGGATAGCCCTTCTTAACTCCTTCCAGCCTTTCCCTAATTCAACCACAGTGGTCCCCAAGTTTAGTCCATTAGTTGGCTGTAAGTATCTGCATCTTTTTCAGTCCTCTGCTTGTTGGGACTCTAGGAGGACAGCCATGCTAGGCTTCTATCATTCAGCACACCATAGCATCAACAATAGTGTCAGGTCTTGGAGCCTCCCCTTGAGATGGATCCCAATTTGGGGCATCACTGGACCTCCTTCCCCTAAGTCTTTCCTCCACCTTGTTCTTGCAGTTCTTTTAGACACGAACAATACTGGGTCGGAGATTTTGTCTGTAGGAATGCAACCCCATCGCTGTGGTTGATACTCTGTCTTTCTACTGGAGGAGAACTCTACAAGTATCCTCCCTCAATTGTTGGGCATTTATTCTAATGTCCCTCCCTTTGAGTTATGAGAGTCTCTCTCCTCCCTGGTAACTAGTATATTTTAGAGGATCCCTCTCCTTCCCCCAGATTGCATATTTTTATTTATTCTACTGGCACTCAGGGCTTCTCTCCTGTTTCCCACTCCCTAATACCTGATCCTGTTCTCCTTTTCCCCTTCCCATTCCCTCTATGACCAAATTACCTTCCTACCTCTGATTCCCGTGCATGCTTTCTTCCCCATCCCAAGTGGTATTGAAGAATCCTCAGTTAGACTCTTGTGCTTGCTAACCTTCTTGAGTGACTTGGAATATATCCTGGATATTCTGTAATTTTTTTTTTTGGCTAATATCCACTTATTAGTGAGTATACACCATGCATGTCTTTTGGGTCTGAGTTTCTTCACTTGGGGTGATATTTTCTTGTTCTACCATTTTCTTGCAAAATTCATGATGTCCTATTTTAGGAGCTGAATCATATTCTGTTGTGTAAATGAGCAACATTCTTTGTATCCCTTCTTCCCTTGTGGAACATCTGATTTGTTTCCAGCTTCTGGCTTTCGAAAACAAGGCTGCAATAAACATAGTGGAGATCATGCCCCTGTGGTATGGTGCTACATCTTTGGGTATGTGCCCAAGTGTGGTATAGCTGGGTCTTTAGGTAGATCTGATTCCAATTTTCTGAGGAACCTCCAGATTGCTTTCCAGAGTGGATGTAAGAGTTTGCAATCCCACCAACAATGGAGGAGTGTTCCTCTTTCTCCATATCCTCAGCAACATGTACTGTAACCTGAGTTTTTTATCTTAGCCATTCTGACTGGTGTGAGATGTAATCTTAGGGTTGTTTTGATTTACATTTCCTTAATCACTAAGGACTTCTAAGCCATTCGAGATTTCTCTGTTGTGAATTCTCTGTTTAGTTCTATACCCCATGTTTTTTTTGTTTGTTTGTTTGTTTTTGTTTTTTGTTTTAATTGGCTTGTTTGGATATTTGGAGGTTAGCTTTTTGAGACCTTTATATTTTTTGGGTATTAGCCCTCTATTGCATATGGAGTTAGTGAAGATATTGTCCAAACTGTAGGTTGTCAATTTGTCCTATTGATATGTCCTTTGCCTTAGAAAAGCTTTTCATTTTCATGAGGTCCCATTTATCAATTCTTGAACTTTGAGCCTGAACCATTCTTGCATGCCAATGATTTTGAGGCTTTCTCTCAAGTTTTCTTCTATTATGATTCAGTGTATCCAGTTTTATGTTGAGGTCCTTGATCCACTTGGACTTGAGCTTTATTCAAGGTAACATATATAGATCTATTTTCATTTTCTACATAACGATTACACACTAGAGCAGCATCAATTTTTAAAGATGCTTTCTTTTATTCATTATATATGTTTGGCTTCTTTGTCAGGGATGGTGATTCCCCCCAGCCATTCTTTTATTGCAAATAATTGTTTATGGTACTCTGGAATTTTTGCCTTTCCAGATGAATTTGAGAAGTGCTCTTTACATGTCTTTGAAGAATTGTGTTCAGATTTTTATGGGAATTGCTTTGAATATATAGATTGCCTTTGGAAGAATGGCCATTTTTATTATGTTAATTCTGCCAATTGATGAGCATGGAAGATCTCTCCATTTTTTGAGATTTTCTTTGATTTCTTTCTTGAGCCACTTGAAGTTATTGTCATACAGATCTACCACTTGTTTGGTTAGAGTTACCCGAATATATTTTATATTAGTTGTGGCTATTGTGAAGGGAGTTGTTTCCCTAATTTATTTTTCAGCCTGTTTATAATTTGTATAAAGAAAGGCTACTGATTTATTTGTTATTTTTATATCCAGCGACTTTGCTGAAGTAGTTTGTCAGCTGGAGAAGTTCTCTGGTAGAGATTTTGGGATCACTTATGTATACTATCATATCATCTGCAAATCATGTTACCTTTATTTCTTCTTTGCAAATTTGTATCTCCTTAATCTCTTTTTGTTGTCTTATTGTTTCTATTTGGTTGATTTGGCCTTGAATTCCACTATTTTCTGCTGTCTTCTCTTCTTGGGTATATTTGTTTCTTTTTATTCTGGGGCTTTCAAATTTACTGCTAAGTTGCTAATGTAGGATTTCTCCAGTTTCTTTATTAGGGCACTTAGTGCTATGAATTTTCTTAGCACTGCTTCAGTTGTGTCCCATAAGTTTGGATAAGCTTTGTGATCATTTTCATTGAATTTCAGGAAGTCTTTAATTTCTTTCTTATTTCTTTCCTGAGTAAATTATCATTGAGTAGAGAGTTGTTCAGTTTCCATTTGTATGTGGTTTATATGTGTGTGACTCTACTAGGATTTTACTTTATTCATATCATAGAATGCTTACATAATTACATAATGAACTATAAATGTCCATATAAAATGAAAACAAAGCAACAACAACATCCCCACACCACACTAAAAAGAGAAAACTGAGTGAGTATGATCCAAATGCTTTAGTCATATGTATTGTTTTCCTATCATTAAAAATCAACTGCTCGGTTTTCCTTGCCCTTGTTTAAATATTTCTTTTCTCTTACAGTTTATAATAGTAAGCAAGAATTTATGCGGTTTTGTAGCCTTAATCTACAATTTGAGCAGTATCCTAGAGGACACCTTGATAATGAATATATATATATATATCCACTTCTAAGTGGTGTGCTTTAAGTGATAGAGCTTCTTGATACTAAAAACTGTCCCAAATATCAAGCACCTGCTCAAGAGTTTCACTTTTGACTATCATTGCAGATAGAACTCAGATGCCCTGATTGTGATACTCAGCATATGGCTTGGGCTCCAGTTCAGGCAGACAACTCATTGAGACTGAGAGAGTGAAGCCACAGCTAGATTCAGAAGGACTGCTGACAAAAGTTTTCTGAGGCAATAAAGAAAAGATTTTGGATTAGAAACTGTGTGTTTCAAATGGAAAGTTTTACTTGACTCACCTTATTTAATGGTTTCCTTGCAAAACACGGTTAGTGGCTCAGAAAACAAATACCTCAAATCTCAGAACATAGACAAATGAATGGAAGGGAGGGATTAGGTCAGACACTCTGAAGAGAGATAGTCCTCAAACTCTTCACAGGGTGGGAGTTCATCATACATTTATCTAAATCAAAGAATACACTTTAAGTGAGAGATGTTGGCTCCTGTATTATGTCTCATACATTATTCAATACTTATATTAAAAAGGAAGTACAAGTTTATCAACATATCTTTGAAAGCAAAAAGTTGTGTTTATTTTAATTTTCCATGCCTTTATTAGATGATATTTTTTCAAAAATTGGCCTAATGACTTGTCAGTGCAAATTAATGCCTAAAGTGTTTCTAAAGTGAAGCCGTGGTTATGAATGAGGGCAAGTTCACTAGAAACCAATCACTTAAAAAATTGTTAAAGTTTATGATATCAAGAAAATCCCTATTATCCCACTGCTTAGCTACCATGCTAACATGCTCATATGTTCAATTCCAGATCAGTCCAGATAGAAAAGGTGCAAGATTATTTTGGTCCTTGCAGAAACCAAGGCTTAACACATCTGACAACACTTTAATCAGGACACTGAAACAAATGTAGAAACATTTCCATTTTTAGTTTCACAACTTTCTTGTGATTGCTGCAAAAGAACAGGGTGTTAAGATAACCGTTTGGTGTTTATTTTAGGTGTTCATTATTCTTATGAGCAAGTTCCCAAATGCAAAGCTTGATTACTCTTTTATCTCCATCTGGTTAGGGTTTACTCAGTAAAAGCTTACCCAAATGTGGCTGAATGTAGGAAATATTGTTTCTAAAAGTTTAAAAAAAGATAACTCATCAAACATTTATTTAGGTATTGGAATATCTAATAATTTGTGGAGCACAATTAAAACCTAGAGTATGTAGGGAATGCCAAAGAAAATACTAACAGACCCTTAAAAAAAGAGCCAGAATAATTGTAGTACCTAGATCAAGCCATTGAGGTGGATTTTTTAAACATAAAATGTGATAATCAAAATTCATTTGAAGTGCCCATTTTAAACTCCTGCCCCCAAATATTTTGTTATCTCTACACTATTTTACATCAGATACTGTGGAGTGTTCCAAGAGATATTTCTTTTGCTAGAAATGCATAAGAATTAATAAAACTTAACTTATTGTTACTCATCATAGCTAATTAAAAAGATTGTCAAAGTGATATCATCTGATAGCATCTCAAATTAAATTAATAATATAAGGAAATCTGTTTATATTTTTTGAATAGTAGATTCTTAAAATAGAGTACCTAATAGGCTGACATTTTAAACTCTAATGTAAAGCAGCATAATCTAAATATTATAAGCTTATTTTACTCTCATTCCGACAATGTTTTAAGCTTACTATGGTTTAATCAACATAGTTAAGGAATACTTTGTTAGTTGTTGTTAAACTCTCTAATCATATTATCTACCTGCTCCTTTCTCAATCAGAGTCACAGTGCTAAGTAGACTTTTCACTGTCTGAAAAAGATTAAATTACATTTCACAATTTCACTCCAGAATATTGCATCCAACCCTTATCATATTTCTGAAAAGGTACATAAACAGTGTCACTGTAGGGAGACTGGAAATATGCAGTGTATGCTGAGTTCAATCACTCAATATTTGTTACTCTATCTTTTTCAGGTTCATGGGGATCTTACACTTTTGATTTGCTGTAAGTCAGCGACTTGGTTGGTTAATCTTGAGAATGACAATTCATTATTCTGCCAATACTTGGTAAATCATTTTCCCATTTAGAACATGAAATGTGTTTAACTTCATTCCTAAAACTTGCAATAAACGACAGATAACAGTTAATTTGAAGAAAATAAAAGATTTTCTTTTAATTTTGAGAACTCTCAAGAAACATCTTAATAAGATTATTTTGTTCAAGAGGAAAGAAAGAAAATTTTGAACAATCATCTCATTGATTAACTCCCCAAACATTTGGGCCTTTACATTGTGCAATCATTTGCAAGACCGGGTTATGTGGGAAATAAAGCACTCATGTCATGTTGTATCAAAAGAATTGTTCCTTTGATGTGTTGGCACAATTTACTGGAAGCTACATAATGAGAACTCTTGCATACAGACATGACTATTGACTATTATTAACACATTTCTGCTAAACTTGAAATTCAATTTAAAAACTAAAATAGTATATTATTTCACTCAAAATTTATCCCATTCCTTGTTAAATATTCAGACTTTCTGCTGAGTTTTGAGATTTTTTTTCTGTGGTGCTAGACATGTTTTAATGCCTCACATGGTTCCTGCAGTATTTATTAATCCTTGTTTTAAAGTCAGATTGCACTTCATGAAAATTTTATTTAAAAATTTATGAGATTGAAATATAATTCAGGGAGCAAAATTTCAAAATTAGTAATTTTTCTTTACTTTTTAGGCCTTATGTGTCTCAGAAACATTTAATCCAATTAAAGTACAGTTTAAGAACAGTTAATGATGGTAAGTTTCAGGTTCCTGCCCTCTTCTCTTTTTTAGATATAACTTTGAGGAGTTTATTCCGTTGTTTAAGTCAGAAGATGTTTAGATAAATGAAAGTTAGTATATATTCATTAATTCCTGGTCACATTGTCAATAAGCAGTAAATTTTAAATATTTATTTTAATTCATAGTTACCAATTTCTTGTTTTGTTTTGTTTTGTTTTGTTTTGTTTTGTTTTTGTGATATGAATAAGTAAAAAGGGCCAGAATTCTTGGATGAGCAATGATAGCACATACCATTAATTGCAGCACTCTGGTGGGGGGGGGGGGGCAGTGGCAAATGGATTTCTGTAATTGCAAGGCCAGCCTGTCTACAGACCTCATTCCAGAAGAGCTGGGGCTACAGAGAAAAGCTCTGTCTTCAAACGACAGCTAAACCATCATTAGAAAGAAATTAAGGAAGTGCTTGCTTTGAACACTGTGCTGTGTTTATATTTCCATACACTAATTTAATTTTTATCATCTAAAAAGAGGTATACCAGGCAATGAATACTCAAGGAATATAACAAGAATAATAAACCTTTTATTTAACATGATGTTATTTTCATTTTTATTGCTAATTCATTAATACATGTATGTTAGTTGAGTGGTCAATATATAATTCTGTGTTCTTTCCAATGAGTGATTTATAATTTATTTTCTTCTTCTTTACCCAAAAGGAGTACAAACTCCTTCAATGATTTGAGATAACAGTCTCTACAAATCTCATGTTACAATCTAATCAACAAATTGGCAATATTGAGTTGAAACCGTTAAAAGATGATGAGAACTCCACGTACCTGTGTAGGATTGAACGCTCTGTAAGTGTAACTAAAATGAGAACGCAAGAATAAATAAAAAGGTATGACATAATATACTTAAATACACCCATCAGAGTGACAAATGCCTCAGACTCCTTTTTGAACATGCTTACTTTAAGTCTCTATGAGATTCCTTGCATGTATGTTTGTGCTCCATTGCTAGTGCTCACGTGCCAAGTTCCATCCTCGGCTTGGAGAGGGGTTCTGAGAGAAAGGGTGTCTGGGAATATCAACAAGAATATCAGGAATATCACATAGGTGAAATCAAATCATGGATCCAAGCTGACCACCCGTGTTCTGCCTGGTAGAGTGTTTCTGGTCTGCTTCTCTGTACTTCTCTCTATGTTCTGTTTTCTCTCTGGAGATTTCGCTGCCTATATTCTGCTTGCTTGCTCTTCTAATAGACCTCTTTGTCCATGCCCTGCTTCTGTTTGTATGTGTGTATTTGTGTCTGTGTGTGTGTCTCTTTGTCTGACTGTCTCTGTTCTCCAAGAAATTCTTTCTTTTTATCCTAAAATTTTCTCTGCATGGCTCATCTGCAGAACACAGGTTCAGCCTTTTATTTTAAATATCAATTCAGTCACTTACTCTAATTCTTAAGAGATAACAAGCACACATTTATTTTATTTTATTTTATTTTATTTTATTTTATTTCTTTGTATTTTAGTGTACTTATTTACATTTCAAATGTTGTCGCCTTTCCAAGTTTCCCCTCTGCAAACCCCCTATCCCATCCCCCTTTACCTTGCTTATATGAGTGTGCTCCCCCATGCAGCAACCCATTCCTGCCTCACCACCCTAGCATTCCTCTACATTGGGGCATCAAGCCTTCACAGAACCAAGGGCCTCTCCTCCCACTGATGCCAGATAAGCTCCTTCAGTTCTTCCCCTAACTCCTCCATTGGGGTCCCTGTGCTCAGTCCAATGGTTGACTGAGAGCATCCTCATCTGTATTGCATCTGATCTGGCAGGGCCTCTCAGGAGACAGCTCTATAAAAGCTGAATTCCAGCATTTATAATCTGTCCTGCTGGTGCTGACAAATAGGCCCAAGTTCTCTGCAAGGGACACAAGTGTTCTTAAACATTGAGCCATCTTTGCAGACCCAAATACAAGCTTCATTTTGTCAAAGGAGAAAGAACAGACAAAATGAAGTGGGACTTGAATATCATGACAAATAAGTTATGTTGTTCTGTTCCTCTGTGTTGTATTTAAGTGTTAGTGTTGATGTTAGATCTGTGGATGCATACACAGAGGTTTCCCCATAAATACCTGTTCCAAAATGTCATGCGAGTATTAACAACACATATATCTAAGCAATGATATGGCTATACCACCTTTATATATCACATCAATGTTATCCATAATTATCCATTAAGTAGAGATTAGCTGGGTAGTATGAGGTGGGTGAGTACCATATTCAGAATCAATTTTCTTGCCAATGTTAGTAAATGGGAAACTTCAGTCATTTAGTTAAAAGCAAATTTTCCTATTAATTATTGAGAGTTCAATAATTTTCTAGCTGCAGTATAACATATTACTAATGCTATTCATTACCTTTCAACAAAGACATTTTATAAGGTAGAAATCTTAGCTCAAACAAAGCCATACTGATTGTGAATAGCAGTAGTCTCCCCTCCCAGAAAACTCTTTCAAGTCATAAAAGACAAAATGAAATGTGCCTTATAAAATTGAATGAATTGTCAATTGACCAGTAATTCTTGCACTGCTTTCCACAGGGAAAGATGAAAAATTCTGTAAGAGTGACGAGCAGAAAGAAAAAAAAACACCACAAAATTGGTGTGGATTCTTTCAGTGGGTAAGAAAAAAAAAAAGTGCCACAGACAAAGGAAAGAGACTTCAGACTTGAAATATAATGAAAGTGATTTTTCTGAACAGATGAAGCAGATGGCATTTACAAAAGCAACTATACTTTGTGAATAGTCTAGAGTTTTCTTTGGTTCCCTACTTTTCAGAGAGCATAACACTTGAAAGTGCATTGGTCTGAAAGTTGATTACCAGGATCTCACTCTTATGGAACCAGCTCAAATTTAACCCTTGCTACATTCAAATGGCTGAAACAGCCAAAATTGATAGTAGCCACTCTTTTTCTTTTCTGGTGGGAATAACTTGAGATAGGAAATCAAGTGTACTTATCAGTAACATTATTTTTTAAAAAAATACACAAACACAATCACCAAATCTAAGACAAGTAAAACAAAAATATTAACAGAGAAATATCAGCCTTTCTAAAATATGAACTATCTAAATTATGTTAAGAATTTTGGCAACTCTAAAAGTCTTCAAAATTCCTATATCAGTATTCAAAATAATGATAGATGCCTGCTAACTTCACCACTATCGAAAATTATCAGACAAAATGGAGTAGATAATATAAAGATTGGTGAATGTTTATATTCTTTAGGCACAAATTAACTTTTAAATAAATGGATGTGACATTATAAATATGAAGAACTATTTGTTATTGCTGTTGTAATTTTTGTTTTCCAAAATAGCAGCTAGGCCACTATAGATAACTGCAGGTTTTGTTTTCCACAACCGAGACACTTAGCTAAGAGTAAATAGGAAGAATATGGATTTACTGAACTGTTCTGCTATTTGCTCTACCCTGTTACCCAGGCTGTATTTTTCAGAAGACAAATTTCAAGCTCATTATTAACTCTCAAAATTGCAAAAACCTGCTACAATATCTTAGAGCACCAAATCTCAACCTGTGTGTCACAAACCCTTACACAGGGGACACATATCAGGCATCTTACATATCAGTTATTTACATTATGATCTACAACAGTAGCAAAACTAGAGTTATAGAGTAGAAACAAAAATAATTTTATGTATTAGGGTCAACCCAACATGAGAAACTATACTAAAGGGTTGAAACATTAAGAAGGTACAAAAATCCTTACTAGAGTCATTTTTTTTCCTTCTGGAATTACCTTCTAATAAACTCATTCATTTCACTGATGTATTTTTTAGCTGAACATGTTGAGCCTACATTTTATTTCCTGATCATGTGTCTCTTCCTCTACTCAAATAATAAATCCAGCTATGTGCCATTAACTTGTCAGATAATCATGCCACTTAACTCATAACACTGGTTCTGTTTGTGATTATCTAAGAAAAATGTCACCAGTTCACTCAGCGGTTTTTGAGATGCAAGTCATTCTCAACAATGACTTGCCCTCTATTATAGCAACTCACTAGCAATATACCTCAAAGAACATATGTATTTTCTTAAAATCTTTGTCGGTGGTATCCTACTATATACCTTGAATTTTACCACCAAACACCTACAAAGAAATTTTGAGTTTGTACCACAACCCAAAAATGTTTTCTCCTTAAGGTTTATTTCGTTAAATGATAATCATTTAGATATTCCACAACACTGACATAGCATGTTTTCAATGTATGACAACCAGCAAAAAGCTAATGAGATATCCCTCATAATAAAGACAGAAGATAATTTGAGAGAGGAGGAAGGAGGAATAACAATATCTCAGAGCTCAGACTGCCCGTGATTTCTCTGTATAAAAGCTATGTACTATAGATCTACGTGACTCTTCCTCAAAAGTACAGAGATTAGCATTATATGACATAACACAACCTAAAATAAACTTAATCTGCCTTAAAATCCAGACTCTATGTTCATATATATGTGTGTCCATGCAATATGCATGTGTCTGTATACATATGTACACTTTCATAGTTTACCTTTGACTATCTGACCCCATATTTTCATCTGTTAAAGAAAATAGAAATTATGTCTTTGTTGGAGATTGGTTCTAATGCTTTGATTTAGTTGGGAAGCTGTATGTCCAAATGCTGAAGGTCTTTGAAAAATTTACTATGCCTATACACTCAGCATTCTTTTGACAAGAAAATGTAGCTGTTATATATGACACTATATCTATATTTATAATATTTATATCTATATCTAAGAAATTCTACTTACACACAGATAAATATTTAGAATATATAATAATCAAGTTCCTTCAGAGACTTGAAGTTCTTATCATACAGATCTTTAATCTCCTTAGTTAGATTCACACCAAGGTATTTTATATTGTTTGTGACTATTGTGAAGGGTGTTGTTTCCCTGATTTCTTTCTCAGCCCGTTTATCCTTTGTGTAGAGAAAGGCCATTGATTTGTTTGAGTTAATTTTATATCCAGCTACTGCACTGAAGCTCTTTATCAGGTTTAGAAGTTCTCTGGTGGAATTTATAGGGTCGCTTATATATACTATCATATCATCAGCAAATACTGATATTTTGACTTCTTCCTTTCCAATTTGAATCCCCTTGAACTCCTTTTGTTTTTGAATTGCTCAGGCTAGGACTTCGAGTACTATATTGAATAGGTAGAGAGAAAGTGGGCAGCCTTGTCTAGTCTCTGATTTTAGTGGGATAGCTTAGAGTTTCTCTCCATTTACTTTGATGTTGGCTACTGGTTTGCTGTAGATAGCTTTTATTATGTTTAGGTATGTGCCTTGAATTCCTGATCTTTCCAAGACTTTTATACTGAATGGGTGTTGGATTTTGACAAATGCTTTCTCAGCATCTAACGAGATGATCATGTGGTTTTTGTCTTTGAGTTTATTTATATAGTGTATTACGTTGATGGATATCCATATATTAAACCATCCCTGCCTCCCTGGGTTGAAGCCTACTTGGTCATGATGGATGATCGTTTTGATGTGTTCTTGGATGCAGTTTGAAAGGATTTTATTGAGTATTTTTGCATCGATATTCATGAGAGAAATTGGTCTGAAGTTCTCATTCTTTGTTGGATCTTTGTGTTGTTTAGGTATCAGAGTAATTTTGGCTTCATATTATGAATTGGGTAGAGTACCTTCTGTTTCTATTTTGTGGAATAGTTTGAGGAGAGTTGGAATTACGTCTTCTTTGAAGGTCTGATAGAACTCAGCACTAAACCCATCTGGTCCTGGACTTTTTTTGGTTGGGAGACTATTGATGACTGCTTCTATTTCTTTAGAGGAAATTGGACTGTTTACATCATTAATTTGATCCTGATTTAACTTTGGTGCCTGGTATCTGTCTGGAAGTTGTCCATTTCATCCAGGTTTTACAATTTTGTTGAGTATAGCCTTTTGTAGTAGGATCTGATGATGTTTTGGATTTCCTCAGGATCTGCTGTTATGTGTCCTTTTTTATTTCTGATTTTGTTAATTAGAATACTGTCCCAGTGCCCTCTAGTGAGTCTGGCTAAGGGTTTATCTATCTTGTTGATTTTCTCAAAGAACCAGCTCCTGGTTTGGTTGATTCTTTGAATAGTTCTTTTTGTTTACACTTGGTTGATTTCAGCCCTGAGTTTGATTATTTCCTGCTGTCTACACCTCTTGGGTGAATTTGATATTTTAGTTCTAGAGCTTCTAGGTGTGCTGTCAGGCTGTTAGTGTATGCTTTCTCTAGTTTCTTCTTGGAGGCACTCAGGGCTATCAGTTTTCCTCTTAGGAATGCCTTCATTGTGTCCTATAAGTTTGGGTATGTTGTGGCTTCATTTTCATTAAATGCTAAAAATTCTTTAATTTCTTTCTTTATTTCTTCTAATACCAAGGTATCATTGAGTACAGTGTTGTTCAGTTTCCATGTTAATGCTGGATTTCTATTAATAATGATGTTATTGAAGATCAGCTTTAGTGCGTGGTGATCTGATAGGATGCATGGGATAATTTCACTATTTTTGTATCTGTTGAGGCCTATTTTGTGACCAATTATATGGTCAAGTTCTTCTAAAAAGGCAAAATATTTCCAACCTTATATGCCATTCAATTTGAAAGCCATTTTTAGAAAGTAAACTTAAACAACGATGAATAAGCATAAGTAAAATTGTCTCAATGTCACTTTGGATCAAAGCAATGTAACAAACCCTCAGTCAAAACCAGTGTCTGCTCACTAGTACAACAAATAAACATAGCAAAATAGAGAAGGTGGAGTTAAAGTCTCATTATGTTCTAGAAGGTATATAAATTACTAATTTCTTTAGAATATGTTCTGCCTGTTCTTCAGAATTAGAACATTGTCTTCTTATATGATCTATTGATTCTCCTTCTAGGCATTTACCTGAGAGAAGTGAAAGTTATGTCTGCAATAAACCTAATTGGCTGTGAAGCCTTCTTTGCATCCCTTAAATACTTTCTTGCAAAATAAAACCAGAGACACATATCTAAACACATGAATACAGTTATATGAAATTATCAAAAGATAAGTGGTAATATACAGTAAGATAAAGTCATAACCTAAGGTTGCCAGGTGGTTAGAAGAGACAGAGAATAAAACACAAGAAAATTACACAGGAAAATGATAGTTCTGGTCTTTGTCTATGACAATGTTTACATAAGAAAGCAATAGCAAATATAATATTTCACTTAAGACACACTTTATAATATATTATAGGTAAATGATGAAATTATATAGATTATGCACATATAATCTATTGATATTACAGATCAAATAAGAATTTTTTTAAATTTCTATTTATAAAAATGTATCAATTACTCCTTACACTGCCTTCTTAATAATTGTAATTTTTATGATGATCCTACTTAATATAAGTGAATTACAGAATTATCTAGGCCTTTTACATGCATTGATATTTATGTTTCTAAACAGCAAGGATACCTTTTTCAAAACTATACCTTTATTTTTATACTTTGTGAGTGAGTTGTTTTCACTCAGCTGTTGTATGTGTTTGTGTATGTGTGTGCATCTGCATACAAGTGCATGTATCCATATACATGTAGTTTAGTGGTATATGTATGTAAATGTACACACATGCAAATATACCATCTTTCCATATGCACATTTATCAAATGGTGTGTAAAATATAGTGAAACTGTAATTATTCTTAATAGATCAAATCTGGAAATAACTTAATTAATTCAATAGATAACATTAGTATATATATATATATATATATATATATATATATATATATATATGCACCAATGAACTAACTGTATTATTCTATATTCTGAAAATGCCATCATTGTTCAGACAACTCTGCCTAAATTGCATGCATGTTTAAGTTACATATATATAGTGGAAGCACTGTTTCACTGAAACCAGTAAAGACTACATGACACTAATTCAGAAATTTCAGATCAATTTAAGGCTGGATAGGTGACTCCATTGATAATTGCATGATAATTGCTCAGGGTTCAAGTTTCAGGCACACACATCACTGACATTTCAAGTGGTTCACAACTATTTGCAACTACATTTGTTAGATGGGCAAATGATTTCTTCTAGCCTCCACAAACACTGCACTTACAACAAACCCAAACTTAGAAACATACATATACACACATATATTTTTACAGTTTTAATTTATAAAAGATAAAACAGTGATAAATTTACAGTGAATAAGTCAATGAAAACATGAATAAGAAGAGGGACATTCAATTTGTTAGTAATATTCGATGGTATAGAGTTTAAATACTGCATAAAATATTATGGAAAATTATATACATGTTTTTTGAAAATATATTATAATTTTAAGTAGGGGGTGTGTACCTATGTGTGCAGATGTACATTTTTGAGCTCATATCTCATGAAGTCTAAAAGAGGGAATCAGATCTCCTGGATTTGAAGTAACAGTCCTTTGTGATCCCTGTTTGTAGGTGAGAAAACAAAATCCAGGACCTCTTAGTTATTGAAACATCTCTCCAATGTTGTTATTTTGTCTTCTGACATTCAAAATGGCTTCTACTAGATTTATAATAGATTTGGTATGCTTGGAGTGACCAGAATAAGTGCATTTCCAGAACTTACCACAGTAAGTACTGCTTCCTAAATGGATGTGTTAAATTGGATTGACATAGAGAACTGTTACATAAACTTCATCAGTGTTCACCTTTGTATCCATCAGGATTTGCCAAATATTTATGAAGCTTTCCTTTATTCAATTCCTTTGTTTTCAAATGACTTTCACACTCTCTGCATATACTGCACACAGACTGGTCTTGGTGAAGCTTAGAAAACATTATGGAGCATACAACTAGTATTTAGTTTTTAAGGCTGAAATTGAAAATGAATCTCATATTACACTTTTTTTTTCAGGAAAAAAATATTTTTTTCACTTTTCAGACTCTCTTTTGGGCAAACTATGGTTCATAACCAGCAGAGGATTGCTCTTGGCTTTTATACAGTAAATGCATCCATTTACCTGTCAGGTTCTACTGACAAATTTGATATATGACTACAAGTACAATGTGTGTCATAGGCTAAATTACTGACATTTCAATTCATTTTGTATTCAATATAGAAAAAAATCCTGTTTTAATTATCAGGTGTTCGAAGATTTCAGTTGCCAAGGAGATTGTTTCTTAACACTTAAATTGGATTGGGAAAGTTACATTTAATATGAGAATACCTGTCACATCCCCCTCTACAATATAAATGTTAGGTTGGTGATGCGAGGTAAACACTATGATATTCAAGAAAGTGTTGCTTTTTAGACATTAATTACTATTCTTCGTTCAAAAAAAAATACTATCCTAAAGTGACAATATTATGCCCCCAAACTTATACACTAGAAATATTGAGGGTTGAGGGATATATAATATATCTGTGCAAGTACAAAATGAAATGCATATGGGAGTCAAGTTATGATGTGAAATTTATGTTTGATAATACAAATTTTAAAAATTTTAAAATATTCTTCAAGCAAAACTGTGGACTAGTCCTTTAAATGGACTACTATTAATTCATATAAACTCTTTTCTATGCCTTTTCAGAATAGGAGGTGAAAAGTACATTTCAGTGATGAAAAATACTGTTCATAATGAGAAGACAAGTTCTCTGTATATTGCATTTCAGGGTTTTCATCCATCTTAAACTAACACTCATGCTTTCAAAAAATTGCCACGTGGCTGTTTTAAAAGCAGTGGAAACCTCAAGGTCATTGTCACCTAATTATTCTGCGTCCCTCAGAAACTTTATTGAGATGTAGTCCTCAGACTGAGATGTGATGAATAGGGTGAAAAGAGAATACACAACATCTCTGAGGTCAAGCTTTGTGCACTATGACATATTTACTGAACTTTGTTCCCCAGCTGCTTTTCCTCATTCTCCACAAAGTGAGATAGGACTCAGATAATATGTCTGACATATCCAACTGTCTTAAAGTCCAGATTTAGCTTGGATAAATACAAAAGGAGACTTCCTTCCTTTTTTATTATTGATTCTTTCTCATTTTTTTTTAACTGACATTAAATGTCACACATTTTCTTATTGTGTTAGACATAGCTAGATTTTTAAAAGGGTATTTTGATGCATAAAGACTTTTATGAAATATCCCTCCCTGCAGTCTGGAAAGCCAATTGCCAACTAAGGACTGTGAATATATGCAAGTGTCAAGAGACAGCATTTATAAAATGTAACATTTCCTAAAAAAGAACAACTTGTGTCAACAAGAATCACATTTCTCAGTGCATACATTATAGGAAGTATAATGTAGGATTTTTAAAAGGATCGAGTCAAAATGCATGCCATTCAGGATCCTCCTTCTAAAATCAAAAGCTTATTCAGCACTACCACATTTGCTCATAAAATGCCATCTCTGATTTAGTAGTTGTTTTATGAAGAGGAAAAAGCAGAGCTTGGCAGAAACATTGAACGATTTGGGGGAGCTTGTGAATACGGGGATGAAAATGGTCAGAGTACAGTGAGCAGACATGTTTCCTGTTCCTATGTACACAGTTTCTCAGAATAAGCACAAAAATGGATTCCTGAATGTAGAAACTATCAAAAGGAGCATGGGCTCATGCATACAGAGTTTAAAGTCACTCTTGTTCATGTGAGACTGCACCTCTAAAATAAGCAAATAAATGAGCTGACTTAGGCAGAGGTAGAATGTTTGCATCACTGTGGTTGCAAAGTTTGGAGAAAAAGCAAAGCTCATTGTCCTGTGAGAAACAGATTGACCCCAAACCACCCAGTCCTGAACAGTGATGTGTAGAAAGAGAAGGCAGAGGGCAAGAAAATAAAGATATGAATGGTTCTATCAGAGAATCTTGCACAAGTTAATGGCTTATGGCAAGAAGTTTATGAAGGACACTGTGTAATATATTATATGCAGGGAGAAATGGGACAGACTCAGTAGAAAGATAATTAAGCAATGTTGGGAGAGAACCCAGGATATCAAAACTGCCTTAAGACTGATAAGCATAGCCAGAGTGAAGATTCAAGTTTCTACAGACCATAACCTTATCTCCTTTGAGTTCTTCACTACAGCCCTAGACATACATACATACATACATACATACATACATACATACATACATACATACAAGTAACATTATACAAAACGAGTAGGTTTTATGTAGGAATGTCAATATATATACATATAAATACACACATGAAATAATAATAAAAAAAATCATGATTTTGAAAGAGAATGGAGGGGCATATGATAGGAATTTAACCAAAGAAAAGGGAGGGAAGGGTCATGTAATATTATATTTTCAAAATAAAATACAATTTAAATGTCATAATTTCCTCTGTGTTGCGATAAATCTCTCCAATCCAATTATGCCCAGCAATGAAAACACAACAAAATTAATATGAATACATACTATTCACCTAGGTTGGGCAGATCTATTGCTACATTACCAAGTTCCACATCTATGAGACTGCTTAGAACTTGCGGTTTCTCCAGGCCATGTGCTTCTGCTCAGCTTTTCTTCCTCCTCTGCCTTCTCTCTCTCAAACCTAATTATTTGTTTCTTTCTGCTCCACCTTACCGTTCTCTGCCCAATCATCAACTCTCCTTTATTTTAGAAATTAAGGTGGGAAGAATGCTTACAAGAAATCACCTGAGTGCTCATTCCTTATTCACAACTCCTCACAGGAGATTGGAATTGACATCAAATATAATTAGCATCAGCGCTATCCACAACATTATGTAAAATGAGTAGGTTATATGTAGGATTGTCAATATAAATATATATACACATATAAATAAACACATGAAATAACAGTGAAAGAAGAAACCATGACCTTGAAAGAGAATGGAGGGGCATATGGTAGGATTTTAATGAAAGAAAAGGGAGGGAAGGATCATGTAATTATATTATATTTTCAAAATAAAATACAAATTTTAAATGTGTCAGAATTTCCTCTGTATTTAAATGTCATTGAGATTCTGTTTCTTTATTCCTATTCTCTTTTTAAGTAACTTGTTTTCTCACAAACATATTCATGCACAATTGAAATACATTTTTAAGTTGATATTTCACAGAAGGGTGGTCAAGTACTAAGAAAATAAACTTTAAACTACTAATTAATTTTTATGTAAAAAAATTAGTCAGTTGTATTATTATATATAGGTTTGACAAGACAATAAACAAGGAATATCTCATATAGAATTTTGTAAATGTTTTAACTATTGAGATTTGGTCTTGTTGTCTATTTCAATACTAAGTATGGCAACCAAGACCTGGTGTATGCACATAGACTCAAGTGACCCTGCCACTAAGTTATATCTAATTGGTAAATAAAGATGCCAACAGCCAAGCTCTGGGCAGAAGAAACATAGGTGAGGTTTAGGTTTCTCTGGTTTGGGGTCAGAGGAGAACCACAAGGGGAAGAAGAAGATGCAGAAGGAACAAGGAAAAGGCATCATGGATTAGCTGAGCCATAAAAATGTGACCCTGAGTGCAGGCCAATTGAGTTAATAGCAGCTCAGATCAACATAGTGAGTAGTAAGCAATAACTTGGGATTATCAACAGAAAAGTAGAATCTAATAACACACAGGGTCTATGTTTGTCTAGCTCTTTCACTGTTTAAGGTTTACTGTAAATATAAAGCCGGTGTGTGCTTTTTATCTGGGAACTAAATGGTCTAAGGCAAGGTAAAAACCTTGTGATGAAATTAATATTTTCTTTTTTTTACTAGATAATTTATTCATTTACATTACAAGTGCTATCCCAAAATTCCTCTATACCCTCCCCCCCCCGCCCTGCTCCTTTACCCACCCACTCCCACTACTTGGCCCTGGCATTCCCCTGTACTGGGGCTTACAAACATTGCTAGACCAGGGCCTTTCTTCCCCAGTAATGGCCAACAAGGCCAACTTCTAATACATACGCTGCTAGAGACGTGAGCTCTGGGGGTTCTGATTAGTTCATATTGTTGTTCCATCTATAGGGTTGCAGACCCCTAGAGCTCTTGGGTTCTCTCTCTGGCTCCTACATTGGTGGCCCTATGTTCTGCCCTATAGATGATTGTTAGCATCCACTTCTGTATTTGTCAGGGACTATCAAAGCCTCACAGGAGAAAGCTATATCAGGGTCCTTTCAGCAATGTCCTGCTGGCATATGCAGTAGTGTCTGCATTTGGTGGCTGATTATGTGATGGACCACCTGGGTGGGGCACTCTCTGGATGGTCCATCCTTTCATTTTAGTTCCACACTTTGTCTCTGTACTTCCTTCCATGTATATTTTAATCCCTATTCTAAGGAGGAAAGAAGTATCCACGCGTTGGACTTTCTTGATTTTCTTGTGTTTTGGAAATTGTATCTTGGGTATTCTAGGTTCCTCTGCTAATATCCGCTTAACAGTGAGTGCATATTAAGTGACTTCTTTTGTGATTGGGTTACCTCACTCAGGATGATATCCTCCAGATACATCCATTTGATTAACTAAGAAAATAATTTTACTTTTACCAGTATTGAAAATAATTAATTTATTATAAATTGATGTCTTAAAATGCTTGGTATGTATAATGATGCCACTTACAGTAAAATGGAAAATAACTTATCTTTATTACCATACTAAGCATGTTATTGAATCCAATATATATATAAACAGATTCTAGAATCCTTGGTTTTATCTGACCTATAGCTCAGCAAAAATCCAATAAATTTCATATTTCTGATTTTCAAAATGGACATGTTTATTGATAGTAATTTTAAAGTAATTTTTATACTTGGTTCTTTAATTCCATTTTTCTTAAACTTTTATTATGAATCTGGGCAATGTGAAATGTTTTTAAAAAACAAACCTATATTTGTTAACATGGAACAATTGTATACTTGTCAATGAGCAACTTGAATTGCCTAATTATAACCTACTAACTCTATATAAGGTTACTTGTATATATGTATTTAGACTGATCATTTGGTATTACATCATAAATATTTTCAACATTCCTTACTTGACTGTAGTTCTCTGTATAGGTTTAAAGCTAAAGAGGCTTTCTTGATCCCCTTTCAAATGTCGATTTGTGCTCAGATCAGGTTTAAGCAGTCATGATAGTGTAGCTTCTGACATTACTAGTCAATACAATCTCACAGCTAACTTTCTGGTCTTAAAGCTTTTAAAAATTTTGCCCCCTCCACCAAGTGTTCCTTGAGCCTTTGGTGCAAGAGTATATTGTAGGTGTGTGGGTTCATTTCTGCATCTTCAATTCTATAGCACGTACAGAAATGTTCAACATCCTTAGAAATCAAATTGAAACCCTGAGATTTCACCTCACACCAGCCAGAATGGCTAAGATCAAAAACTCAAGTGGCAATAGATGCTGGTGACAATGTGGAGAAAGAGGAATACTTGTCCATTGTTGGTAGGACTGCAAGCTGGTACAACCACTCTGGAAATCAGTCTGGCAGTTCCTCAGAACACTGGAAACTGGACCTGAGGACCCAGCTATAAAATTACTGGGCACAGACCCAGTAGCTGCTCCAACATATACCAATGATACATGTTCCACTATGTTTATAGCAGCCTTATGTATAATAGCCAGAAACTGGAAAGAGCCCAGATGCCCTTCAAAAGAGGAATGGATACAGAAAATATGGTACATTCACACAATGGGGTACTACTCAACTATTAAAAACAATGACTTCATAAAATTCTTAGGCAAATGAATGAAAGTAGAAAATACATCCTGAGTGAGGTAACCCAATCACAAAAAACCCACAGAGTATGCACTCACTAATAAGTGGATATTAGTCCAAAAGCTTGGAATACCCAAGATACAATTCGAAGAGCATATGAAGACCAAAGGGTCGATGCTTCAGTCATTCTTAGAAGGGGGAACAAAATACTCATAGAAGCAAATACGGATACAAAGTGTGGAGCAGAAGAAAAGGACATCCAGAGACTGCCACACCTAGAAATCCATCCCATATACAGTCATCAAACGCAGATACTATTATGGATGCAAGAAGTGCATGCTGGCAGGAGCCTGATATAGCTGTCTCCTGAGAGGATCTGCCAGAACCTAACATATACAGAGCTGGATGCTGGTAGCAAACCATTGAACTTATCATGGGGTCCCCAATGGAGGAGTTAGAGAAAGGTCTGAAGGACTGAAAGAGCTGAAGGGGTTTGCAACCCTACAGAAAGAACATCAATATCAACCAACCAGAGCTCCTAGTGTCTAAACCACCAACCAAGGAGTACACATGGAAGGACCCATGGCTCTAGCTATATATATAGCAGAAGATATCCTTGTCTGGCAGTAATGGAAGAAGAAGCTCTGAAGGCTAAATGCCCCAGTGTAGGGGAATGTAAGGGAAGGGAGGTGGGAATGGGTGTGTGGGTAGGGACACACCCTCATAGAAGCAGGATGAGGGAGGATGGAATAGGAGATTTATGGGGGGCAAATCATTTGAAATAACATTTGGAAAGGGGTAACATTTGAAATGTAGATAAATAAAATATCCAATAAAAAAAGAGAAAAAAAAGTAAAAAATAAAAGAGTATGATGTAGCTATATCCACTAGGCCAGAGCTCCTTAACTCTGAATTTTCATTGGTTGTAGATTGTGTAGGGGTCTCCATCTGTCACAAAGAGAAGTTCCTTGATAATGGGTGAGGATTCAAATGGCTTAGTAGTAAGAGTGGGTTTGAGGTTCCACTCCAAGATTCAGGATTTCTCTCACTCTGGGTGGTTCGTTAGGTTAGTATCAGGCATACTTTCTGTTCTGTTGAGCAAGTGTTTAGTTCATTAGAAAGTTTTGTTTTTTTGTTTGTTTGCTTGTCTTTTTTTTGCCATGGAACTATGTACAACATTACTGAACCAGTGTAGTCCATTGAAACTGGGTAGGACGGTAGGACTCTTGGTGACTTCCCTCCAATGGAAGTTTGCACAGTGCATTCTAGTACCACATGGAGGTACACATGGAGGAGGCATTCCAGCCATTTCCAGATCAGGGTCCTCTGTTCTCTGTGTCTGAAGTGAATGTTGGTCTTCAACAATATATACTTACCATCTACTTCTGGAGGGCAACCCTGGTGAGTAATTTAAAAGACAATTTCTCAGACCTCGTAGTGAGATTTTTATTGTGTTCTTTACTTCTTGGAAGGAGTATTGACAGCCCAGATAAGAAGTATTGGGAGGTCTCTGTGTGTGTGTGTATATGTGTGCATGTGTGTGCCTGTGTGTCAGTGTGTGTGTATAAAATACATAGAGAAATAAAAGATAATTGTGTGAAGTATACATTTTATTAAGACAAAAGTTAATAGTGTGATTCCTTTTATGAACATAAACACCCTTACTGTTACTTCTCCCTCCTCTCAGTTTTTATATTTTTCATTTATTTCTCCCTAAAGTGACCCATTTGTTTCCTGCTCACTCATCCCCTCTTCCTCCCTGCCATTCTCTACTATCTTGCCATGGCAATCTTCCCATTTTAGTTTTCTGATTTCTGAAGTTATTTATGGACATAACTCACATCTGAAGCTTTGGATCTAGGAGGCTACATCAAGAAATCATATATAACATGTCTCACTAGGTCTGGGTCACCTTACTCAGTATGACCTTTCATGTTTCATTCATTTATGATTTCATTGTTTTACATCTCAATAGTGTTCCATAGTGTGTATTACTACATTTTCATCATCTACTCATCATTTGTAGGATGTTGAGATTGTTTCCATTCACTAGCTTTTGTGAATAGAGCAGATATGATCATGACTGAACAAGTATCTGTGCAGTGGGATGTTGAATCCTTTGGGCATATGCCAATAGTTGATATACCTGGACCATCTGTTTGATTTATTTTTAATTTTTTGTGTACCCTCCAAAGTGATTTCCAAAGTAGCCATACTATTTTGCATTCTCACCAAGAATGCAGGAAAGTTTTATTTTCCTAACAACTCCTTCAGTATTTGATGTCTGGTATTTTGTTGATTTTGCTAATCTGATTGGAGTAAGATTAAATCTCAAGGTTGTTTTGATGTTTATTTCCCTAACAGTTATGAACAATGTACATTTTAGTGCTATTTCTTATACAATTTTCTATTATTTTGAGAATAATAAAACTTTCCTGCATTCTTGGTCAGAATGCAAAATAGTATGGCTACTTTGGAAATCACTTTGGAGGGTACACAAAAAATTAAAAATAAATCAAACAGATGGTCCAGGTATATCAACTATTGGCATATGCCCAAAGGATTCAACATCCCACTGCACAGATACTTGTTCAGTCATGATTATATCTGCTCTATTCACAAAAGCTAGTGAATGGAAACAATCTCAACATCCTACAAATGATGAGTAGATGATGGAAATGTAGTAATACACACTATGGAACACTATTGAGATGTAAAACAATGAAATCATAAATGAATGAAGTTTTATTTTCCTAACAACTCCTTCAGTATTTGATGTCTTGTATTTTGTTGATTTTGCTAATCTGATTGGAGTAAGATTAAATCTCAAGGTTGTTTTGATATTTATTTCCCTAACAGTTATGAACAATGTACATTTTAGTGCTATTTCTTATACAATTTTCTATTATTTTGAGAATTATTTTTCTAGGTCTCAAGGTTATTTTAATGTGTCATTTATTTTTAACTATTTGTCTGTCTGTCTATCTATCTATCATATAATCATTCTATTTATATCTATCTATCTATCTATCATCTATTTATCATCTATCGATCGATCAATCTGTCATCTATCAATCTATCAATCTATCTATCTATCTATCTATCTATCTATCTATCTATCTATCTATCTTCTTTCTATCTATCATCATCATCTATCATCTCTCTATCTTCTATGATTCTGTTTATTTATTTAAGTTTCCTATTTATTTTACATCTTAACTGCAGCTTTCCCTCCAGCCATCCATTGCTCTTCCCTATCTCTTCAGGAAAGTAGAGGCCTCCTATGGATATCAACCAGCCTTAACATAACAAAGTGCAATATGACTAGATAAATCTTCTATTTGGAATAGAAGAGGTAGCACAGTAGTGATAAAGGGTTACAAAGGCAGACAACAGAGTCAGAATGTTCCTGCTAAGGCTGTTAGGCATCCCACTTGAAGAGCAAGTGGCAGAACAGTTAGATATGTGCAGAGGATCTAGGTCAGTCACACGCATGCTTCTTCATTATAGGTCAGTAGCCGTACGGCCCTGTGAGCCTAGGTTAGTTGATTATGTAGGTTTTTCTTCTGGTATACTTCACCCATATGGCTCCTATAATCCTTCCTATTTTCTGGGAGGTTCCCCAAGTTTCATCTAATATTTGGGTGTGTGCCTCAGGAGCTGTTTCCATCAGTTGTTGGTTGAAAATTCTCTGGTGACAATTATACTAGGCTCCTTTCAACAGGTATAGCAGAATTTCATTGGTAGTGTCAGGGATATCCTCCTTCTCATGGCATGGGTCACAGGATAGAATATTCAATGGTTGTCATTTCCCTCAATTTGCTTCATCTTTACTCCTGCACATCTTGTAGGTAGGGCAAATTAGAGGTTAAAGGTTTTGTGGCTGGATTGGTGTCCATCGGAAATCTTGCCTGGTTACAGAAGATGGCCAGTTCAGGCTCTACATTCCCAACTTCTAGGAGTCTTATCTAGGGTTACCCTCATAAATTCCTGGAAGTTTCCATTGTCCTAGAATTCTAGCACATTCCAGAAAAGCAACTCCCATTCTAGTTTTCTCTCCTAGTCCTCTCTCTGTTCTCCCTCCACCTGATCCCTCCAGTTCCTGTCTCTACTACTCGTCTCCAACAACCTCGGCCCACCAACAATCACTATTCTATTTCCCATTTTTGGTGAGAATCAAAAGCCCCTACCACCACCACCTTGAGCCTTCCTTGTTACTTAACTTCTTTGAGTCTGTGTATTATAACATGGTTATCTTTATGCCTAATATCTATTTATAACGGGGTAAATACCATGTTTGTTTTTCCAGTTCTAAGTCCCCTCACTTAGGATGATATTTTCTACTTCCATTTATTGGCCTGCAAATTTCATGTCATTGTTTTTAATAACTGAGTAATCCTCTATTAACTAAATGTACCACAGTTATTTGTTTTTAATCCATTCTTTGATTGAGAAAGATCTAGGTTGTTTCTAGTTTCTAGTCATTTTCTATATATTATGAATAAAATTTCTATAAACAGATTTGAGCAAATGTCTTGGTTGTATTGCAGAGCATTTTCTTTTTACTTCTTTAGATATGTGATATGGGACCATGAAAGGCAGCCACCTTCTGGTTGAGCTAGGTTTAAAGCCTGGAGCCCCAGCAGAAGTTTCTGCAAAGGATGGAAGGCATTTGCTATGCTCCCAGATACTAGGCCCCTGACACTAGGCCTCAGCTCTCCATAATTCTTCTGCCATCAGTCATATAGGGAAACAACCCAAGCCCCTCCACAGGTAAAGGATTTGACTACAAATCATATAGCTTCAAGATAGATCTCCATTTCAATAAGGCACCTAAAGGCCTAAGGGGTGTAGCCAATTAAACTCCCCTTCCTAAACACTCCTCTTTGCAAAAGGTACTTAACCTCAGGCCCGCTTTGAGAAAGTGGGGTATGGTTTCCCTAAACATAACTTTCTGACATGATAATAAATGCCTTAAAACCATTAACTGTCTCTTCTCATTGGGATCTGAGGTGCTGGAGCAATGGATCAGGTCTTCCTCTAGAGACCAGTGTCTAGTATCCCCCAGAGGCCTCTTAGCAGTTCCAGGCATAGTTCCACCAAGGGAAGGAACCTACCTGAGCAAGTCTAGGACTCTTTCCTTCCGGGGGTGGGGGGGTGGAGGGTGGAACCAGCAGGAGCTCTCAGCTCTTCCTGCAATTACCCTGGGACCGCAGACCTAGCTTTCCCATGCTGGTTCTGAGGCTTCTCACAGCCCAATGCCCGTGTCCCACCTAGCAACAGCAGCCCAAGTGCTGGGCTGGATGCAGGCCACCATTTTAACCCACAATTCGAGATGTTAAATCTCTATTAGGTGTATTGCTGACAAAATTCTTTTGCATTCTATAGACTTTATAGACTAACTAGTTGGCTGTTTCTCCAACTGTGTAGCAAATTCTTAGTTTTATTAAATGTCCCTTGACAAATTGTGGCCTACACTTTTGAGTATGTGGTGTCCTATTCAGAAAGTCCTTTCATACACTTATATTATGTAAGTTACTGCCTTTATTTTCTCCTGGAGGTTTTAGTATTTTAAGTTTTGAGAGCAGATCTTAGTTTTTGTGCAAAGTGATAGATACAGTTGTGATTTTGAGAGACCAGATATTTTTGGTTCAAACTTCATCTTACAGAACCTGGCCTAAGGTTGAACTCCAATTAACAAACATGCTGGGACCTAGCACCAGTCTCCAGGTTACTCCCTAATAAGCCTATATCTACTAGCAGTTTCTAGTTTACTTCCAAAAAAATCTACACCTCTAGGTTACAAGCCTGCCCCTGGCACTTCTGGGAAAACAGAAGTTTATGGTTTGGCTCCCAGTACCAGCCAATTATGATAAAGGGTATAATGCCATGCCCCCAGTCAAATGTGTTGCAGGCTATAACACCCCCCCCCTTGCTTGTTTGCTTGCCTCTGCAAATGCTTACCTGAAACTAAGCTTGAGGCTCTACCTTCCCTGCCTGCTGTGTTAGGGTTAGCTGAAAGTCTAAGCTTGAGCTTGAATAAAGAGACTCTAATGCAATTATATTGGAATGGACTCCTTGGTGGTCTTTTGTAGTTCAGAAATGCTTCCTGGTGCAACAGTTTCATTCTACTGTGTGTGAACATCTAGATTTCCAAGATACGTTTGTTAAAGATGCATTCTTGTCTCCATATTTTGTTTTTGGTGTCTGTAAATAGTAAGTGATAAAAGTTACATGTACTCATATTTGGATCTTTTTTTTTTCTCCTACTTGTCTACTTGCCAAGTTTGTTGTGGTTTGTTTCCTTTTGCCCGTATCATGTTATTTTTTATTACAATTTCTGTAATATATCTGATATTCTATAGTAAGTATAGTAAGTAGTAAGACTTCCAGAATTCTTCATTTGGCTAGAAGTTTTTGGTGGTGTTGTTATCAGGGATCTTTCTCTTTCTTTCTTTCTTTCTTTCTTTCTTTCTTTCTTTCTTTCTTTCTTTCTTTCTTTCTTTCTTTCTTTCTTTCTTGTGGCTACACATAAATTTAAGCGTAATTTCTATTGATATGAAGATAGGGAAATTGAATGGCATTGTACTGAATCTATAAATTGTGTTTAGCATAGTGCTCATTTCACAATATTAGTTCCAACAATCTGTGATCATGAGATGTCTTTTCATCTTCTAATTTTTTTTCCTATCTTCACAGCTTTACAGTCTATATTGTGGAGGTCCTTCAGTTCAGTGGTTTGGTTTATTTCTAAATATGCTTTAGGCTATTGTGAATGGTATTATTTCCCTCATCTCATACTCTGTATGTTTGCTGTTGATCTGTAGAAAAGCTTTTGATTTGTCCAAGGTTATCATCTATCCTGTTCCATCTGTGAGGTTTTTGGTTTTTTTTTTAACATTTTCAGAAGTTTCTGAAACTTTTTGTAATCTATAATCTATAATATGGTATAATGTACAAATAGAGATGGTTTGACTTCTTTCCCTATTTGTATTCTTTAAAGTGAAATTTCCTTCACTTGCCTTATTGCTCAATGTATGATTTTGAGCACAGTTCTGAAAAGGAGTGGGAGATCAGACATCCTTTTCTCATCTCTGACTTCAGCAATACTGCTTAAGCTTTTATCTATTTTGGATGAAGTTCTCTGTGGGTTTCTTATACAAAGTTTTATTATGTTAACATACATTCCCTCCAACTCTGTATTCTTTAGGATATTTTCATAAATGTATATTAGATTTTTTTATGATTTTCTGTATTTATTGAATTGTGTTTATAATAGCCATTACATTTATTGACTTGATTATGTAGATACATGCCTGCATATTTAAGATAAAATTATTTCTACCTCATCATCTTTTTTATTTATTTAAACTGTATTCAATTTGCAGTCATTTTATAGAGTACTTTGAGTGTGCTCATCAGGGATATTAGCCTATATTTTCCTGTAGTTAAATCACATTCTTGCTATCATCCTCTATCCTTTCTTCTTCTCTTTTATACTGTTATTGTGTCTTTAGATAGGTTTAGTTCAGGTACTAAAACAATACTGGTAACTTAAAAGAAATTTTGGAATGTGATTTGTGTTTCTGTTATTTTAATAGTTTAAGGAATGACTGGAGGTAGAGCTTACTGAATGCCTGGTAGAATTCTGGACATTTTGTAGCTAGGAGAAAGTTTAAGTTGTTGATTTCTTCTTGGTTTGACTGAACCCAGATATTCATACATTCCTTTTTTTAAAACAAACATATTTTTTATTTAAACATTATGGAAATAATCTTTCTATCTTATAGATTATTAATATAGCACTTTAAATATTCACAAACATTAAATATTGACAATAAAAACAAATATACCATTAGTTATGTAATTATTTTACATGAGTTAACAATCCAAGGACTTTGCAATTTTTTTTTCTCCCTTATCACAGAGGGGCCATCCTCTGTTACTTATGTATCTGGACCCTCCCTGTACATTCCTTGGTTGATGGTCTAGACCATGGGAACATTGTGTTATCTTTTCTCCACTGAATGGTTTTAGTTTCTTTGTCAAAGACAAGTGACCACAGATGTTTGAGTTTATTTCTGGGTCTTCAGTTCTATTCCAGTGATCTACATGCCTGTCTCTGTATCAGAACCATTCGGTTTTTGTCATTATTGATCTAGGGTACAGTTTGAGTTCAGGGTTGGTAGTTCCCCCAGAAGTTCTTTTATAGTTGAGAATAGTTTTTGTTATCCTGGGTTTTTCTCATTCCAAATGAACATGAGAATTGCTCTTTCTAACTCTATAATTAATTGAGTTAGAATTTTAATGGACATAGCATTGAATCTATAAATTGCTTTTGCTGAGTTGGCCACTTTTCTTGTATTAATCCTGCCATTCCATGACAATGAGAGATCTTCCCATCTTCTAAGGTCTTCCTCAGTTTCTTTCTTAAGGGATATAAAGTCCTTGTCATATAGTTCTTTCACTAGCTTGGTTAGCATCACACCAAAATATTTTATATCATTTGTAACTATTCTAAAGGGTATTGTTTCTTTAATTTCTTTCTCAGCCCATTTATCTTTTGAGTAGAGGAAGGCTACTATTTTATTAGAGGTAATTTTATATCCAGCCACTTTGCTGAAGTTGTTTATCAGTTTTAGGAGCTCTCTGGCAGAATTTTTTGGGTCTCTCATATATACTATTATATCATCTGCAAATAGTGATATTTTGACCTCCTCGTTCCCAATTTTCATCTCTTTGATCTTCTTTTGTTGTCTAATTGCTCTGTCTAGAAATTCAAGTACTACATTAAGTAACTAGGGAGAGAATAGGCAGCCATGTATAGTCCCTGATTTTAGTGGGATTGCTTCAAGTATCTCTCCATTTAGCTTGATTGTGGCTATTTATTTGTTGTATATTGCTTTTATTATACTTTGATATAGATCTTGAATTACTGATCCCTCTAATACTTTTATTATGAATGAGTGTTGTATTTTGTCAAAGGCATTTTGAGCATCTAAATGAGATGATTTTGTGATTGTTTTCTTTGAGTTCCCTAATACTGTGGATTACATTGGTCGGTTTTCATACCTTGAACCAGCCCTGCATTCCTGGGAGGAAGACTATCTGATTGATCATGGTGAATGATCATTTTGATGTTACCAAAGATTGAGTTTGAGAGAATTTTATTGAGTATTTTGAATCATAAGGGAAATTGTTTTGAAGTTGTGTCTATTGTGGTTTAGGTATCAGTAAAACTGTGGTTTCATAGAAAGAATTGGGTAGAAAAATACATTTTTTTCTTTTTTTTTTTTTTGAGCTCTTGTGCATTTCCTTTTTTTATTAGATATTTTCTTTATTTATAATTCAAATGCCATCCCCAAAGCCCCCTATAACCTTTCCCCACCATGCTCCCCAACCCACCCACTCCTGCTTCTTGGCGATGGTATTCCCCTGTACTGGGGCATATGATCTTCAATACCAATGGCCTCTCCTCCCATTGATTGCCAACTAGGCCATGCTATGCTACATATGCAACTAGAGACACAAGCTCTGTGAGGTATTGGTTAGTTCATATCATTGTTCCTCCAATAGGGTTGCAGACCCTTTTAGCTTCTTGAGTAATTTCTCTAGCTCCTTCATTAGGGGCCCTGTGTTCCAGCCATAGATGACTGTGAGCATCCACTTCTGTATTCGCCAGGCATTGGCATAGAATGACAAGAAAGAGCTATGTCCTGTCAGCAAAATATTTCTGGCATATGCAATAGTGTCTGGGTTTGGTGGTTGTATATGGGATGGATCACTAGTGGGGCAATCTCTGGATGGTCTTTCCTTCCACAGTAGCTCTGAACTTTGTCTCTGTAACTCCTTCCATGGGTATTTTGTTCCCCATTCTAAGAAGAAACTAAGTATCCACACTTTGGTCTTCTTTCTTCTTGAGTTTCAAATGTTTTGCAAATTGTATTTTGGGTTTTCTAAGTTTCTGGGCTAATATCTGCTTATCAGTGAGTGCATATAATGTGTGTTCCTTTGTGATTGGTTTACCTCACTCAGGATGATATCCTCCAGATGCTAACATTTGCCTAAGAATTTCATGAATTCACTATTTTTAATTTTTGAGTAGTACTCCAGTGTGTAAGTGTACCACATTTTCTATATCTATTCCTCTGTGGAGGGACATCTGGGCTCTTTACAGCTTCTGGCTATTATAAATAAGACTTCTATGAACATAGGAGAGCATGTGTCCTTATTACAAATTGGAACATATTCTGGATATATCCCCAGGACAGGTATTGCTGGATCCTCTGTTAGTACTATGTCCAATTTTCTGAGGAACTGTCAGACTGATTTCCAGAGTGGTTATACGAGCTTGCAATCCAACCAGCAATAGAGGAGTGTTCCTCTATCTCAACATCCTCACCAGCATCTGCTGTCACCTAAATTTTTTATCCTAGCTATTCTGACTGGTGTAAGGTAGAATCTCAAGGTTATTTTGATTTGCACTTCCTTGATGATTAAGGATGTTGAACATTTTTTCAGGTGCTTCTCAGCCCTTTAGTATTCTTCACTTGAGAATTCTTCATTTAGTTCCCCATTTTTAGTGGGTTTATTTGATTTTCTGGAGTACAGCTTCTTGAGCTCTGTATATATTGGATATTTGTCCCCTATCTGATTTAGGATTGGTAAAAATCCTTTCCCAATCTGCTGGTGGCCTTTTTCTCTTATTGACAGTTTCTTTTGCCTTACTGAAGCTTTGCAATTTTATGAGGTCCCATTTGTCAATTCTCAATCTTAGAGCACAAGCCATTGCTGTTCTGTTCAGGAATTTTCCCCCTGTGCCCATATCTTTGGGGCTTTTTTCCCCACTTTCTCCTGTATAAGTTTCGGTGTCTCTGGTTTTATGTGGAGTTCCTTGATCCATGTATACTTGACCTTAGTACAAGTAAATAAGAATGGATCCATTCACATTCTTCTACATGATAACTGCCAGTTGTGCCAGTACCATTTGTTGAAAATGCAGTCTTTTTTCCACAGGATAGTTTTAGCTCTCTTGTCAAAGACCAGGTGATCATAGGTGTGTGGGTTCATTTCTGGGTCTTCGATTCTATTCCATTGATCTACCTGTCTATTGCTGTACCAGTACCATGCAGTTTTAATCACAATTTCCCTGCAGTACATCTTTAGGTAAGGCATAGTGATTCCATGATCATTGAGAAGAATAATTTTGGCTATCCTAGGTTTTTTTGTTATTCCAGATCAAATTTCAATTTGTCCTTTATAATTCATTGAAGAATTGACTTGGAATTTTGATGTGGATTGTATTGAATCTATAGTTTGCTTTTGGCAAGATCGCCATTTTTGCTGTATTGATCCTGCCAATCCATGAACATGGGAGAGCTTTTCATCTTCTGAGATCTTCTTTGATTTCTTTCTTCAGAGACTTGAAGTCCATAATCATACATATTTTGCTTTTAATTTTGTGGAATAGTTTGAGAAGTATTGGTATTAGGTCTTCTTTGAAGATGTAATAGAATTCTACACTAAAACCAATTGACCCAGGACTTTTTCTGTTTGGAAGACTTAATCACTGCTTATATTTCCTTAGAGATTATGGGACTGTTTACATGGGTTATCTGATCCTGATTTGACTTTGTTACCTGGTATTTGCTTAGAAAATCATCCATTTCATCTAGATTTTCCAGTTTTAGAAGATAGACTTTTGTAGTAGGATCTGATATTTTGAATTTCCTTGATTTATGATGTTATGTCTCCCTTTTCATTTCTCTTTTTGTTCATTTGAATACTGTCTCTGACCCCTCTAAATATTTTGGTTAATTGTTTATCTATCCTGTAGATTTTCTCAAAGAACCAGCTCCTAGTTTTGTTCATTCTTTGTATTAAGTAAGTGTTTCTACTTGGTTGATATCAGCCCTGAGTTTGATTATTTCCTGCTGTATACTCCTTTTGAGGGTGTTTGCTTATTTTTGTTCTAGAGCTTTCAGATGTGCCTCTAATCAGCAGCTTAGAGGCACATCTGAAAGCTGTAGAAAAAAATGCTAAATTGATCTCTCCAATTTCCTTATGGAAGAACTCATGTCTACTAGTTTCCCTCTTAGCACTGCTTTCATTGTATCCCATAAGTATGGGTATGTTGTGCCTTAATTTTCATTAACTTCTAAAGTCTTAAATTTCTTTCTTTATTTCTCCCTTAACCAAGTCATCAATGAGGAGGGTGTTGTTCAGCTACCATGTATATGTGGGCTTTCTGTGGTGTTTATTGTTATTGAAGACCATCCTTAGTGTGGTGATGTGATAGAATGCATGGACTTATTTCAATTTTCTTATATCTATTGGGGCCTTTTTTGTCACTGATTATATTGTCAGTTTTGGAGAATGTACCATGAGGTACAGAGGAGATGGTATATTCTTTTGTTTTAGGAAGAAATGTTCTATAGTTATCTTTTAAAACCATTTTGTCCATAACTTCTGTTAGTTTCAATTTGTCTCTGATTAGTTGGTGTTTCAATGATCTGTAAATTTCTAAGAATGGGGTGTTGAAGTCTCCCAGGATTATTGTATGAAGTGCAATGTGTGCTTTGAGGTTTAATAAAATCTCTTTTATGAATGTGGGCTCCTTTGCATTTGAAGCATAAATTTCAGAATTGAGAGTTATTCTTGGTAGATTTTTCCTTTGGTGAGTATGAAGTGTCCTTCCTTTTCCTTGTTCATAAATTGTGGTTGAATGTTGATTTTATTTGATATTAGAAAGGGTACTACAGCTTATTACTTGGGACCATTTGCTTGGAAAATGGTTTTCCAGACCTTTATTCTGAGGGACAGTCTGTCTTTGACACTGAGGTGTGTTTCCTGTATAAAGCAAAAGGCTGGGTCCTATTTATGTATCAAGTCTCTCAATCTATGTCTTTTTATTGGGTAATTGAGTCCATTAATTTTCAAAATATTAAGGAATAGTGATTGTTGCTTCCTGTTATTTTTTATGTTATTTTTATGGATGTGTGGCTATCTTCTTTTGTGTTTGTTGAAAGAAGATTATTTTCTTGTTTTTTGGGGGGATGTAGTTTCCCTACTTATCTTGGCTTTTTCTATCTATCATCCTTTGTAGGGCTGGATTTTTGAAAAGATACTGTGTTTGGAATATTATGGTTTCAACATCTACAGTAATTGTGAGTTTTGCAAGGTAGCCTGGGCTGTCATTTGTTTTCTCTTAGGGTCTGCATAACAATAGCTAGATCTTCTAGCATTCATAGTCTCTGGTAAGAAGTCTGGTATAATTCTGATAGGTGTGCCTTTATATGTTACTTGACCCTTTTCCCTTACTGCTTTATTTTTTTTTTCAATTTTTATTAGATATTTTCTTCATTTACATTTCAAATGTTATCCCAAAATTCCCTAAACCCTCCCCCATCTCCTGCCCTGCTCCCCTACCCACCCACTCCCACATCTTGGCCCTTGAGTTCCCCTGTACTGGGGCATATAAAGTTTGCATGACCAAGGGGCCACTCTTCCCAATGATGGCCAACTAGGCCATCTTCTGCTATATATGCAGCTAGAGACATGAGCTCTGAGGGTACTAGTTAGTTCATATTGTTCTTCCACCTATAGGGTTGGGGACCCCTTCAGCTCTGTGAGTACTTTCTCCAGCTACTCCATTGGGAACCCTGTGTTCCATCTAATAGCTGACTGTGAACATCCTCTTCTGTGTTTGCCAGACACTGGTATAGCCTCACACTAAAATCAGGGACTAGACAAGGCTGCCCACTATCTCCCTTACTGCTTTTAATAGTTTTAATAGTCTTTTTTTTTTCTTTGTGCATTTGATGTTTTGGCTATTATGTGTTGGGCAGAATTTCTTTTCTGGTCTAATCTATTTGGAGTTCTGTAGGCTACTTGTATATTTGTGGCATCTCTTTCTTTAAGTTAGGGAAGTTTTATTCTATACTTTCGTTGAATATTTACTGGCCCTTTAAATTGGGAATCATTCCTCTCTTCTATACCTATTATCCTTAGGTTTGGTCTTCCCATTGTGTCCTCGATTTCTTGGATTTTTTTTTTTTTTTTTTTGCATTTTTTTTGACTCTTATGTCAGTGTTTTCTATGGTATCTTCTGCACCTGAGATTCCTTTTCTATCTCTTGTATTCTGTTGGTGATGCTTCCATCTATGACTCCTGATCTCTTTCAAAAGTTTTCTGTCTCCAGGGTTGTCTCAGTGTGTGATTTTTTTATTGTTTCCATTTATTTTTTTTTCTGGATGATTTTGTTCACTTCCTTCACCTGACTGTGTTTTTCTGTAATTCTTTAAGGGATGTTTGTGTTAATTCTTTAAGGGATTCTACCTGTTTACCTGTGTTCTCCTGTATTTACTTAATGGAGTTACTTATGTCCTTCATAAAGTTCTCTATCATCATTGTGAGATGTGATTTTAAATCAGAGTCTTGCTTTTCTGGTGTGCTGGGGTATCCAGGGTTCACTGTGGTGGGAAAACTGAGTTCTGAAGATTACAAGTAGCCTTGTTTTCTGTTGCTTATGTGCTTGTCCTTGCTTCTTGCCAACTGGTTGTCTCTGGTGGTAGCTGGTCTTGCTGTCTCTGACTGTGGCTTGTCTCTCTAGCAAACATGTGAGTTAGTACTCCTGGGAGACCAGTTCTTTCCTGGAGGAATTTGGGTATGGAGAGCTGTGGCACAGGGTCAGCTCTGGGGTGCAGAAGGAAACTGGAAGGATCCTGTCCTGAGCTGACCCTTGGTTACTGTGTCCTGATGGCTCTTGGAAAGTCTCTCTTGGGCCAAGAATTTGAACAGAAGTGGTGGTCTTACCTGTGCTCACAGATGTGTCAGCACTCCTGGGAGACCAGTTCTCTCCTGGTCAGTATTTGGGTATTGAGAACTGTGGCACAAGATCAGCTCTGGGTGCAGATGGAAACCAGAAGGACCCTATCCCAGAACCCTCCTCAGTTCCTGTCTTAAGGATTCAGCTCAGGTCCCTCAGAGAAGAAGTGGTGGCATTACCTGTGCTCACAGGCTTGTCTGCACTCATAGGAGACCAGCTTTCTCCTGGAGGCATTGGTGTATGGAGTGCTGTGACATAGGGTCAACTCCAGGAGCAGATGGAAACAGGAAGGATCCTGTCCCAGGCTGCTCCTTGGTTTCTTTGTCCTGAGAACCCCAGACCGTTCCCTCTGAGCAGAAGTGGTGGGCTTACCACCAAGTGTCTGCAGTCCAGGGAGACCCACTCTCTCCAGGAGGTATATGTGTATGGAGTACTGTGGCAAAGGATCATCTGTGTTGTCCTGTATTTCTTTAAGTAAATTATTTATGTCCTTTTTTTTTTAAATTTTTCTTTTTTTTAAAGTTTTTTAGTTATTTTCTTTATTTACATTTCAAACGTTATCCCATTTCCTAGTTTCACCTCTGAAAGTCCCCTATCCCCTCTCCCTGCACCCCAACCCACCCAATTCCATTCCTGGTTCTGGCATTCCCCTATACAGGGGCCTAGAGCCTTCACAGGACCAATGTCCTTCTTAAAATCCTCTATCATCTTCATGAAATGAAAATGTATATATGAATATTGCTTTACAGGTCTGTTAGGGTATCCAGGGCTTGCTTTGGTGGGAGTACTGGGTCCTGATGTTGCCAAGTAGTATTGGTTACTGTTGTTTATGTTCTTGTGCTTGCCTCTTACCATCTGGCTAGCTCTGGTATCAACTGGACTCTGTGTCAACTGGACTCTGGTGTCAACTGTCTCTGACTGGAGCTTGTCTCTCCTGTTAGCCTGTAGAAGCCCCTGGGGGGGTTGAGCTACAACTAGGGTGTGAGCTGACATGGTGGGGATCCAGAGAAGAGACTCTGTTATCCCAGAGGTGCAAACCAGGAGGAGTGAGGGTCTCTGGCTGGGCAGGGTATCTGAGTCCTGGAGTCCCAGCAGTCCTGGTGGTCCGTGTTACACCAGGTATTGTGGCAGGGTTTTGAGTCTCACCTGTGATTCTGGATGTGTCACAAAGACTGGGGAATCAAGCTGCAACTGGGGATTGTGCTGAATGGGTTGGGATCCAAAACAGAAGCTCTGCTACCAGTACAGGTGCACACTTGAAGGAGCTCAGGTCTCTGGCTAGGCAGGGTATCTAATATTATTCATTTTTATATATTGAACCCTCACTTCATCTTTGGGATGAAGCCATTTGAATCACGGTGGATGATGATTTAATGTGTTCTTGAGTTTGGTTTATAACTTACTTTCTATTTTGGATTTTATGTGGTTTGTGAATGGTAACTGTGGCTTCATAAATTGAATTGTTCAATGTGTTTTTTGTTTCTATTTTGTGAAATAATTTGAGAAGCAATAGCATTGACTCCTTTTTTAAAAATATGATATAATTCTGTGATAAGCTCATCTAGCACTGAGCTTTGAGGGCATAGTTCTAACTACTTCTATTTCATGTAGGCTTATAGGTCTATTTAAACTGTTTATTAGATCCTGATTTAACTTTGGTAACTGGTACTGATCAAGGAATTATACATTTCTTTTAACCTTTTAAATTTGGATATCTATATTTGTTTTTTACATTTTAAAAATTTGGTTGATCTTGGTTATCTGGATTTCCACAGTATCTGCTGTTATCTACCCGCTTTTATATCTATTTTTACTAATTTAGATATTTTCCTCTTTTTTTTTTGGATAATTTGGCTAAAGGTTGTTGTTTGTTTGTTTGTTTGTTTGTTTCAAAAAGCATCACTCCATTTCTTAATTTGATATTCTTACTATACCTTTCAATTAGTTGGAATAAGGGTTTGTTTATCTTGTTGACTTTCTCAAAGAAGCAATGCTTGGTTTATTGTGATATTTTCTTTGTTTCTATTGTATTGATTTTAGCCCTGAGTTTAACTAATTTTTGCTGTCTTTTCCTCTTGAGTATGGTTACATCTTTTTGTGTTAGAGCTTTTAAGTGTGCTGTTAAGTTGCCAGTATGAGATCTCTCCAGTTTTGCTTGTCTATTTTCTGTCCCCCCTCCCCCTGCGCCATGCTTACTGAAGTGAATTTACCTCTTAGAACTGCTTCCATTGTGTTCCATAAGTTAGGAATGAATATTCATAGTCACTGTTGAAACATGTGCATGTTAATTATGGTCATTATGTTTTTTATTTAGTTATGACAGAAACATAATAGTTTCAAAGTGGAAGAATTTGTTCTTGGAGTCATCAAAAACATTTTAGGAAAAATAGAAGAGGCTGAAAGATGGCTAAACAAATAGAGCACTGACTGCTCTTCCAGAGTTCCTGAGTTCAATTACAAGAAATCAGCACGTGGTAGCTTACAATCACCAGTAAAGGGATCAATGCCATTTTCTGGTGTGTCTGAAGACAGCTACAGCGTGCTACTCATATAAATAAAAATAATAAGAAAAAATAAAAAATAAAGTATTTTTAAGTGAGTGTATTAGATGCTTACAGAAAACATGGCTACCTTAAATATAGCAGACCTTCAATAAATGAAAAAAAGTCAAATTAATAACTTACTAAAATGTGGAAAATAAGATATGTTCAGTTTTTTTAAGAAAATATTATTCAAACCAATATGCACTAGTTATTATTGACATATTATAATCAAAAATCTAAAATGAATCAGCTTTTATTAGGAAGAGTTCTTTTGCCTGACGCATAGTGTTTGGCCATAAGACAAACTCTAGGCTACAGCACTATATACATGAGAGTGTGTGCTCTTAACTACCACATGGAGAGCAGAGACAAACCATACTAGTGTTCAGTAAGTTAGTCTTCTGTTTTTGTTCTTGTTTATTTATTCCATGATTCTATCACATTAGATATCGGCATTTACATACAGGCAAGATATTTCCTCTTAGTAAATCCTATTTAGACACTTCTTGCCATTATATGTCTCATACAAATGTCTCAGTAGTGTCTTTATCTCTTAGTCCAATAGAATTTACAACAGAAATTAACCATCACATTTTTTTTTCCTTTTCGAACTTTCAGAAGATAAAAAATGTTTATGACACTGCCTAAGAAACTCAACTACAGAAAAATACCAAGCTTACTTCAAATGCCACTCAGAGAGAGAAAAAAAAAACTATATATATATATATATATATATATATATATATATATATATATATATATATATATAATTTGTTTACCATAAATCCAAAATAACAATGTTCAGATAGAAGTCAAGTTCTGCTGGGGAGACACTGGTATACTTTTATTTATTAGGGGCAATGACTTCATTTGTTAGCAATGAAACAATTCCTTAAACATTGGTAGTTGAATCCTAATCCTGTATTTGTATCCTTGATATATTTATCCATGATAAATTATCTGATGCAAATCAAGTCTACCTTTTTTTGTGTTCATGGTATACAATATTCACCCAAATAACCAGTACTAGTAAAATAGTGCTACTCAATGTTCATGTGACCTGAAATATTTTTTCATCTCAGTACATGCAGAAGAAAGAATGCACACCATGAAATAAGAAAGAACACCCTAGTACAAAACCAAAAAGCTGAATTATAATGAGATTTTTCTATGAGCTTACTATAAACTATATAATCCTTCAAAAATAATGCCAATGAGTTTGACCTGTATTAATATATAAGGAAGTCAAATAGTTTTAACAAGTATTTCAGCTAAAGATGTTAAAGACAAGCAACTGATTCAGATATTATCAAATGCAGATTTGATGCAGCCAGGTATCTGAAACCACAGAACCAAATCTCAATGCTATCATTAAATGGGACAATTACTGGATGACCTGTTTCTACAGTTTTTATATAGCTTTATTCCACTGAAATATGGATGGCCGAGTCATAAACATCTTTAAGAAAAATGAAGAGGGAAAGAACAGATGATGAGATGCAAACCAAGCTGTGCTCTGAATTTGATGTCTGGTTTTCACTCATCACTACACGCATTAGTGTAGATTCAGTGATCAACATGCATTACGAAATGTGCTCGTGCAATTTGATGTGAGTTTCAAGCAGTATAATTATAGAAAATTGGACCTTGCATTTCCCCTTTAAAATCGAACAAAGTTAAAGAAGCTATTCTTTGATTTCGATGAAAGCTTGGGTAGTTGACTGAATCAAAGGGACAGAAGATATCATAGCAACAGATTGCTCTTAGCAGTACTATTTCCAATAATGCATTACATTAAAGATTATTGAAAGTTTTATGTATATTGTTTCATTTGCCATTTTGATGTATTTAGTATTCATCCACAAATGACAAAGTTGTTACAAAAAATAAAATTATCTAACAGGATATCACTGCACTCATTTGTATAGGTTTCCCACTTAACTTGATTTTTATATTTTTATAAAATAAGACACTGTATAAAAATACAGTTATTGATATTAAAGAAGGCACTATCTGAGAATTACACATTCGAGACAAAACAGAAACAAAGTATATTCTGAATATGTAGTATAGTTTGAAAGATAAGACATATGGAACAAGTAATAAACAAAGAATACTGGCCACCTATTCTCAATAAATACTATACAATTTTGGAAAATAAGAAATATATGTAATATATGAAGGACATGTTAAACAAATTAATCAGTTGAAGTGCAGAAATCTCAAAAAATTGGAAAAACAGGTTTATTTTTCAATTTCAGATACCAATTTTCTGAAACAAATTTCTGTAATAAAAGCAAACCTTAACAACACACACACACACAAACACACACACACACACACACAAACACACACAAAGAGAGAGAGAGAAAGAGAATGCGAAACATGCCTTTTATATAAAATATAGAAAATTTAACATAAATTATATGGAAATTCAAAAACTATTTGGAAATTGAGTTGCATATATCGAAACATATTCAATACAGAATTATACAAATTGAGTTCTTGAACTTTGGAAGAGTTCCAAAGCAGCGCCATGTAGAATGTATAATTTTTAATAAATGGGACTGGGAAAAAAGAGATATCCATATAAAATCTATAAAATTTGACATATCTATAACAGCTAACACTTGAAAAAATCTTGTGGTAGAGACCTAGAAATAAAATTTAAATTCTTAAGACCTTTGAATGAAGACTATGGGGAAACCCTCTGTTACTTTAGTTTAGGATAAGATATTTTCAACTAAGACACAAGAAATATGAAGTCTTTAAAATGGATATATAGAAAGAGATGATAGGTAGACAGACAGACACATAGATGATGCACACACACACACACACACTTAACAGGTGAATAATTAACTACTGAACTGAACTGCACATAAAACACATCCCCCCTAATAAATTCTACCAATTAGTTAATTAATTAATAATCATGCAATGAACTGAACAGGACACAAAACTCATCCCCCTCTAATAAATTATCTACTAATTAATAATTAATTATGCAACAAGCTGAACTGTACATAAAATATACCCCCTCCCTAATAAATTATCTGTTAATTAATAATTAATAGTTAACTATCTAAGAAGCGATAGTACATAAAACACATTCCCCCTCTCTCAGATACACACACATCTACACGCATATGCGCGCACACACACACACACACACACACACATAGAAACACATGTATGTATGTATGTACTTGTTCATTGGTGTATGACAAGACCTGCATGTGGAGGCAAGGGAACAATGTGCAGGACCCTTTTCTCCTATCATGTGGGTTACAGGATTCCTAATCATATATCCTTAAACTTATCAATAAGCTAACTTATTCCACTGAATCAGAAATCTGGAGTTTGTTAAGAATTCTAGAACTAGCCAGGAGTGGTGGTACACGCCTTTAATCCCAGCACTTGGGAGGCAGCGACAGGCAGATTTCTGAGTTCGAGGCCATCCTGGTATACAAAGTGAGTTCCAGGACAGCCAGGACTATACAGAGAAACCCTGTCTCGAAAAAACAAAACAAAACAAAAAACCAACAACAACAACAAAAGAATTCTAGAACTTCCCAGTTGGCACCAGCGCCACGTCACCTTGGGCACAGGGTCGGCAGACACCCCCACGGTCCCTAGAGTACTCTCCACATGATCTTGGGACCACTGCTGAGTGGAACGCAACTTCTGTTCCAATCCAATCATGGGACCTGAGACAGCATTGGGGAAGCAGAGGATTGGCCAGACCAGGGCCACAGGTCCCTTCTGGTCAGCGACAGCACCGGGTAACCTTGGGCATAGGTACTGATGACACCCTCACGATCTCTAGAGGACTCTCCACGCTATTCTGGGACCACTGGTGAGTGGAGCACAACATCTGTTCCATTCCAATCAAGCAGGACCTGAGACAGCATTAGGGAGGCAGAGGATCGGCCAGACCAGGGGCACAGGTAACTTCTGGTCTGCAACAGCACCTGGTCACCTTGGGCACAGGGTTGGCAGACACGCCCACTGTCCCTAGAGGACTCTCCATGTGCTCTTGGGACCACTGACCACACAACTCCATGCTCCTCCAAGGAGACACCACTCCCAGGCACTGTAACATGCCCAAGATCTTAGGACAACAGTAACCCAGGATAACAGGAGCTGGGTCACACCAGTATTTCAGCGTCTCAGTGGAACTTGAATACCAAGAACTCAGACACACCCAGAATCTCAGGTTCACAGGAGACCACAATCAAAGGATCACAGTGACAGCTGGACTCTGAGGAGTCCAGAATCAATTGGGATTATAAGAAGTCCAAACTCCAATCAGATCTATTGAAGACAGCAAGCACTTGAGATAATCAGATGGCAGGAGTTAAGCCTAAGAACAGAAGCAACAGAAACCAAGGTTACTTGGCATCATCAGAAACAAATTCTCCCACCATGGCAAGTCCTGGATATACCATCACACCAGAAAAGCAAGACATGGATCTAAAGTCACTTCTCATGAGGATGATAGAAGACTTTAAGAAGGAAATACAGGAAAACACAGGTAAACAACTTGAAGCATTTAAGGAGAAAACACAAAAATCCCTTAGAGAGCTACAGGAAAACAATACCAAACAGGAAATGGAATTGAACAAAACCATCCAGGATCTAAAAATGGAAGTAAAAACAATAAAGAAAACCCAAAAAGAGATAACCCGGGAGATAAAAACCATCAGAAAGAAATCAGAAACTATGGATACAAGCATCAGCAACAGAATACAAGAGATGGAAGAGAGAATCTCAAGTGCATAAGATTCCATAGGGATCATGGATACAAGAATCAAAGAAAACACAAAATGCAGAAAGATCCTAACTCAAAATATCCAGGAAATCCAGCACACAATAAGAAGACCAAACCTACGGATAATAGGAGCAGATGAGATGAACATTTCAACTTAAATGGCCAGCAAATATCTTCAACAAAATTATAGAAGAAAACTTCCCATACCTAAAGAAAGAGATGTCCATAAAAATACAAGAAGCCTACAGAACTCCAAATAGACTGGACCAGAAAAGAAATTCCTCCTGACACATAATAATCAGAACAACAAATGCACTAAATAAAGATAGAATATTAAAAGCAATAACGGAAAAAGGCCAAGTAGCATATCAAAGCAGGCCTAATAGAATTATTCCAGTCTTCGTACCAGAGACTATGAAAGCCAGAAGATCTTGGACAGAGGTTAAACAGACACTGAGAGAATACAAATGGCATCAGAGGTTACTATACCCAGCAAAAATCTCAACTATCATAGATGAAGAAACCAAAGTATTCCATGATAAAACCAAATTCACACAATATCTTTCCATGAATCCAGACTTTCAAGGGTATAATAAGGGAAAAACACCAATACAAGGACAGAAACTAAGCCCTAGAAAAAGCAAGAAAGTAATCCTTCAACAAAACTAACAGAAGACAGCCAAAAGAACAGAATCCCAACTCTAACACCAAAAAGGACAGGAAGCAACAATTACTTTTCCTTAATATCTCTTAATATCAATGGACTCAATTTCCCAATAGACTAAGAGACTGGCTACACAAATAGGACCCAATATTTTGCTGCTTGCGGGAAACACTCATCAAGAAAAAGGGCAGATACTACCTCAGAGTAAAGGCTGCAAAACAATTTTCCAGGCAAAGGGTCTGAGGAAACAAGCTGGAGTAGCCATTTTAATATAGAATAAAATTGACTTTCAACCCAAAGTTATCAAAAAAGAAAAGGAGGGGCACTTCATACTCATCAAAGGTAAAATCTTCCAAGAGGAACTCTCAATTCTGAATATCTATGTTTCAAATGCAAGGGCATCCACATTCATTAAAGAAGCATTACTAAAGCTCAAAGCACACATTGCACCGCACACAATAATAGTGGGAGACTTCAACACCCCACTCTCATTAATGGACAGATCCTGGAATCAGAAACTAAATGGAGACACAGTGAAACTAACAGAAGCTATAAAACAAATGGATTTAACAGATATGTACAGTACATTTTATCCTAAAACAAAATAATATACCTTCTTCTCAGCACTTCATAGTACCTACTCCAAAATTGACCATATAATAGGCCAAAAAACAGGCTTCAACAGATACAAAAGTATTGAAATTGTCCCATGCATCCTAACAGATCACCATGGACTAAGGCTGATCTTCAATAACAGCATAAATAAGAGAATGCCAACATTCACGTGGAAACTGAACCACACTCTACTCAATGATACCTTGGTCAAGGAAGAAATAAAGAAAGAAATTAAAGACTTTTTAGAGTTTAATGAAAACGAAGCCACAATATGCACTAGCAGCTTGACAGCACACCTAAAAGCTCTAGAACAAAAGGAAGCAAATTCACCCAAAAGGAGTAGACAGCAGGAAATAATCAAACTCAGGGGTGAAATCAACCAAGTAGAAATAAAAAGAACTATTCAAAGAATCAACCAAACCAGGACCTGATTCTTTGAGAAAATCAACAAGATAGACAAACCCTTAGCCAGACTTACTCGAGGTCACAGGGACAGCATCCTAATTAACAAAATCAGAAATGAAAAGGGAGACATAACAACAGATCCTGAGGAAATCCAAAACACCATCAGATCCTTTTACACAAGGCTATATTCAACAAAACTGGAAAACCTGGATAAAATGGACAAATTTCTAGACAGATACCAAGTACCAAAGTTAAATCAGGATCAGATTAATGACCTAAACAGTCCTTTATCCCCTAAAGAAATAGAAGCAGTCATTAATAGTCTCCCAACCAAAAAAAGCCCAGGACCAGATGGGTTTAGTGCAGAGTTCAATCAGACCTTAAAAAGGACCTAATTCCAGTTCTTCTTAAAAATTCAACAAAATAGAAACTGAAGGTACTCTACCCAATTCATTCTGTGTAGCTACAATTACTGATACCTAAACCACATAAAGACAAAACAAAGATAGAAAACTTCAGACCAATTTCCCTTATGCAAAATTACTCAATAAAATTCTTGCAAAGTGAATCCAAGAACACATCAAAACCATTATCCATCATGACCAAATAGGATTCATCCTAGGAATGCAGGGATGTTTTAATATACAGAAATCCATCAACGTAATCCACTATTTAAATAAACTCAAAGATAAAAACCACATGATTATCTCGTTAGATGCTGAGATAGCATTTGACAAAATCTAACACCCTTTCATAATAAAAGACTTGGAAATATCAGGAATTCGAGGCCCATATCTAAACATAATAAAAGCAATCTAGAGCATAATGGAGAGAAACTAAATGGAGAGAAACTCAAAGTAATCCCACTAAAATCAGGGACTAGACAAGGCTTCCCACTTTCTCCCTACCTATTCAATATAGTATTCGAAGTCCTAGCCAGAGCAATTAGACAACTAAAGGAGGTCAAGGGGATACAAATTGGAAAGTAAGAAGTCAAAATATCACTATTTGCTGATGAAATGATAATATATATCAATGACACTAAAAATTCTATCAGAGAACTCCTAAACTTTATAAACAGGTTTAGTGCAGTAGCTGTATATAATATCAACCCAAACAAATCAGAGGACTTTCTCTACACAAAAGATAAAAAGGCTGAGAAAGAAATTAGGGAAACATAACCCTTCACAATAGTCACACATAATATAAAAAATCTTGGTGTGAATCTAACTAAGGAAGTGAAAGATCTGTATGATAAGAACTTCAAGTCTCTGAAGAAAAAAAAATCCAAGAGGATATCCGAATATGGAAAGATATCCCATGCTAATGGATTGGCAGGATCAATATAGTAAAAATGACTATCTTGCCTAAAGCAAAATACAGATTCAATGCAATCCCCATTAAAATTCCAACTCTATTCTTCAGCGAATTAGAAAGGGCAATTTGCAAATTCATCTGGAATAACATAAAACCTAGGATAGCAAAAACTCCTCAAAAATAAAAGAACCTCTGGTGGAATCACCGTGCCTGACCTCAAGTTGTACTACAGAGCAAATGTGATAAAAACTGCATGGTACTGGTACAGCAACAGACTATATATCAATGGAATAGGATTGAAGACCCAGAAATGAACCTACATACCTATGGTCACCTGATCTTTGACAAGGGAGCTAAAACCATCCAGTAGAAAATAGACAGCATTTTCAAAAAAAAAAAATGGAGCTGGCACAACTTGCGGGTATCATGTAGAAGAATGGGAATTGTTCCATTCTTAACTCCTTGTACTAAGTTCAAGTCTAAGTCCTTCAAGGTACTCCACATAAAAGCAGAGACACTGAAACTTTACAGGAGAATGTTGGGGAAAGCCTCAAAGATATGGGCATTGGGGAGAAATTCTGGAATAGAACAGCAATGGCTTCTGCTATAAGATCGAGAATTGAGAAATGGGACCTCATAAAGTTGCAAAGCTTCTGTAAGGCAAAAGATATTGTCAATAAGACAAAAAGGCCACCAACAGATTGGCAAAGGATTTTTACGAATCCTCCAATATATAGAAAGAACTCAGGAAGGTGGATTCCAGAAAATCAAACAACCCCATTAAAAAATGGTGCATAGAGCAAAACAAAGAATTCTCAACTGAGGAATATGGAATGGCTGAGAAGCACCTGAAAAATGTTCAAAATCCTTAATCATCAGAGAAATGCAAATATAAACAACCCTGAGATTCCACCTCACACCAGTCAGAATGGCTAAGATAAAAAATTCAGGTGACAGCAGATGCTGGCGAGGATGTAGAGAAAGAGGAACACTCATCCATTGTTGGTGGGATTGCAAGCTTGTACAACCACTCTGGAAATCAGTCTGTGGTTTCTTAAGAAAATTGGACATAGTACTACTGGAGGATTCTGCAATACCTCTCTGGGCATATATCCAGAAGATGTTCCAACTTGTAATAATTTCTCATGCTACACTATGTTCATAGCAGCCTTTTTTATAATAGCCAGAAGCTGTAAAAAAAAAAAAAAAAAAAAACATATGTCCCTCAACAGAAGAATGGATACAGAAAATATGGTACATTTACACAATGGAGTACTACTCAGCTATTAAAAACAATGAATTTATGAAATTCCTAGGCAAATGGATGGATCTGGAGGGTATCATCCTGAGTGAGGTAACCCAATCCCAAATGAGCTCATATAACATATACTCACTGATAAGTAGATATTAGCCCAGAAACTTAGAATACCCAAAATACAATTTGCAAAACACATGAAACTCAAGAAGGAAGAACAAAGTGTGAACACTTCACCCCTTTTTAGAATTAGGAACAAAACACACATGGAAGGAGTTACAGAGATCAAGTGTGGAGCTGAGACTAAAGAATGTACCAACCAGTGTCTGCTGCAGACGGGTATCCATCCCATAATCAGTCACCAAACGCAGACACTATTGCATATGCCAGCAAGATTTGGCTGAAGGGTCCCTGTATATAGCTGTCTCATGTGAGGCTATGCCAGTGCGTGGCAAACACAGAAGTGGATGCTCACAGTCAACTATTGGAGAGAACACAGGGTTCCCAAAAGAGGAGCTAGAGAAAGTACCCAAGGAGCTGAAGGTGTCTGTAACCCTATAGGTCGAATAACAATATGAACTAATCAGTACCCCCAGAGCTCCTGTCTCTAGCTGCATATGTAGCACAAGATGGCCTAGTGGGCCATCGTTGGGACGAGAGGCCCCTTGGTCTTAAGAACTTTATATGCCCTAGTACAGGGGAACTCCAGGGCCAAGAAGTGGGAGTGGGTTGGTAGGGGAGCAAGGCGGGTGGTGGGGGAGGGTTTAGGGGACTTTTGGGATAGCATTTGAAATGTAAATGAAGAAAATATCTAATAAAAATTCGGAAAAAAGAATTCTAGAACTTAATGAACTTTTACCTATATAAATATATGCATATATATTAAATTTATACTTATTAAGAAGCCTTCATATGTGCAAAGTTATATATAATATTATACTCCACTTATTTTTAAAATTGTTTACATGAAGTAATTTTTTTCTGTGTGTTTCTGAGTGTGATTTGTATATCTGTGAATATGTATGTGTGGATACATAAGTATCGAAACCAGAAGGCAACATTAAATGCCTTTGTTTTAAATCAGGACACTCACTAGCCTGGAAATTCCCAAGTTGGATGGGTGTGCTGCATAGCAGACCACATTTACCATTCTGCCTTTGAAGAATATAAAGTAATGGGATTACAAGTGCAGGCTACTCTGCTGGGTTGGCATTTTAATATGTTGCTTGAATGGACCAATCTGAGGCCATATACCTTTCAAGTCATTACTGACTGTCCAATGTATTCCTAGTTCCTTATTCATAAGTCTCTAATTTCTATTAATGAATTTCTTAGGTAATCATGATAGGTTTGTATATAAATGTAAAATGTATTACAAATTGATCATATTCAAATTGGCTGTTGGTATGCAAAAGAATTTTGACACTTCAATGTTTATTGAGATACAATATCTAATGGGAGGTCCAACTAATCTTGATCACAGTGTAATCTATCTTGTCTGAATGGTTCTATCTTTTCTTTTTTTTTTTAGCTCGATATATATATATACCATTTTATTAGATATTTTCTTAATTTATATTTCAAATGCTATCCCAAAAGTACCCTAAGCCATCCTCCTGCCCTAGTCTCCTACCCATGCACTCCCACATCTTGGCCCTGGCATTCCCCTGAATTGGGGAATATAAAGTTTGCAATAACAAGGGGCCTCTCTTCTTGATGATGGCCGACTAGGCCATCTTCTGCTATATATGCAGCTAGAAACATGAGCTCTGGGGTTCTGGTTAGTTCATATTGTTCTTCTTATAGGGTTGCAGACCCCTTTAGCTCCTTGGGGACTTTCTCTAGCTTCTCCATTGGGGGCCCTGTGTTCCATCCTATAGATGACTATGAGCATACACTTCTGGATTTGCCAGGCACTGGCATAGCCTCATCTGAGACAGCTATATCAGGGTCTCTTAGGAAATTTCTTGGTTGCATATGCAATAGTGTCTGGGTTTGTGGCTGATTTTGGGATGGATCTCTGAGTGGGGTAGTCTCTGAATAGTCCATCCTTTTGTCCTAGCTCTAAACATTGTCTCTGTAACTCCTTTCATGGGTATTTTGTTCCCTATTCTAAGGAGGAATACAGTGGATATACACTGGTCTTCCTCCTTATTGATTTTCTTGTGTTTTGCAAATTGGATCTTGGGTTTTCTCAGATTTTGTGCTAATACCCAGTTATCAGTGAGTGCATATCTAGTGACTTCTTTTGTGATTGGGTTACCTCAAAAAGGATGATATCCTCCAGATATATCCATTTGCCCAAGAATTTCATAAATTCATTGTTCTTAATAGCAGAGTATTACTCCATTGTGTAAATGTACCACATTTTCCATTCATCTGTTGAGGGACATCTGGGTTCTTTACAGCTTCTGACTATTATAAATAAGGCTGCTATAAACAAGGTGGAGAATGTGCTCTTATTACCAGTTGGAAATTTTTCTGGATATATACCCAGGACAGGTATTGCTGGATCTTCTGGTAGTACTATGTCCAATTTTCTGTGGAATTGCCAGACTGATTTCCTGAGTAGTTGTACCAGCTTGCAATCCAACCAGCAATAGAGGAGTGTTCCTTTTTCTCCACATCCTCGCCAGCATTTGCTGTCACCTGAATTTTTTATCCTAGCCATTCTGACTGGTGTGAGGTACAATCTCAAAGTTATTTTGATTTGCATTTCTATGATGATTAAGGATGTTGAACATTTTTTTTTCAGGTGATTCTTAGCCCTTCGGTATTCATCACTTGAGAATTCTTTATTTAGCTCCCCATTTTTAGTGGGTTTGTTTGATTTTCTGGAGTACAGCTTCTTGAGCTCTTTTAGGATTGGTAAAAATCCCTTCCCAATCTGTTGGTGGCCTTTTTGTCTTAATTACAGTGTCTTTCGCCTTACAGAAGCTTTGCAACTTTATGAGCTCCCATTTGTCAATTCTTGATCATACAGCACAAGCCATGTTGTTCTATTCAGGAATTTTTCCCCTGTGCCCATATCTTGAGCCTTTTCCCCATTTACTCCTCTATAAACTTCAGGGTCTCTGTTTTTATGTGGAGGTCTTTGATCCACTTAGACTTGAGCTTTGTACAAGGAGATAAGAATATATCAGTTTCGACCAGACTGAGCGGGGCTGGCTGGAGTGAGCGGGCCAGTATGGGGGCTGCTGGAGCGAGCAGGGCTTGCTGGAGCAAGCAGGGTTGACCTGAATAATGGAAAAAAAAAAAGAATATATCAATTTGCATTCTTCTACATGATAACTGCCAGTTGTGCCAACACCATTTGTTGAAAATGCTGTCTTTTTTCCATTGGATGGTTTTACCTCCCTTGTAAAAGATCAAGTGACCATCAGTATGTGGGTTCATATCTGGGTCTTCAATTCTAATCGATTGATCTACATATCTGTCACTGTACCAGTACCATGCAGTTTTTATCACAATTTCTCTGTAGTACACCATAATGTCAGGCATGGTGATTCCACTAGAGGTTCTGTTATTGTTGAGAAGATTTTTAGCTATCCTAGGTTTTTCGTTATTCCAGATGAATTTGTAAATTGCCCTTTCTAACTCAGTGAAGAATTGAATTGAAATTTTGATGATCATTACATTTAATTTGTAGATTGCTTCCAGCAGGACAGCCATTTTGACTATATTAATCCTGCCAATCCATGAGCATGGGAGGTCTTTCCATCTTCTGAGATCTTCAATTTCTTTCTTCAGAGACTTGAAGTTCTTGTTATACAGATCTTTCCCTTCCTTAGTTGGAGTCACACCAAGGTATTTTATATTATTTGTGACTATTATGCAGGGTGCTTTTCCTAATTTCTTTCTCATCCCATTTTTCATTTGTGTAGAAAACGCTATTGATTTGAATTAATTTTATATCCAGCTACTGCACTGAAGCTGTTTATCAAATTTAGGAATTCCCTTGTGGAATTTTTGGGGTCGCTTATGTATACTATCATATCATCTGCAAATAGTGATATTTTGAATTCTTCCTTTCTAATTTGTATCTCTTTGATTTCCTTCTGTTGTCAAATTACTCTGGCTAGGACTTCAAGTATTATATTGAATAGGTAGGGAAAAAGTGGGCAGCCTTGCCTAGTTCCTGATTTTAGTGAGATTGCTTTGAGTTTCTCTCCACTTAGTTTGATGTTTGCTACTGGTTTGCTGTAGATCGCCTTTATTATGTTTAGGTAAGGGCCTTGAACTCCTGATCTTTCCAAGACTTTTATCATGAAATGGTGTTCGATTTTGTCAAATGCTATCTCAGCATCTAATTAGATGATCATGTGGTTTTTGTCTTTGAGTTTGTTTATATAGTGGATTACGTTGATGGATTTCCATATATTAAGCCATCACTGCATCCTAGGGATGAAGCCTACTTAATCATGATAGATGATTTTGTTGATGTGTTTTTGGATTCAATATGCGAGGATTTTATTGAGTATTTTTGCATAGATATTCAAAGTGAAATTTGTTTGAAGTTCTCATTCTTTGTTGGATCTTTGTGTGGTTTAGGTAGCAGAGTAACTGTGGCTTCATAGAATGAATTAGGTAGAGTACCTTCTGTTTCTATTTTGGAGAATAGTTTGAGGAGATTTGGGAATAGGATTTCTTTGAAGGTCTGATAGAAAGCTGCACTAAACCCATCTGGTCCTGGGCTTTGTTTCTTTGGGAGACTATTGATTACTGTGTCCATTTCTTTAGGGGAAACAGGATTGTTTAGATTATTAATCTGATTCTCATTTAATTTTGGTACCTGGTATCTGTCTAGGAAGATGTCCATTTTATCCAGGTTTTCTAGTTTTGTTGAGTATAGCCTTTTGTAGTAGGATATGATGATGTTTTGGATTTCCTCAGGTTCTGTTGTTATGTCTCCTTTTTCATTTTGTTTTTGTTAATTAGGATACTGTCCATATGCCTTCTAGTTAGTGTGGCTAAGGGGATATATATATATATATATATATATATATATATATATATATATATATATATATATATATATATATATATTATTTTCAAAAGAACCGAACCAGCTCCTGTTTTGGTTGATTCTTTGAATAGTTCTTTTTGTTTACACTTCGTTGATTTTAGCCCTGAGTTTGATTATTTCCTGCTGTCTACTCCTCTTGGGTGAATTTGCTTCCTTTAGTTCTAGAGCTTCTAGGTGTGCTGTCAGGCTGCTAGTGTATGCTGTCTCTAGTTTCTTTAGGGCGGCTCTCAGGGCTATGATTTTTCCTCTTAGGGCTGCCTTCATTGTGTCCTGTATGTTTGGATATATTGTGGCTTCATTTTCATTAAACTCTAGAATGTCTTTAATTTTTTTTATATCATCCTTGACCAAGGAATCATTGAGTAGAGTGTTGTTCAGTTTTCAAGTGAATGTTGGCTTTCTATTATTTATGTTGTTATTGAAGATCAGCCTTAGTCCACGGTGGTCAGAGAGGATGCATGGGATAATTTTGATAATTTTGTGTCTGTGGAGGCCTGTTTTGTGACCAATTTTATGGTCATTTTTGGAGGAGGAGCCGCTGAGAAGAAAATATATCCTTTTGTTGTAGGATAAAATTTTCTATAGATATCTTTTAAATCCATTTGTTTCATGACTTCTGTTAGTGCCCATGTCTTTCTGATTAGTTTCTGTTACCAGGATCTGTCCATTGGTGAGAGTGGGGTGTTGTTGGTTCCCAATATTATTGTGTGAGGTGCAATGTTTGCTTTGAGATTTAGTAAAGTTTCTTTAATGAATGTGGCTGTTCTTGTATTCAAAGCATAGATATTCAGAATTGAGAGTTCACCTTGGTTGATTTTACCTTTGCTGGGTATAAAGTGCCCCTCCTTCTCTTTTTTGATAACTTTGGGTTGGAAGTCAATTTTATTCAATATTAGAATGACTACTCCAGCTTCTTTCTTTGGACCATTTGCTTGGAAAATTGTTTTCAAGCCTTTCACTCTGAGGTACTGTCTGTCATTTTTCCTGATTAGAGGTGGGTTTCCTCTAAGCAGCAAAATATTGGGTCCTGTTTGTGTAGTCAGTCTATTAGTCTATGTCTTTTTATTGGGGAATTGAGTCCATTGATGTTAAGAGAAATCAAAGAAAGGTAATTGTTGCTTCCTTTTTTTTGGTTAAAATTTGGATTCTGTTCTTGCAGCTGTCTTCTTTTAGGTTTGTTGAAGGATTATTTTATTGCTTCTTCTAGGGTGTAGTTTCTGTCCTTGTGTTGGTGTTTTCCCTTTATTATCCTTTGAAGGGCTGGATTCGTGGAAAGATATTATGTGAATTTGGTTTTATCATAGAATACTTTGATTTCTCCATCTATGGTAATTGAGAATTTTGCTGAGTATAATAGCCTGAGCTGGCATTTGTGTTCTCTTAGTGTCTGCATAACATCTGTCCAGGATCTTCTGGGTTTCATATTCTCTGGTGAGAAGTCTGGTGTGATTCTAATAGGTCTGACTATATATGTTACTTGACCTTTTTCCCTTACTGCTTTTAATATTCTGTCTTGATTTAGTGCATTTGTTGTCCTGATTATTATGTGTTTGCAGGAATTTCTTTTCTGGTTCAGTCTATTTGGAGTTCTGTAGGCTTCATGTATGTTCATGGGCATTTCTTTCCTTAGGTTTGTGAAGTTTTCTTCTACTATTTTGTTGAAGATATTTGCTGGCCCTTTAATTTGAAAGTCTTCATGCTCATCTACTCCTATTATCTTTAGGTTTTATCTGCTTATTGCTTCCTGGATTTCCTGGACATTTTGAATCAGGAACTTTTTGCATTTTGCATTTTCTTTGATTGTTGTGCCCATGTTCTCTATGCAATCTTCTGCACCTGAGATTCTCTCTGCCATTCCTTGTATTCTGTTGTTGATGCTCGCATCTGTTTCCTGATTTCTTTCCTAGGGTTTCTATCTCCAAAGTTGTCTCACTTTGGGTTTTCTTTATTGTTTCTACTTCCCGTTTTAGGTCTTAGATGGTTTTGTTCAATTCCATCACCTGTTTGGTTGTGTTTTTCTGTGGTTCTTTAAAGGATTTTTGTTTTTCCTATTTAAGGACTTTTACCTCTTCAGCAGTGCTCTCCATTATTCTTTGAGTGGGTTATTAATGTCCTTCTTAATGACCTCTACAAGTATCATGAGATATGATTTTAATTCCGAGAATTGCTTTTTGGATGTGATTGGGGTATCCAGGACTTGCTGAGGTGAGAGTGCTGGGTTTTGATATTGATGCATGGTCTTGTTTTCTGTTATTACAATTCTATGTTTGCCTTTTGCCATCTGATAAACTCTGGAGTTGGTTGTTATAGTATCTCTGTTTGGAGCTTGTTTCTCCTTTGATTCTGTCAGCCTCTGTCAATAGTCCTGGGAGTTCAGCTCTCTCCTGAGTCTAAGTGGTCAGAATAGTCTCTGTAGGCAAGTTCTCCTCTTACAAAGAAGGGGCACAGACGTCTGGTGTTTAGACCTGCCTCTTGGCTAAAGATGAAGGCCCAATACATGTCCTGTCCCAGAAGATGTGTTGCCTCTGCAACCTGCACGCTCATCTGTATAGACTGGTTTCCGAGGGATCTGGGACCCAAGATGGCCCTCTCACCTGCTCCTGAAGGCAAAGCCCTCCCAGGCAGACACCTCTCCTCTGGCAGGGAATGTGCTTGGATTTCTGGAGCCTGAAACTGGGTCTGTCCCACTAGCTGTGTTGCTTCTGCCTGTCCCTGAAGCTGTGTTGCTTCTGCAGTCTGCACTCTCACCAGTGCAGACTGGTCTCTAAGGGACCTGGGACCCAAAATGGCTTCCTCACCTGCTCCTGCAGGCAAAGCCCTCCCAGGCGGACACCTCTCCTCTGGCAGGGAAGGTGCCCGGATGTCTGGAGCCTATAACTGGGTCTGTCCTGAAACTGGTCTCCCACCTCAGCAAGTCCTGGATACCCCAATCACATCCAAAAAGCAATTCTCGGAATTAAAATCATACCTCATGATACTTGTAGAGGACATTAAGAAGGACATTAATAACCCACTCAAAGAAATACTGGAGAACACTGCTGAAGAGGTAAAAGTCCTTAAATAGGAAAACAAAANAACTGGGTCTGTCCTGAAACTGGTCTCCCACCTCAGCAAGTCCTGGATACCCCAATCACATCCAAAAAGCAATTCTCGGAATTAAAATCATACCTCATGATACTTGTAGAGGACATTAAGAAGGACATTAATAACCCACTCAAAGAAATACTGGAGAACACTGCTGAAGAGGTAAAAGTCCTTAAATAGGAAAACAAAAGAAGAAGCTGTGTCACTTCTGACTGTCCCTGAAGCTGTGTTGCTTCTGCAGTCTGCTCACTCACCCTTCACAGTCTGTGAGCTTGCACAGACTGGTCTCTGAGGAATCTGAGACCCAAGATCTGAATGGTTCTGTCTTATCAGCCAACACTTTTCAAGAAAGATGAACCCCAATGTATGGTCTTCCAATATATAGTTATTTTTAGAAATATAATAGAAGAGATTTCATAGTGGTTAAGAGCACTTACTGGTCTTCCAGAAGTCCTGAATTCAATTACCACCAACCACATGGTGGCTCATAACCATCTGCAATGGAATTTGATGCCCTCTTCTGGTGTGTCTGAAGATATCTAGTGTACTCATATACATAAAATAAATAAAATCTTTTAAAAACAGTAGAATATTGATTATATTAGAATGATAATAGAGTACTATTGAGACTCAGACCCATCGTTCTTCTTGAGTATATGTTCCCAACATCAGTCAGCACTCTGTAGCTGCTTTTATTCAAAGCTTCCAGGTCTTCCTCATTTAGTGCTCCACATTCTTTCCATCTTCCAGTTTTTCCATCTTGATTTTTACCATACACTATTTTCATTACACACTGATGTTCAATGAGAGAAAATAGAGTGTGTGAGAATGATTCTTGGACTCTAAGTTCCCTCTTTGGCATTATTATTATGTAGGTAACCTGAAACAAATGACTAAATGAAGTAGATCCTATATTCATATGTGTCACTCTAAGGTTTTGTCAACAAGCCTCACACATTCAAACACTGAATCTCAGAAAGAGAACAAAAACATATTAAAAATAAAAATGACTAGATAGATTGGTGGAGGACAGAGTAACTAAATCTGTATAAATCAAGTAGTTAAGGTATGTATGGTAGAAGCCATATGGTGAATTTACTTTAGTAATTATTAGGTTTTCTTCTGAATATTTGAAACATGTCTATAATTAAGTGGAGTAAAATAAGACAATTATAAACATTACCATAATAGTTGCATCATGAACCTGCAAGTTTCTAGAAAATTGGTACTCACGTTATGTTACCATATAACTTAAATATGTAAAATTATTCTTTATTATATGATATATCATAAAAATAAATGTGAGAACAATACCTCAGGGAAAATAATGATGCAACTTTAATTATTGATATTCATTTTGTGATTAGGAGAAAATTAAGAAAAAGTAAATGATAAAAATGAAGAATGAAGAAATTAATAATTTTAATGAAAAGACAAAAACTGTAAAAAAAAAATTGAAATAAAATGCTTCTGTTTCTTTCTTGAATGTGGTTTTTATTGCATTTGGGGATCCTGAAGTGACCAATTTCTGTAGCCAGGCAGGATTCTCAGGAGACAAATAAGGATAGCAACAAACCCACAATACTTTCCAACCAAAATGTGTTCTGCCTATAAGATGTGCAGTGACAAAGAGAATAGATGGAGGGAATGGACAACAAGATCCTGACATAGTGGGGAGGGGGTTCCCCACAACCTTTAAAATGAGAAAATCATGTGGTTTTTGTCTTTGAGTTTATTTATATTGTGGAATACGTTGATGGATTTCCAGATGTCCCTCAACAGAAGAATGGGTACAGAAAATGTGGTACATTTACAGAATGGTATACTACTCAGCTATTAAAAACAATGAATTTATGAAATAACTAGGAAAATGGATGGATCTGGAGGGTACATCCTGAGTGAGGTAAACCAATCACAAAAGAACTCACATAACATGTACTCTCTGATATGTGGATATTAGCCCAGAAACTTAGAATACCCAAGATAGAATTTGCAAAACACATGAAACTCAAGAAGAACGAAGACCAAAGTGTGGATACTTTATTCCTCCTTAGAATAGGGAACAAATCACCCATGGAAGGAGTTACAGAGACAAAGTTGGAGCTGAGACAAAAGAATGAACCATCCAGAGACAACCCCACCCGGGGATTCATCCCATAATCAGCCACCAAAGGCAGACACTATTGCATATGCCAGCAAGATTTTGCTGAAAGGACCCTGATATAGCTGTCTTGTGTGAAGATATGCCAGTGCCTGGCAAACAAAGAAGTGGATGCTTACAGTCAGCTATTGGATGGAACACAGGATTCCCAATGGAGGAGTTAGAGATAGTACCCAAGGAACTGAAGGGGTCTCCAACCCTATTAGTGGAACAAAAATATGAACTAACCAGTACCCCCAGAGCTAGTGTCTCTAGATGCATATGTATCAGAAGATAACCTAGTCAGCCATCATTGGGAAGAGAGGCCCCTTGGTCTTGCAAACTTTATATGCCCCAGTACAGATCGCCAGGGCCATGAAGTGGGAGTGTGTGGGTAGGGGAGCAGGGTGGGGGATAGGGGAGGGTATAGGGGACTTTCAGGATAGCATTTAAAATGTAAATGAAGACAATATCTAATAAAAAAATGGAAAAAAACCCAAAGAACAAAAAATAATAATAAAATAAATATCAGACCCTAGAATTAAAGTTGAGCCTTGATCAGAGAACTTTGTCTTGGCTTGTTCTTTCTCTCGGCATCCTTCCCATGCATTCCCAGCTCTCTTTTCAGGAATCCAGTAACCTCTGGCTGCTTGTGAATACATGTTCTTGTAGTGTCCTCAACTTCTGATTCTTACAACCATTCCTTCCCATCTTCCCCAAATTCCACCTAATGTTGGCTTTGGGTCTTTGTATCTTCATCAATTGCAGAATGAAACTTCTCTGGTGACAATCAAGTTAGGTTCTGGTCTATGAATATAGCTTTATCACTTTTTTTTTTTTTTTTTGGTTAGTAGTGTTTGGTTTTATTATAGATTTCTGTGCTATCCAGCCTTTGTTTCCCTGCAATCCAGACAGTGTCAGATGTGAGCTTCCTCTTAAATTGTACTTCAAATGTAGCCTGAAGTTGGACAAGTTATTGGTTGGCTACCCCCACAAGTTTGGATACACTGTTTATTAATATGACAAAGTAAAAAAGAATACAATGGTAACTATAAAATAATAGGAAGGACTATTATAATCACATATAACAAAATTCAAAGACATTTCTAAATTATTGGATTAATTATGAAGCAATAATAGAAACATAAGTTTATACACAGATTTTTATGTTAGGAAAAAACAGAAAATAATTCAAAACTACAAGGAAAACTGGAAAACCACTAAAGAGTTGAAGTACTACACTAGATAATCCACTGACAATAGTGTTGGGCTTTCTTTCACTTCAGCCATCCTGGAAATCTTCAACATGAAATGTACTTTTCATTAAGAAAACCTGATTCCTAAAATATTGATATACTTCCTGAATCATTTACCTTTTACTTCTATATCAACTTCAGAATTGATTATTAGGAATGCAGTTTTTCCTTGTCTTAAGTAATAATTGGGTTATTATGACCTAAACTTTATATCTTACATAGGTGTCTTAGTTAGGGTTTTACTGCTGTGAACAGACACCATGACCAAGGAAAGTCTTATAAAGGACAACATTTAATTGGGGCTAGCTTACAGGTTCAGAGGTTCAGTCCATTATCATCAAGATGGGGGCATGGCATCAACCAGGCTGTCATGGCGCAGGCAGAGCTAAGAGTTCTACGTCTTCATCCAAAGGCTGCTAGTGGAAGACTGAGTTCCAGGCAACTAGGGTGAGAACTTTAAGCCCACACCCACAGTGACACACCCACTCCAACAAGTCCACACCTATTCCAACAAGGCCACACCTCCAAATGGTGCCACTCCCTGGTCCAAGAATATACAAACCATCACAATAGGTCTCTGTAGTGTCTTGATTTTCAAATGGAATAATATGCAAAAATAGAAATAAACCTATATTTTTAGCTTGATACTATTGAGATTATTGTTTTTAGCTTACTCAAACTTTTTTGTTACATAATTAAAGCATGGTAATGATGATTTAAAATTAAAAGTCTAGCTTGCAAGTACACAGAGTAACATTGGAAACTATGCTTCAATTCTGTGCTTAACTTAATCTCTGAGATGAGATCCTCATTCCTGCCTTGACTCTCTATAAACATGTCTATGACAATTTTCACAGAACTATGATTGTTTATGGTTTATTATTCAGGTCAGTTATTTGAATATCCCTCTCATGGTTTTCAAGTATTCCAGGTGCTTAAGAACATACACAATTACTGTGTTATTACAGAGGTGGCAAGAGTAGACCATAAAAATGACAAAGAACAACCCAAATTACCTGAGCTTTAGGTAATGTGCTCTATGTTAATAAACCTAACCCGGCAGTAATATTTTATACTGAATAGTGCACTAAATGTAGCTGGCATCATCAACTAGTGAAGTATTGCTAATTCAGAGTTTGGAAACCTCAAGCAAGGGAGTAAATGAAATCCTATCAGCATATAGCATAGAATCAAACATCTTCCCCTTCCTACCACATTGAAATAGTAAGATGAAGCATTGCTCTGCTCTTACTAGGTAACTAGGTAACACACACACATGTACACACACGCACACACACACACAATATATATATATATATATATATATATATATATATATATATATATAGAGAGAGAGAGAGAGAGAGAGAGAGAGTATACAATACATATTATGTCATTAATATTGATCCAGATAAGAAGATCTGATTTAAGAAGGGAGAAGGGTTTATTGCTAGTATTATATATATATATATATATATATATATATATATATATATATATGATTTTTTTAGATTATTTCTAGCTTATAACTTAATATATCTAATGAGGATATGTGGAGCATTAGGCTATGCACAGACATTCTGGTCTCCAGTTGAGCTGAGGTCTGAACCACATAATGGTGATAATTCACTTACATGACACAGTAGGCGTTCCCTCATGCTCCTGGAACTCTGGCTTCTGTCTAAGTTGCTGCCCACCTCAGGCCCCACCAGAGAAGCATGGCCAGCAGTCAAGTAGGCAATGTCCCAAGCTTCTGACCTTCAGGCTAAACTCTTCCCCAGTTACCTAGCAACAGAAAAGATAGCAGCTCACTTTAAAAGGAGCTGTTAGGCCCCTCCTTCCTCTTACACTTCTTTCATTCCTTTGTTCTCTTACCTCTCACTTCTCTCACTCCTCTCTTTGTCTTCTTCTCTCCTCTCTCCCTCTCACTCTCTCTCTAGCCCTCTCTCTCTCTAGCCCTCTCTCTCTCTCTCTCTCTCTCTCTCTCTTTCTACTTTCTCTCTTTCTCCCTGGCTGAGTGGAAAGCTTTTGGTAGCCCTCCTATATCTGCCTTACAGGAACTCTGTAAGAGCATTCGTGGAACTCTGGCAGGATGTGGGTCCTTCCTCCCCCTCTTCCCTAGAGCCCCTTTTTAGTTCCCAGAAGGATATAGGATTAACAACAGACTAAACAAACAAACACATCCTTAGTTCTGAATCCCAGATGAAATCACAGAATGATACAAATAAAAGAAAGCCCTTATGGTCAGAAAATGGAAAATGGGATGGCACTGTTGAATTTGAAAGCATGGAAAGATGAGTAAACACTGAATGAATGAGTAAGTCTGAGGGAAGAGGACCACAAAAGCACCAAATGTCTCTAGGGGCTTCTTTCTAAACAATCTGTTTTGTGATCAAATTCTTGAAACCCTTAAGTAGTTATCACCAAGAGCATCACCTTTAAGTTGAGCACTTACAGAGAACAGGAGGCATAGTGGTCATTTTTTTGCCATCTCACATGAATGAGTATGCTCCGTAGAGAGTAGGATCAGGTACTTCTAGAAATGCTCTATCGAGTTATTCTGACTTACTATGATTAAATAAATATGATTATTTTGTGTTGATGCTATAAAGTATAATCTATGCTTTTTTGTGAGATAAAACTGAGAGATGTAGTTAAAGAAAATGACAAGAATATCAAGACACAGAAGAGTATATTCCATGTTTTCTCCCATTCACTTTAGTGTTTCAAATTCTAAATTGAATTCTTTGATCCTCTTGGATCTAACTTTTGTGTAGAGATATAGTTATATGTCTCAAATAATTATTCTACTTGTAGACATCCAGTTTTCCCAGTACTGATTGTTGAAATTTCTGAATTTTTTTCCAATGTGTTTTTTTTTTTTTTTTTTGCTGATGTATCAAATATAAGAAAGATTCAGTATTTCAAAGAAATTTAAAAGAAATTTGAAGTTCTTAGTACAGATACCTATTCCAATGGTTAGGTTTATTCAACAACATTTTATTGTCTTTAATGCCAATTTAAACCATAGTCTCATTCATCTTATTGGTTGGTAATATATAGAAAGACAATTGAAATCTTGAATTGGTTTTGTACTTATACTCAACAATGAAATTATTGGTTGTTCTACAAAATACTGGTATAAGAAAAACTGCTGATTGGGTCTCCATTTGCTAAGGATTAAAGCCAATAATCAACAAGTATGACTCCATAAAACTAAGTCACCTCAGAAACTAAGGAAATAATCAATTGAATAAATAAGACACCTACAGAATGAGAGAAAATCTTTGCCAGTTACACATCTAATAGAGGATTAATAACCAGAATATACAAACAATTCAAAATAGAGAAAATCAAGGAAACTGAAGCTCTGATTAATAAAGTCTAGGGCTCCAAGCAGAATGTCCTAAGTAAAAGAGATCAAAACAAGAAATAACTCAAAAATATTCATCATCCTTAAAAATCAGGGAAATGCAAATAAAAACAAGGTTATGATGTCATCTTATCCCAGTCAAAATAGCCAAGATACAAAACAATGACAGCACAGCCTGGCAGGGTCTGCAGAAAGATGAACCACAGAACACTATTGGTTGGGATGCAAAGTGATACAGACACTCTGGAAATCACTAGAGAGAAATGTCTAAAAAGTAAAATGATGCTACCATACAGTGTAGTTATACCAAGCCTAGGTATATTCCCAACGGACTTGACATCATGTGTAGCAGGAATGGTGTTGCGGCCTCTGTGTAAATGCTGGGGCCATGCAATTGCAAAACATCTCCTGCTGGCAGACCTAATTGAGGACTGCCTGAAAGATCAAGGATTGCTGGTGCAGACAGTGCCAGCAACTCAGGAACTGCTGTTTAGAAGAGATGCTCTCTTGGGACTAATGGGGCATGGGTGGAAGGTATTAAAGGAGTTTGTAGCAGTGAGATGAGTGTGTTGAAGTGTTTCTCACCTGAAGTCTGTGTTGTTGACACTACACTATCTCACCTCCAAACCCCCAAGGACAGATTGGATCAGGCAGTAAGTATTCCAGGTCACAGGCAAAAATCATGGACCATAGATCTTCACTCAGCATTGTTGATAACTTCCATACATACACTGAAATAATCTAAATCTCCTTCACCAAATGAACAGATATTGAATGTGGTATAAAATACGCAATGGGATACAACTCCACTATAAAGAAAATTAAAATCATGAATTTTGCAGGTAAATGCATGGACCTAGAAACTATTATGTTGAATGACATAACCCAAAACTAGATAGAAAAATGCCACATATACTTTTCCATTTGCAGGTCCTAAATTTTCAGATGTAATGCAGCTACCACTCCTCATTAAAGAAGCATCTATGTAGAGCAAATGGGTCCATCACAGAAAACCACACCAGAAAAAATTGCTAAGCGCAACAGATGGTAAGGATCCCAGTTAATAGATCCTTATCGCTGGCACGATCTATGGCTCCACAAACATCATGGAAGAGAGGACAGAAAGATTGTAAGAGCCTGAACATAAGAAAACATGATGTGAAGCATTCTCTTCTAAAAATGGCTTCATAAGCAAAACCAGGATAATACCAATATCAATGGAGATTTTACTATGGAAAGGGAACATTTGTGGAGTCCCATCTCCAGCCAAAGAACTGTAGATAACTATTTACTACTGAGACAAGGAAAGTAAGCATTTCTGAGGATGTTCTTCCTATTGTTTGTTTAATTCAGAGTAGTGAGCCTTGAAAAATGTGTGTGTGTGTGTGTGTGTGTGTGTGTGTGTGTGTGTGTGTGTGTGTGTGCCACCTGGACTGTGGCACCAGAGAAACTAGCATGGAACTGGTGAGGTAGAACATATTGAAACCCCAGAAATCTCAAAATTTGAGTTTTAAAGTCTCATTCTGAGTCCAGCAGGAGTGGGCCTGACTTTCTGTGCCTCCTTCAGAGCATTTAACTTTGGGAATCTCAACCAGGTGGTCACAGGTCAGTCAGTCATGGAGCTCAGCATCTAGAATTCTTCTCCCTCTCCCATGCTAATGAGGCATCTCAGTATCTGTAGCCTTCAGCAGATGACCTTTGCCAATATCTCCCCCTTCCCCAAAACTGGTTAACCCTTGGTTCACCCTGAATAAAATGTATATATATAAGGTAAATAAAAGTATATCCACAGCCTAAGATTGTTTAAGACCTGTTTCATTGAAGATCATCCATTCCTTCTATAGAGAGTCCTCCCAGTTCCCTATAAGAAGGTCTGTGTGCCTTTATCTGGAGTCATCATTTGAAAGAATGGTTGACCCCACATGCTGGTTGTTTTTTCAGAATAAGTGCTCTATGTTTTTACATATTATTTGAGACTGGGGTCTTCTGTTAGTGGCTTTCAGGACCCTGACATCATTTTAGCACAATGTATACATATCTAATTATATACATATATCCAATTCTGGCAAGCAAGGTATTTACTTTTATTTTACTAGAATAATAAGAAAATTTTGCAAGACTATGTCATCAGTTATAGTTATATAACACAAACAAGACATTTTTTTAAAATTATATGTCTGGACTTTCCTTAAGTCCCTTTGGAAAATCATATGTTCTGTTCATTTGAAGAATCACATGTTTCAGTATTAACTGTGACTAAAATAATTAAAACCTTACCATGAATAAAGGTGAGTACAAAAGTGAAATGTTTTAAATCATAATAATATAATATGATTTTCAAGAGTGTTCATTTTTTGTTTGCTAATTCATTCTGTGTTCTTTGAGCAGTTTTTTAGTGAGCCCTGATCCTGAATCCTCCTAAGAGAGTTTCAAAATGACAATTTTGAACCTCTGGGGGAAAAAAAAAACCTCAAGTGTCGATAGATATTATGACACACAGTGTAAGACACTATCTAATTGGATGGTTAGAATTTTGCCAAACATTTCCATAAGCATACACATTTGAACAAGAGGTTTCAGGATTTTTAAAGTTGTATGAAGAAGTTCTCAGACTCATTGACATTCCAAAGATTAGTTTTATTTGAATGATTTCCACAAAATAAAAAAAAATTAGCTGTAAGAATCAAGGCCAAAGATTATTATACACAAAGGTGTCACAGAACAGAGAAGCACTGAAGATATTAGACATCAAATGAAACATAAGATACATCCCTTTAAAATACTGGATGAAGAAGAAATATTTGGACAGTTGTGGCTGCCCCCATAGAAACTCAAAGCAGTATTGTATTATGTTGAACTACCTTTTATTAGCCTGTAGTAATCGTCATCTGGAAGATTAGTGTCTCTGTTTGCTTACTTAGGCATACTCCTGGAAGCATCTAGCCTACATACAATATTGTCTAGGTCTAGAATATGCTCAGTCTTTGAGACTTACTGCTGAATAAGCTCCCCTTTCTTGTTCTTTCTAAAACTGGCTGGCTGTTTCAACTCAGCTGCTGGCTCAAAACTAACTCTCTCTCTCTCTCTCTCTCTCTCTCTCTCTCTCTCTCTCTCTCTTTCTCTGTCTCTCTGTCTCTCTCTCTGAAACCTGTATCTCTGTATCTGTACAACTGTCACAGTAAAACTGCCAAACTGCCTTTCCATATTTTTCTCTCTGCACTTCTCTTTCTTAAGTAGCCTATTATTTGATTCATCACTTTGTCTGCCACTCAAATAGATATCACTTTCAAATATAGGTGCTTCCTTCTACAAACTAACTTTACCTTCACTGTTTGAGATCAAAGGCCTTTACTAAAGGTGTATCTGTATTCTAGGCAGAGGGATAAAGGTTCATGTTAAAGGCTGAGCCATACCACAGCTAGAAGCAGGTTTTTTGAGTAAATAACACAATTTGGGGGTTAATACGATAATCAAATATTCTGCAACAAAGTTAATTGGTTATTGTTGTTTATGGAGCATATCCTAATGATCACAAACAACTAATGAAAATATAAACCTGGTGCTTGAGTACTGTATTTCCTGGTTATTATTGGGGTGCAGTAATGCCTCACAAACCACACAAACACCAATCTCAGTCAGACATGGTTAGTTTATTTAGCATAATTCTCCAGGACTGAACAACCAGGAACATGGTCCAAATCTGAGAATTTAATGTGACCCTGAGTTAAGATTCTACAGGGATTTTTAATCCCCCAATCCACAAACATGTGTGACAAGTTCACTAATGAGAATTTAGGGATAGGAATTTTCTTAGAAACATGTCTTTGTTGTACATTTATCCTGTCTCCATTGTTTAGGATGTTCAATTATGGCAAGAGACTTGCCTTGTTTAATATTAATATTTTACCTAGTCAACCAGGATAGGACTTATCTCACATATCTTATTTTGACAAACAGGATGCTATTTACCTATGTACAGGTGTCTTTCTAGCAAGTAGGTGTCAGTTCCCAGGGAGATCTTGGATCAAGTAAATTTTACTTGAACTTAGTCAAAATTGAAGTCAAATTGTAAATATTTTTAGGTGTCTCTTATGTTGGGTCTATCTTAGGGACAGCTTATGAAAGGAAATATTATAAAACCTTATACATATTTAAATAAAACCAATTGTGCGGGTAGTGGTGCTGGTTAGATAGCTCAGCTCCAAACTTACTATGAGCAACTATACAAAGCAGTTCTACTGACTTCTATTGTGATTGGTTCCCAAGGGCACAGGACATAATAGAATAGGTAACCAACTTGGCATTAGAAAGCTTCCTAGTGACATCAGAAACATATGGGAAATTTCCTTATAAAGGCATGTTATCCAGGTAACTATTATTTAGGCCTTAACTTTATAACCAGGCATAAATATTTCATTAAGGCCTTTATTTTTTAATAGGCCTTAACTTCCATCTGGGCCTTAATGTTTTTACCTAGGTCTAAACATTTAGTTCTTAATATCTCACAGATGGTCAGTGTGCAGATGTGATGTCTTATAAATGTAACTTTTATTGGTCTGATGTAATTGTCATCTCAGAGGCTTACTGCTGAATAAGCTCATCTTTTTTAGTTTAGTTTTTTTTTTTTTTTTTTCTCTGAACTCTGGCTGGTGATTTAATTTCAGCTGTTCTGGATCAAACTCCTCTACAAACTGATTTATTCAAACAGGCTTCTCTCAGCTTCTGACTGAGTTGCTCTGCTTGGCTTCAATCTAACTCTTGCAGTCTGTTCTAATCTTTTGGCTCCTTTTCATTCTTTGGCTCATTGTGTGTAGCTATAATAAGTTCATCTGCTCTAAAATCCCTACTGGCTGCACATACATTTCTCACTACTGCCCTAATGTTGTAGATTTCCAAATGAAACACACACACACACACACACACACACACACACACACACACACACACATACACACACCACACACACACACACACACACACACACACACACACACACACACACACACAAAACACCCTTATTTTAATATGCCCTAAGCAGCAAAATTGCTGAGTTACTGCCAAACTTCTATGTTGCTAATGCTTTCCTTCTGATACTCATGAATTATTACTTACTCAAATGTATATTCCATCTTTGCTACCCCAGACCCAATCAGGGGAGAGGTCCCTGGGGCTACTCTTCTGAGGCTCTTACAAGGTTGTATGATTTAGATCCTGCAACTCTCAAGCCTGATCTTCTTGCTGTCCTCACGGGAGATTGCAAACCCTACTTCTTCCCATGGTTCCCTTGTCCAGGAAATATAATAGCCCACTTCTGTCTCCCTGCCCAGCCATTGACAATGAAAACTTTATTCACCAACCAAAGCCAGCATAGGGCAGGGATACTCATCTTACAGAGATGTGGGTTTCTGTGTAATTTTGGGAGATGAACTAACACAGAAATCATTAGAGCCAATCCACAACCATTGTGTCTCCACCTGCAACCTATTCTGTTCTGTTCCGGGATCTCTCTCTCTCTCTCTCTCTCTCTCTCTCTCTCTCTCTCTCTCTCTCTCTCTTCTACACTAAGTCACCTCTCCTTCCTCTCCTTCCTTTCTCATTCTCCTGAGAGTTGGACATATCCCACCTCTGACTCAGTCTATCAAATCTTTCTCTGATTCCATACTTGTATGTCCCTCAATTAAATATTACATTGAAACATAGCTGCTTAGATTTAGAAAAGAACTTTACTTACAGTATTTGGATTAAAGGTCTGTACAAATGGGTGTATCTATACTCCAGCCAGATTATACTGTTATTCAGTGAATTCCTACATTCCAGTCTTATAGACCTAGAAGTTATTTGGATGTGATATCTTGCCAGAGAAGATTTGCTGCTGGATTAAAATTTCTCTTTTCTATGAATGTAGGATACATTCGCTGCTTTAAAAATGAAGATGGGAGTGGTTTTGTTGTTTTGTTTCATTTTGTTCTATAAATAAGAAATGGGATTCATTTTTTACAAGTATAGAAATATTAGAGAGATAAATAGGCAGTTAAATAGTAGGCATAAAAATATATTCAGATATTTTGTCACTATAATCTAGTTTATTCTAGTGAAAATGTAATATTCTCTGCTAAAACTTAATATAATTATTATATTTAATTTAAATTACAATGGTATTCACTCTTTTGTAAAAGAGAGCACAAAGATAACAAAATATCTAAGTATATTGGATTTAGATAACAATGCTCTAATGATAATAAATGTTCATCAAAAATAAAAAATTCTCAACAGAATGAAAAGACTTGAATAGCCAGTTATAGCTTCCTAACATTAAATTCAAATGTAGGGTACTAGTTCTCAATAAGGAAGTAGAGAATAAGTGAAATTTACTTTCTTGATGTTTTGATCAGTTTTTAAAAAATGATGACATACAGAGATGTCATTGCTGTCTATTTTTAAAACACAATAATTGTTGACCATTAGACAAATTAACTAATATTTTGTTCAAATTATTTAGGTATTCCTTTCCTTTCCTTTCCTTTCCTTTCCTTTCCTTTCCTTTCCTTTCCTTTCCTTTCCTTTCCTTTCCTTTCCTTCCTCATCTCTTTCCCACACTGGCCCCCAACTCACAGATATTTACCTGCCTCTGCCTCCCAAGTGCCAAAAGAGTGTGTAATCATAGTTCATTAACCATGCCTAGTTTAAGCACCTGTCTTTTCTATTTTTGATTAGAAATTTTCTCTTGTGTACAAAAATATTATTTAAATGATATAGTGTCAGAAATAACTAAAACAAATAATAACAAATAACAGGAAATGGACTAATGTATACTTCTCTAAAATAAACAATAGGGATTTCTATTGAAGTATTAAAATTTTTATTTTCACAAAATGTACCACTGTAGTGAAATAACTATAAAAGTTGCTGGTTGTGAATTTCCCTACTGCTGTTCTAACAATATCTGATATTTTGTAATTCTCAAAGTGTACAGAGCAGCAAATTAAAATTTAGTATAAAATAGCTTTAAATGAGGTCATTATTATTTCTAATAAAAGAAGCACTAGAGTCCATTCTAAGTAACGGACTAAGAACTGCATGACATTCCTTAAAAGCCACACATTTAAACTTTCCAAAAATGCATTTAATGTTGCCTAAATTTGAGCCTGCCAAAAGTGGGTAGATATAGTTTTTTGGAGGTGTATATGAGTCATGTCATACTAGCTTGACAGTCAATTTAAATTGGCATTTTTTGTTAGAAAAAGAGGACTTGGGAATAAAATATGAAAATCCTTTCCTCCTTACTCATCATCAATTTTATCCTGCAGAGAAAATTCTTTAGCCCTAGTTATGACAATGTAACCATTAACAGAGCAGCTACACTCTTTTCATCACTTTCCTAATCTGAACAATTAATGGAAAACTTAGTATAAAGGGTATACTCTAAACGATCTTGTAAGAACATATATTTGTAGTAGTGGTTGTCATAGCATATCCATTTTACTTAAAAATATCTTAAAACATATTTGTTTAATGAACAAAACTAGTCACTCATGTAGAAAATCTAAAATTCTGTGCATCTATCTCAAAATAAAGCTTATAGTTTAACATAGTCCAAACAGTAATAGTATTTTAATTTATCTTCATGTAGATATTGCTTATTCAATAGAAAGGTAGTATATAGTAGTTCTGGACAAGATGTGTATTTTGACCTTTATATCTGAAGTTTCACCCATCTGAATTATCATGCTAAAATACCACAACTTATAATTATAATATGCCTGACTATAAAATGCCTTAAGTACATATATAAACTCCTATGTTGAGTTTAATTGTTCCTTGCTGAGGTAGGATTACAATGTATCTATGTATTTTTTGCTTTTCCTCTTCAAATTTTCTTTTTTGAGACAGGGTTTCTCTGTATAGCCTTGGCTGTCCTAGAACTCACTCTATAGACCAGGCTGGCCTCGAACTCAGAAATCTGCCTGCCTCTGCCTCCTGAGTGCTGGGATTAAAGGTGTGCGCCATCTTCAAATTTTTAGAACAGATTCCATTCCCTGAATCACAGCTTGTGGTGAGATGCTGGATTCTACTCACTTGAATGTATAGAAGTTACTATGTTGAGAACATTAATGGCATTGTTTTGTTGAATTCAATTCTCAGTTTAGGAACTTCTATGCAGACCACATAAGGTGAGAAGTCTGCAGTCACTGCCATGTGAGCTAGTAACACATCTTAATGGCACAGCACTACTTAACACCCCCAGGGCTTGAACCAGTCAGGTTCTAGAGAGATTCTGCAGTGAACATATGGGGCACTGCACATTCTGGATGTTTAGAAACTGTGTGAGCTAAAAAATATTTGTTAGTTTACATTTTTATGTACTTGATATATAGAACTTCTTTTTATGCAGTCAATCATTAGAGTTAAGAGGTTGAATAGATTTAAAGTTTTATAGTATGTCAGAAAAAGCAGAGCTTTTTTTTTTTTTTCCATAAAAAGTTCATAGAGAGCCGGGCAGTGGTGGAGCATGCCTTTAATCCCAGAACTTGGGAGGCAGAGGCAGGTGGATTTCTGAGAATATTAGTTTTAACTACTTCCAACCAATTATATTTGATTCTTCCTAACTTTTGCAACAAAACTTACCTTACAACTCCATTTCTTTTAATTTTTAAAACAAATCAAGTCTGATTTTTCTTGTCTATATACTCATGTCTCAGAGGTCATTGACTTAGATATGAAAGGCTGACCAAAGGGCACCTTCCCCCAATTATGTGAAAATCTCATCTTCAGCAGCCGTGAACTTCCATTAGCATATCAGGTGGGATGGGTTATCAGAAGTAACTTCCATTTCATTTTGGAATTTTTTAAGTGCTTGAACTTTGGAGGTCTTTGGATACCCACAGCTACTGTGAGTTCATGTGTCAAAGCTATGCCATGTCTAGAAGCTATCTTTTCACAGCACTCATTCATAAACTCTGACTCTGATATTTTTTCATTTGTCTTCTGAGATGGTCACTGAACCTTAGGAGTGGGTAGAGTGTTGTATCACAATATTCCTTGAGAGATGGGAACAAACATTTACTTACCCAAGATAAGGACCCAAAGACACACCAAAATATAGATACCATTAAAGTAAAGATTGGTCAATAAGTTTTATTAGGATTACCAGCAGAAGTAGAAATGACTCAAAGACAGCATTAAAGGCCATATAAACACAGGTAATGCTGAAGAACTGGCATCTAGTCATTGTAATGTATAAAAGTGACTGTTAGGCACCTGAAATGAGGAGATGAAATAATCTAATAACAACCGGAGCACAGGGGACTGTAGGAACAGGTTTAACCAGAATTAAGGCTATATGAAAATGGCTAATGAAATCTCACTATCTTGTAGTTAATTCAAGCACAATTTTAAAAAGAAAAATAATTTCAACAGCATTATTGTACACTGTCTAAAAATATGGCTCTCAGAAAATATAAGTTGTTAAATGAAAATATCTGTACTAGTCATAGATTATTTTTCTATTATATTAGGTTGCCAAAAACCAACCTCTGCTTAGAGAGGGGTTCTGAAGAGGAGATGTTCAAGATCACAAAAAGAATAACTAGAAATCAAATCATGGATCCAAGCGACATCTGTGTGCTCTGCTCAAGATTATCTATCTATCTATCTATCTATCTATCTATCTATCTATCTATCTATCTATCCAAACACACATACACACACACACACACACACACACACACACACACACACACACACACACACACACACACACACACACACACACACACACACACACAATTCAATCATCCACCCCAGGTTCCATTTTGATTACCCAGCAAATCAGCATTTTATGACCTTAGCTACTTGATTCTTAGAAAATAAAAAAGCAAGCACCATTTTCTTAACATTTCAAGTGAATTCAGAGATCTACCTGCCTTATAAGCACATTGAATAAGGTCACTGGATGGGATATGACTCTGACATCACACCTCCCATGATGCCTGCACCTAAATTTGCTACATCGTTGAAATCAAGAATCTGCTTGCTTTTATATCTTTCTAACAAACTGGCTCATACTATATCTACATCTGGTTTTTTCTTGGCGGGGGGAGTCAGTGAAACCCCTTATATATGTCATATTGCATTCTTATAATTTACCTGAGAAATTGTATATTTTTTTAACTTACATTTTCTGAGTTATTTCCCACAGCCTTAAGAGCTGTCCTAAAGGTCACAGGAATTACCATTTTTGCTAAGGAACAGAGACACACTCTTGCCTCCTGGACTAATGCTATCTCTGATTATAATGGAGTCATTAACCTAGGCAGAGAGGAAATTCCCTGAAAATCTAGGTAGGGAGAATATTTCCCAAAGAAGCCGCATGCCGAGCAATTGTCAATTCTTTTGGAGGCCCATATGCATTCTTGCTCTGCTTTAGGGGTTATAAACTCTGTCAAACTGTCTCTTGTACACACGTAGGACTAGATATTAGGTCATAGCAGCTCCAGAGAAACAAGACAAAGTATTACCATTATTCTTGGTTGCCTATTACAACTATATGGTAAGATCCTGTTGCTAAAGATGGTACACACTTTGGCTAAAGATAAGATGTGCTCACTGATACACTAAGTTATGACTATGTATAGGGTTATCCATCCATCTTCTTATTGGATATTTTGTCTGCTCCACAAAAAAGATTTCATGCTTGATACTGTGAACAAAACAGATTACACTTTTTCTAGAAATTTAAGACCATTAAATATTTTAACATTCTTGGTAATTTTTGTGTGTTTTAATTTTGTATAAATTGTTAAATATAACAGGATATTGAGCTGGATTTTTTTCTCTGCTTTATTTCTTTTTTAAAATTTTTTATTAGACCTTTTCTTAATTTACATTTTCAATTGATATCCCGAAAGTCCCCTCCCCCCTCCTCCTCTCCCTGCTCCCCTGCCCACCCACTCCCACTTCTTGGCCCTGGCATTCCCCTGTATTGGGGCATATAAAGATTGCAGTACCAAGGGGTCTCTCCTCCCAATGATGGCTGACTAGGCTATCTTCTGCTAAATATGGAGCTAGAGACACGAGTTCTGGGTGTTCCGGTTAGTTCATATTGTTGTTCCTCTTCTAGGGTTGCAGACCCCTTCAGCTCCTGGGGTTCTATCTCTAGCTTCTCCAATGTGGGCCCCGTGCTCCCTCTTATGGATGACTGTTGGATTATAGTTGACTTCATAAGCAAAGTTGAATGGAACCCATTTTCAAATCCAGGAGATGCTTTGGTTAACGATGACACTGTTTTAGTGTGTGTTTCCTATAGACCCTAAATTTTTGGTTGTTTTTAATACATGAATATGCAATGCCATTGTCTTTTAGTTTCCCTTTTATAGTATTATAATCTACTATAATATATTGTAATAAAACCTACAACATTTTATTAACAGATTGTATGTTTTATGTATTTATTTCTGAGCATTTGGGTGCCTGCAAGGGCAAAAACAATGTGTTGGATTTTGAGGAGCTGTATTTTCACGTGGTTGTGAGCCATATAACTTGGGTGTTAGAACCAAACTCTGCAGAACCTCTGGAAGAGCAGCAACCCTCTGAACAAAAGAGGCATTTCTTCAACCCTTACCATCTACTTTTAATTTCTAATTTGTAAGGCATTTTTATTAGATATTTTCTTCATTTACATTTCAAATGCTACCCCAAAGCACCCTATACTCTCTCCCCCTCTGCTCTGCTCCCCAATCCACCCACTCCCCCTTCCTGGCCCTGGCATTTCCCTGTACTGGGGCATATGATCTTCTCAATACCAAGGGCCTCTCCTCCCATTTATGGCCGACTAGGCCATCCTCTGCTATAGATGCAACTACAGACACAGCTGAGGGGCGGTATTGAGGGTACTGTTTAGTTCAAACTGTTCTTCGTCCTATAGGGTTGCAGAACCTTTAATTCCTTGGGTACTTTCTCTAGCTCCTTCATTAGGGGTCCTGTGTTCCATCCAATAGATGACTGTGAGTATCCACTTCTGTATTTGCCAGGCATTGGCATAGCCTCGCAAGAGAGAGCTATGTCAGGGTCCTGTCAACAAAATCTTGCTGGCATATTCAATAGTGTCTGGATTTGGTGGCTGGATATGGAATGAATCCCCAGGTGGTACAGTCTCTGGATAGCCTTTCCTTCCATCTCAGCTCCAAACTTTGTCTCTGTAACTCTTTCAATGGGTATTTTGTTCCTCATTCTAAGAAGGAGCAAAGTATCCACACTTTGGTGTTTATTCTTCTTGAGTTTCATGTGTTTTGCAAATTGTATCTTGGATATTCTAAGTTTCTGGGCTAATATCCACTTATCAGTAAGTACGTATCATGTGTGTTCTTTTGGGAGTGGGTTAACGTTGATCATCTTGAGTGAGGTAACACATTTAATTTCTTAAAAAGTACTATTTGGCTATTCTACATATCCTCTTTCTCTCTGTCCCTCTGTCTTTCTGTCTCTCTGTCTCTCTGTCTCTGTCTCTCTGCCTCTCTCTGTCTCTGTCTCTCTCTTTCTCATCTTCCTTTTTCTTTCTCCCTCTCTCTGTGACATAAGTTTTGGTGTTAATTTTTCAACTCTTCTTCACTCTACTATATGGCAAAATGTGTTTATAAAAAGATATTAAATTATTGTATACTTCAAAGGCTAAGAAACAGTTATACATTATGTCAAGACTGATGAGAAATATGTGGCTTAGGGAAGATGGCAGATATATACTTGGGGGGGGGGGGTATGTGTACCATGGCAAGAAATCATAATAACGCAAAAAGAAGGGTGTTACAGAGAGGTGATACTGGCTTAATCTATAATTTTTTCTAATATGTGGAAAGAAATTAAAGGATAGCTGGAGAGGACTTTATTGGTGACAAAAGAATTTATACCTACGCACTCCTCATCAGGATTCAAATACCTCGACACCAATACAATAGGAATCAACCCTTTTGCAAATAAAATTGGGGAAGAAAAGAATATGGAAACATAAGTGTAACCCTATTATTAATAATCTTTGTAAGCAACTTTATTTAAATATTCATTCAATTCACTTTTATATTTTATTTATTTATTATAAAGATTATAAACATTTATTCTTTCTTTTCCTATATAGTGATATTTTGACTTCTTCCTTTCTAATTTGTATTCTTTTGACCTTCGTTTGTTGTCTAATATCTCTAGCTAGAACTTTGAGCACTATATTGAATAGGTAGAGAGTGAGCAGCCTTGTCTAGTCCCTGATTTTAGTGGGATTGCTTTAAGTTTCTCTCCTTTTAATTTGATCTTGGCTACAGGTTTGCTGTATATTGTTTTTTACTATGTTTAGGTATGGGCCCTGAATTCCTGATCTTTCCAAGACGTTTAACATGAAGGGATTTTGAATTTTTTCAAATGCTTTCTCAGCATCTAATGAAATGATTATGTGTTGTTGTTTTTATTTTTTCCCTTTGATTTTATTTATGTAATAGATTACATTGATGGATTTCCATATAGGGAACCATTCCTGCATCCCTGAGATGAAACCTACTTGATGGTGCATAATGATCATTTTGATTTGTTCTTGAGTTCGATTTGTGAGAATTTTATTGAGTATTTTTGTATAGATATTCATAAGGGAAATTGGTCTGAAATTCTCTTTCTCTGTTGGGTTTTTGTGTGTTTTTGGTATCTGTGTAACTCTGGCTTCTTAGAACTTATTCAGTAGTGTACAAATAACATCCTAATTACATAGAATTAGGGTTTCTATTTTGTGGGAATAGTTTGAAGAATACTGATTGGTATTAGGTCTTTTTGAAGGTCTGATAGAATTCTGCACTAAACCAATCTGGTCCTGGGCTTTTTTGTTTGTTGGTTTGTTTGTTTGTTTGTTTGTTTTGGGGAAACTTAGGGGTTTTTTTGTTTTGTTTTGTTTTTATAGAGTAGATATCTCTTGGGCTTTCCCAGTCTACTTTGGCATATCTATTATTGTTATCTCTGGTCAGTTCCTGTTTAGATAAATATCTTGGCAAGACTTTAATATGACATCTGATAGTACTAGGAGATACAAGCACCCAGCAAACTCCCAGATCTTTTGCCATGTATATAATTTTCACCTCCCCTTCCTCAATATTCCCTGAGCCTTAAATGTAGAGTGTTTTGTAGGATATACTTTGGGACTGGGATCCTTCATATTACTAAACCACCATAATTCATAACTACAGTATAAACATCTGTCCTTATACCCACAGATAAGTATAGCCCTCATTCCTCTTAAAGAATACTCCTTTTTTCAATGAATAGACTATTTTGGAAAATCATCCAACTCACTTTTATTTCTCAATTATATTTCTCACTTTTATTTCTCAATTATAATTTAATTATAATTCTCACTCTAGTCAATAGTGTTATTTTACTTAAAGTACCTAAAATTTTGTTCATTTTTATAGTATAAATTCTATGTAATTAGGATGTTATTTGTACTTTCAGAAGACATTCATAAATAATTTTTACTCAGTGTTTTAATTGTGGATATTATTTTACCTAATCTGGGTGATGCTTTTATTATGGTAGGAATGAAATTATTTCATTTCTACATAATAATTATATTCAACATCTATATTGTAGAACTTTATTCTCTTAGTTTTTGAATTTAGAATTCTAATCCAAATGCACTTTAACATCATTTCCCGCATGCAGATATTCACCCCTACTCAGAATATTCCATTTATGATTGATTTGCTATACTACACTCTCCATGCATGTGTGTCTTTCACCAATTATTCTGTCTCAACAGCTTTTTCTTTTCCTGTCACTTTACGTATTTATATAGGAAACCTAAAACGTGAGATAAATTGAACTTATGAATATTCATTTAACCATATATAACATGGGTACCCTCTTTTGCTGAAGGAAATTTTCTCCAATACATTTGAAACTATCCCTCTCTATCTTAATAAAATATATCTAAATATAATTGTATTTTTCATCACAATTAGATATATGCACATATGTATTTCTTTACTTTTTAAGTAACTATGCTTTTAAATCTTAGCAATATGTTTGAATTTATAACGTCCTGCTCTTTGTAGTTTAATGGAATTCTGGTAATGCAGTATAATGCTCACATGATTCCACAGAGTAGAATTATTTTTATTATATGTGGAGAATGCTCAGTAACATAATAGTGCCACTTCCTCAGCCAACCATATTAAAATATTGCTGAATGGCATTTTTTTCTTCTACTATATGCTTGTAGATAAGCATCATGTAGTTGGTGAATTTCCCTTTAACTGTACACATTTTTATACCTGGTCCACAGTTGGTATTTGTTTGTGGAAGATTAAAAGTTTAGGTTTTGTGAAAGAAAGTATATGAGAAGAAGAGCCAGCTTCAAGGTTTTTAAAAAGTTGAGATAATTGCTTGGCCCTGTCCTTTTCTCAATTTTCAAGGTGTTGTTGAACTATTTTAATAAGCAGTGTTCCTCTAACACTCATGGTAATACATACATACATACATACATACATACATACATACATACATACAGCTACTCACCATAATAAATTTCTTTCACTTGTTCTTATAAGTTGTACACATACTTGCACATATTTTTCTTGTGCTACTGTGTCAGGAGAAGCATGTATCAAAATGGGAATATTTCTTCTTTTCGAAATTTGTATAAACTGTACTAACATTTTAAGTATCTCCATTTTGACTAGTTGTCTTGTTAGTTAGTTAGTTAGTTAGTTAGTTTGTTTGTTTGGTTTTTTTGTTTGTTTGTTTTTTCAAGACAGGGTTTTTCTGTATAGTCTTGGCTGTCCTGGAACTCACTTTGTAGACCAGGCTGGCCTCAAACTCAGAAATTTGCCTCTCTCTACCTCCCGAGTGCTGGGATTAAAGGCATGCACCACCACTGCCTGGCAACTGGTTGCCTTTTAATCACAAGTTCAGGAATAGTAAATTGGGAAAATGACATGGTAAACAAATCAAATTGCAGAATACTAAAATGGTCAGAGTAAATTGTCTTTCTCTTCTGAGAGCATGGAGGATAGAGAAATATAGTATTCTAAACATAGGTAGACATGCTATTATGCATATATATTTCAACTCACTACTACTTGAAAGTGATGACCAGCACTATTTTTTATTGAAATTTTAAACCACTTTAGAGTACATTTAGAAATTTATATTCATATAATCATTTTATGTAATTAATCTCAATTTCAACTTTTCAATGGTTAGGTCTCTTTAAACTGAAATTCTTAAGTGTATTTCTACGGGCATTAAAAAAGTCATAATTGTTTACTGGTATAAACATTTCCTCTCCTGCTCTTTCTGAAGAAGGATGAAAATACTGATGTGCGGTTAACAGATCAATTTTCTTTGTTTTTTCAGCTATGTTTGGCCTAATCACATCTGGGCTTGTATTCTTTATTGCAATATTAGCCTGAACTGAACAAATTGTCATTTAATTCCTAGAGAGGTCGTTTTTAAAATTAAAATACACTTTAATGAAAACTAATTTTGTAAGTTAATGTTTTTCAAAACATAAATAACTATATGGATGAGAATTTCAGGTAAGTGACAGAACATCTGTAAATACAAACTGTGCTTACAAACTGAAGAACAAATGTGTCAGGATGTGGTGAATGACTGATTGATGCTCTCTAAATGTTCACTGGCAAATGAAAGATTTGTTTACATAATGCCAGTGTCTTAGCCAAAAAGAAACTGAGCTCATTCAGTTCCCTCAGGAATACATGCTGAGGGGACACTTTTCTGTCTTATTCTCCCTTTCAGAATTGGGAGAGTGCTAGTCCAAACTATGTATGTATGTATGTATGTATGTATGCATGTATGTATGTATGTATGTATGTTTATGCATACAAACATAGCTTAGCCAGACCATGTCAGTAGAATTTTGTCACTGTTAAGTGCATTTATGTAACTTCTGTAACAATCATCCCATACCATAATGAGGACTTAGGAAATGAGCCTTCATTTTTAGATATTGGTTCACAATTTAACTCACATCAGAGTCATATACATTCAGAAATTTGTTATTATTTTCTTTCAGACGTTTTATAGGTGTCTGGTACATAGAGATGAGGACCTCATTGACAGTATGTCCTTTTGAATTCATTTATAGCTAATATGAGGCCAATGGTGGAGTAGGAATATCTGAGCAAGGCACAGATGTCCAATGACTGAAGGTGTCAATGGTCATCCCACTATCTCATCATGTGTGTAAATCCCCCTGTCACAAGTTTAACTCCAGCTGTTATCACAGGTGGGTAGGTGTTGTTTGGGAAGAAATCCATAGTAAGTTACAGAAATGGAACTAAAATAACCAAAGGGAAAGGATTTAATTTAGTGAAATACCACCATGGATTATGGTTAACAATTCTGCTGATTCTTAAGCATAAAGAATGTTAAGTAAGTAAGCAAGTATTATCATCCTTAGCTAAGCTAAAATGGCTCTTCCTTAGGGCTTGTAATTTTCCACTCACATACAAGCTTTCTTGTTGCTGTTGTAGCCCTGAAAACCAGATAGCTGAAGAGGTAAAAACAACAAAGCTACTTTAAACATAAGAAGACTCTTTCATTCCATCCTTTGTTGACAGTGCTTTCATTAATCTGACTTCTTTAGTCTACATTAGGCCAAGTTGTTAGAGTAAGGTGGTGAACTTTATTGAAGTTGAGTATTCAATGAAGGTTCCACTAATCAGTGTCAGTTAAAAGATGTTGAAGACAAACATGCATACTGATGTCTTTGTAGTGAGTTTACCCAAACAAAACAAAATAAATTCAATCAGAGGTGTTGATCTGCATATAAATATGCTGGGTGGATTAGTTTCTACCTATCTTCTTGACTATGAGTATCTAAGGCTACAATGTCCTAATATTCTTCATATTATCAGTTTTTATAAATGCTGCCCATATTTATTGAACAAGTAATAATTAACAATGTATATCCTTTTGAACGTTCCATAAAAACTGTTTATTTTAAGCTGCACCATTTTACTCAGATTTTGCTTGATTTAAAGAAAAAGATTTTTTCTGTAATTGCTTGTATGATAGTTGTCCCTTCTTATTTCTATATCTATATCTAGATAGATAGATAGATAGATAGATAGATAGATAGATAGATCCATTTAATTGACAACTCTTCCCATCCAAAGTTAGTTTAAATCAGCTAAAGACCATGTTGCTATGTTGCTTCAGGTAGATTCCTATAAGTCTATGAAAATATGCTTGTCTGTAATTGATGTACAGGTAGAAAAGGTTGAATCAGGACCTAACAGAGAACACCTCATAATTAATGATACAAGTAGGCATTAATATCACATCTCCAACCTGGATAATTGTTTCTATCTTGATGCTATGAGAGAAAGCTTTATTTCAGAGTATATGTGAAAAAGAGAACTAAGGGTCATGCCTTTGCTAATACTTATCTTTCAAACTTTAAATAATAAAAGAGAGGCAAGTTAGCCATTACAAACAGCAGAGTCCTTCAGAATCAGAGCATCTAAACAAAAGAAATATTTATTTTGTCTGACATTTGAACATCTTGTCATATAAGGTGACACTTGTGTTTCTAACCAACTTAAAAGTTTCTATTACTCTTAGATAAAATCACATAAATGAGCATATGTTTCCTTAAATGTCTTTGTTTGTATCCTCATGTCACTTAGAAACAAAATGTCCCATTACACAGCTTAGTGTCCTAAATCACATGGACTGGGCTCCAAAGTTATATGTTCTGACCACCTAGATTCATAGACATTGTCTTGATACTAAGCAAAATAATCACATTTAGGAGTAGACATCTATATAGCAAACCTTTAAAGTACCATCTCCTATATTTTCTACTAAATTTTTGAAACAATCTGAATATGCACAGGGGCATTCTGTTCAAATTCTTAACCATGTATACCTACTCTGCCATACAAGAGTAAAAAAAAAAAATGTGTCTACTGATTTCTCTTCTCAAACTATGACTCTAAAATGAGCATGATAAGGAACACATTGCTGAAATGTATGGATGCTTGGGAATGCAATTATAATATAAATATTTCTTCCTAAGATAAGATTTTAGTATATCATCCCTTCAAGAAGAGCACTGCACCTTCCTTGCCTGCTTTGTTCACATGTCCATGTGTCTTTCCTTTTCCTTCTTTTTTTTTTTTGTTGTTACTTTAAATTTACTAAGAGAGCAAACATTGTCTTTGGATATATTCTCAGCATTAGTTTTCAAATTTTGTTGTGCATGGCATAAAAGATAACTACAAAATCAAAGAGAATGTATCACTATTTTTAAACATGAAACTTTTTTTACATTATAAACATTTCTGACATCTCAGCATAGCCAATCCAGATATAATTAGTTAGACTTGGACTACAAGTGTATATATAACTCACAGTAATTGAACAGCATTTTACAGTTTTTATACTTCAAACATTTATTGTGTTCCACATGTGTTTTTCCTAATTAATTGACCTTATGTGTCCAAAGAGTCCACTCTTCACTGGAAAACACATATCTTTTGGACAGTTTCATTGTGTCAGCATTGCTATGAAAAGTGTATTTTATTGCTTTGTTTCTTAGAGTTTCTGGAGAGAAAATGACTGTTTAGAAATGATGCCCTTAATAAAGTGTAGAATAGCATTGCCTGAGGAGGAGGCAAGATTAAGCAGTAGATTTAATGTGTGAAACTGTATTTGCAATTGTTACAGCATGAGCTTTGGTAGCTTACCCTCCAAATATTACCAGGCTAGTCCTGGGAAGGGAGTGTTGGTTGGTACAGTTTTCTTTTCCCTTCCAAGCCATTTGAAAAAAATACTGCGGCAATCTTTATCTCACAACTGTTTCCCACTCACAGTTGGAAACAAGTGGACACTGGTAACCACCATGGATGAGCAGTGGAGGAACTCTGTAGGACAGCCCTGAAGGCACTGGAGCATATAGGACAAAAAATAACAAGGCTTTTCTTATTCTTACCTTTAGTTTCTTTGTTGTGAGGGTTTGAAGGTGCTGTTATTGTTGTGTTTTTGTTTTGTTTTGTTTTGTTTTGTTTTGTTTTAAATGAGGTCTTACTCTCTAGTTCAGGGTGGGCTAGAACTCAGTACTCAGCTTCAAACAAACAATCCTCCTGATAGATGGTAGAGCACTCACATAACCAGATTGTGCAATTTTCAGGGGACTTAACTGAGATGGCAGGAACTCCAATATGGGTATAATATGGTAATCATGGTAGAAACAGAACAAGAACTTGAGAATTATTTGCCTGTGTGGACAGGCTTTATGTATTTCACATGATTCAGGCATCAGCCTTGCCTCTTTGAAGAATCGGACTTTCATTCATTAAAGAGAACTGTACCCTAAAAATGTTTTTTTCATCCAAATATAATGATTAACTCTAATGTTTCTTATTTAAAAAGTAACTTTTTAAGGGCTTGTAAGTAAAAAATATAACTTAATTAGTGTCTCTGAATATAGCAGACATCAAAAAATGTATAAACTGGCAAAAGTAACATTACTGTAGATAAGTCCCATGCAATTTTATATCTATGCTCTATACTCTAATAAAGTCAGGCTATTATTTTTAAGTTTCAGGCATTCATTTCAACTCTTTCCTCTTAGTTGCATAAAGTTACTTTATGTAACTAACTACACAAAAGCTAGTCTACTGGAAGTAAATGCTTCAGTTACAGTTTAAAAGGAAGTGTATATTATAGTATAAAATGAATTATAGCTAATTTTCCTTATTGCTGAGGGGAACTTTCTAGGCAAAACTATCATATTTTCACAATAAATATGACCTTGAAATTTGAATTCATTGTGTAATACTTTTTCACATTTTACAATATTTATTCAATAATTAAGTGAAAAATGAAATCATTAGTGCAGGTGTTGGCTTGCCTTTGGAGCAATGGAATTTGGCCTTATCTCATTCAAAGAAATTGTCTACAAGATTTCCCAAAGAAAAATATGTTTCATATAATAATCTTAGTCAAAAAATATAAATGTACAAGTTTGTCAGGAAATCTATACTGAAATGCCCTTTTAGAAGAGGTCATGAAAGTTTGGAAAAAAAGAAAAAGCCCAGAATAATAGTGTTTCTTAAGTGTCATAACCAGAGTGATTACAATTTTATTATGTATTTTGATTTTACAAAATGCTAAACTCTTGCTGTTATATTTATATATGTAGTATTATAGAGTGAAAACTTTACTTATGATGAAGAAATAAGTATAGGATGAGTATGAGAGCTTATCAAGCAAAGTCAATATCTAGTTTGATTCTGACACACATGTGGTCAGGCATCTCTCAAGTATTTCTCTCATCATCTGAAGCCCCAAGTTCCTCTTCCCTGAAAAACTTTCCTTCTAGGACTGCACATTGTCTAATGCTAGGGTTGTTGTTCTTTCAAATCACATTTCAGATCTCTGAATATCTCTCTTCTCTTTCAAATATTTAGTTCTTTGATGTGTTCACTTCTCTCTCCATTTAATTCCATGTTTTATGAGTAACATTTTTCACCTTTATATTGCATCACTATTTACTATAATTTTTAAAAAGACAAACTATGTTTTACATACTCTGAAAACTCCTATCACAACTTCCCCAGTTGCAGTGGAAAGAAGTCCAAATTACCAAATATCATTCAAGGTGTTTCTCCACTCAGTTTCTGTCAATTCATGCTTACCTTGGACATTATCCTAAATACTCTGGCAAACTGGATCATTTCACTCCCACCCACACCCATATGTGTTAAAAATCAGTTATGCTAGTCTTACAGTGATCTGTCCATAATTTTCTCCTACAAGTCAGGTAAATCTTTTCTTCTAAGGTTATAGATTAACTCCCAAAATAGGTTCTACTCTCACATCATATGTAATGAATCTTCTCTTAAGTATTGGCTTTGCTTTACTTCCTTATAAGGTATGACTTAGAAGGCTATAGAAAAATTGATCTTGAAGAAAAGTAAAAGTGGAAGTTACCATCTAGGATTACAAGGTAGGGGTGTAGAGAGAGCATTAGTTGGTTTTAATTATAGATGAAACATTCAACTATTGTCAGATCATAGAATCCTTGAGCTTAAGTTAGTAAGGCAGTACATGTCTTAGGTCAGTCTGGGTACAGCACAGAGTTTCAGGTTAGCTCAGGCTTTAGAATGAAACACTTCCTTAAGATTACATACAAGTGTGGATGCTACAGTCCTACTCAGGAGTGGGAAAAGTAATCACTGGGTAGTAGAGGGAGTTCGATCTGGGAGGAAGAGAGGAAGGGGCGGGCAAAAGGGAGGCCAGTTCAGATATGAGAGGAGATGGAGGAGAAGTACAGAGGGTCAGGAATTTGAAAGTAGGTATTTAGTAGTGGGGGAGTGGGGGACTGGGCGTAGCCACTAGAAAGTCCCAAATTCGAGGGACTCAAAAGGTTCCCAGGACGCAACAGAGAGGATATTAGTTGATAAACCCAACAGAGTGGAGAAACAACCTTTAGAGACAATACCCAGTAGATAGTCACCTCTCCAGGTTGAGGGATGATGGGGAAACCCACTCACCTCAAAAATATTAATCTAGAATTCCTCCTGTCAAAAGAAAATGCAGGGACAAGTGTGGAAAAGAGACAGAAGGAAAGACCATCCAGAGACTGCCCCACCTAGGGTTCCATCCCATTTGCAGACACCAAACCCAGACACTATTATTGATGCTAAGAACTGTTTAGTGACAGGATCCTGGTATAGCTGTCCCCTGACAGGCTTTACCAGGGCCTGACCAATACAGATACTGATATACATGTATGCAGTCAAATATTGGGCTGAGCATGTAGACCCCAGTGGAAAAGTTATGACAAGGATTGTAGGAGCTGAAGGAGTTTGCAACCCCATAGGAAGAACAACAATATCAACCAGAGAGATGCCCCTCAAAGTTGCTAGGAATTAAACCACCAACCAAAGAGTACACATGGGAGAACTCATGGCTCCAGCTGGATATATGCCTTATCAGGCATCACTAGGAGGGGAACCCCTTGGTCCTGTGGAGGCTTGATGACCCAGAGTAAGGGAATGCTAGGGCGCTTAGGCAGGAGTGGTTGGGCAGGAAGGAGCGTACCCTCATAGAGCCAGGGGGAGGAATAGGGGACTTGTGAAGTGGAAACTGGGAAGGGGGAAAACATTTGAAATGTAAATAAATAAAATAATCAACAAAAAAATGAAAAACAAAGAAAAAAATATATATATATATTATGTTCTACTTCAGAATAGTACAAATATCATTACCATCTTCTTATATTTTACATCATCTAGAATAGAAAAATGTGAATGTAAATCAAAATTTTAAAAATTTGAAGCTATTATTTCAACATGATCAATTCACTATAGATATAGAGAGACAGACAGATAGATATGATCAATAACTTCATATATATATATATAACCACACATATGGTAATAGCATATATATATATATATATATATATATATATATATATATATATGGAGAGAGAGAGAGAGAGAAAGAGAAAGAGAAAGAGAAAGAGAAAGAGAAAGAGAAAGAGAAAGAGAAAGAGAAAGAGAAAGAGAGAGAATTTTAGCTCAAAATATACAAGGGTTGAATGTCAGCTGACACAAGTACTAACTTACAAAGTTGTAGTGTTTCTGCATGAAAATATAAGCTCCAAATAAGAGCAGCTTGAGTCATCCTGTGTATTCATATATCATCCTATTAATGTTTTATGTTTAGTATTAATTTATTTTATATAATTTAAGGTGCTAGAGACAATTTTAAACAGTGAAATCTTTGTGAGGAGCAAAAGACACTGTTTCCAAAATGAATTGAGGAGATGTTTTCTACTAGAGCCGTTCATGGTTATGTTGCAGGATGCTTAAAATGAAGGTTCTGACAATATTTCACTGAAGAAGAAAACAACACTTTAAAATAATAATACATCTATTTTTTCATAGGCAGGAAGGAAAATGAAAACTGTTGGTTTGAGGTTCTGATAAACTTTGGAAGGATTTCACACTTTGCTTCTGTTTTGTTAGTTTCTGTTTTTAAGTGAATTTTCCTAAAAGTGTAAGGATTTTGTTGTTGTTGTTGTTGTTTTTGTTTTTCATTTTGATTTATTCACTCCCCTGTTTATGTTTGGTTGGTATGCCAGAGGTTTAATGGAATGTTGAAGCTTGTGCTTATTGTGCTTTTTGGATACAGACAACTGCAGAGAAGAGATGCCCTTGTAGGGTCTAAGTAGACATCCATGGTTTTGTCCAATGGATGGCATAGTATTAGTTGCACACATACACACACACAAACACACATACAAACACACACACACACACACTAAAAACTATTAATTAATCAAACAGAAAGAACAGAAGGTGTCTACATGGAAATGAAACACAAATACCATACAAGGGTATGAGGATTCTCAATGAATGATCAGTGACGTCACATAAGCTCTGCTGAACCCAACTACTTTTGTAGAAATTTTAATGCAGCATAATCACTGTGACTTCAACTAAAGGTTACATGGAACTTATTTCCAATGACATTTACTTCACAAAAATAGAAGAAAAGGGTTTTTATTTTCAATGTAATCTCCTCAGATTAAATTCTTCTCATGAATCTTACAATTATGTCTCACCATGACATTTAGTACATAAAAGTGGAATTATAATGAAATTTATTTTCAACTCTTCAGAATATTCTTCTCTCAGACTGTCTCATTATATTTTGTGTTCAAATTCTGTCTCATACCTGTATGTATGTGCATAGTTTGCTGTGTTTAGTATTGTTTCTAACATATTGTATGCATACCCATATCTGTATTGAAAAATTTAGGTATCCATTTAAATGTAGTTTCAAACAATGCTTGTGTTAGTTTCACTAGGTCTCTGTTTAGTTTCTGTTTCCATAATCAGTCCATTGATGAGATTGCTGTGCTGAAGTCTCCCACTATTATTGTATGTGGTACAATGTGTGCTTTGAACTTTAGTAAAGTTTCTTTAATGAATGTGTATGCCCTTGCATTTGGAGCTTAGATGTTCAGAATTGAGAGTTCATCTTGGTAGATTTTAACTTTGATGAGTATGAATTCTCCCTCTTTGTCCTTTTTGATAACTTTAAGTTGAAAGTTGATTTTATTCTATATTAGAATGGCTACTACAGCTTGTTGCTTGGAAAATTGTTTTCCATTCTTTTACTCTGAGGTAGTGTCTATCTTTGTCCCTGAGGTGGGTTTCCTGTATGCAGCAAAACGTTGGGTCCTGTTTATGTAGCTAGTCTGTTAGTCTATATCTTCATATTGGGGACTTTATTCCATTGATATTAAGAGATATTAAGGAAAAGTGATTGTTGCTTCCTGTTATTTTTGTTGTTAGAGTTGGGTTTCTGTTCATGTAGCTATCACCTTTTAGGTTTGTTGAAAGATTACTTTCATGCTTTTTCTCAGGCTTAGTTTTTCTCCTTGTGTTGGAGTTTTCCCTTTATTATCTTTGAAGGGCTGAATTCATGGAAAGAAATTATGTACAAACTCAAGAAGAAGGAAGAACAAAGTGTAGATACTTCTGCCCTTCTTAAAAGGAGGAACAAAATACCCATGGAAGGAGTTACAGGGACAAAGTGTGCACCTGAAAGAATGACCATCCATAGACTGTTCAACCTGGGGATCCATCCAATAGACAACAACCAAAAACACACACTATTGTAGAGGTCAACAAGGGCTTGCTGACAGGAGCTTGATATAGGTGTCTCCTGAGAGGCTCTGCCAGTGCCTGACAAATACAAAAGTGGATGCTCACAGCCATCCATCGGATGGAGCACAGGGTCCCCAATGAAGGAGATAGAGAAAGTACCCAGTGAGCTGAATAGATATACAAGCCTATAGGAAGAACAACAATATGAGCTATCAGTAACCCCAGAGATCCCAGGAACTAAACCACCAACCAAAGAAAACACATGGTGGGACTCATGGTTCTAGCTGTATAGGTAGCAGAGGATGGGCTAGCTGGGCATCAATGGCAGGAGACCCTTGGTCCTGTGAAGGCTATATGTCCCAGTGTAGGGGATTGCCAGGGCTGGGAAGTAAGAGTGGGGAGATTGGCGAGGAGTGGGAGGGGAGAAGGGATAGGGAATGTTTCAGAGGAGAAACTAGGAAAGGGGATAACATTTGAAATGTAAATAAAGAAAGTATATAATAAAAAACCAAGAAAGACAAAATAATAAATGCTTGTGAATCCATCCTACCAAGATATGACATGAAAACCATGCATGCTTTACCACACTTCTCTGGAGATTAAGTAAATATAGTTGTGTGCATAAAATTATCTAATCTGTGCTCTAGTCACAAGAGCTCAGTCTATTATAAATCTCATATATATGTTAACGGGGAGTTGGTATCAATATTCCTTAAGAGTATAGACTACTTCACTAACTTATAGTCACTTTCAAATTTGTAATATAAAACAATGAAGTATTTCTTGTCCATGGTTTATGATCAGTGTGATTTAGTATAAAATTGATCAACAGTCCTGAAGATCAAAAGATGAGTTGACACAAGTATCTCCATGTGGTGACTGTCAGTCATTTTGCAGAAAATAGCTAATACAAGCTGAAAAGCATTTGAACGTAGAATATACTCAAGTATATACCACATTGTATCTTTAGGTCAAGTGAGAGGTATAGTTTTGAGCACAGAAGGCTATATTTGTTCTCTTGTGACACCCACAGAAAAACTATACATGCTTTATTTTTAAGTTTTCTTCCTCAAACTCTTCCATATTATTATGTGATAAAGCACTGAAGATCTATTTTATTTAATATGTTAACTTTTCTGTTTGAATATTTATACATTTGTATAATGGAATTTGATCAGATTAATCACCATTCTCTTCCCTACACCTATTCTTGTCCTCTACCCTTTTCTCTCCTTCTCCCTACCACCCCCTCTGTCTCTCTCCTCTTTTTATATCTCTCCAAAGTGTTCACTTAGTGCTGCCTGTATGGACATGGCTTTAGGACAATTAACAGGAGCGTGGGTATCCTCTCAGTGACACATCCCTGACAGAACCTGCCTCTTCTTCTTCCAAAAGCTTAATTGTCACTAGCTGCTCAGCTAGGAGTGTGATTTTATAATTTCCCCAACCATGATGGATTTTAGCTCATCTTCCATACTTTGTCTGTCTTTCAGTCATTAAGATGAATTGCCCTTCTTTAATGTACTTTCAGTTTAATGGTATCTAGAAAAAGGAGGCTAACAAGAAGAGATTGGTTATGTTTAATTGTTTAGTTTTTTCTTTTGATTAAAAATACATATTTAATTGGAAAAGATTCAAATGAATTTGATAATTTTATGATCATATTCTTTTTAAAATTATGGTGTAAGTATAAGCCATAAATTTTAATTAAGATAATTCAGATAAAGGACTGAATTGAGGTGGCTCAGTGGGAAAGAACACTTAATAATCTTTCATTTGACCTGGATTTGGCTCCTATCACCCATATGATACTCACAACTATCCCTATCTTCATTTCTATAGGATTTATGTCCTCTGCGGCATTCTTGTAGCCATAAGTAAAACATGGTATACATACATACATACATACATACATACATGCACCAAAGCACTCATACATATAAAGTATATTTAAAAGATAAATTTAGGGAATAATTTAAACAAAACAGAAATAGTATATTTCTTTGATTAAGAAAATAATTAAAATGTAATCAAAAACTAAAATTTATCACAGCAAAGTTCACTTTATCATGAAATTGATCACCTCAAGTATAGAAATTCAAATGTGCTATGAAAGTATAAATATTAATCAGAAGAAAAATTGAGAAGTTTATATTTAATTTGCAAAGAAAACCAGCTTTTATAGCATTAGATACACCTTAAAAACATTTACCAAACTAAATTGATACAACTTGTTGCCCTGTCAATTAAGATCAAAGTCTACCATAGTCTGAAAGCCTTCTAGGCATAATGAAAAAACAAAAAACTTCATTGGTAGGTCTTCCCCTTCTCTGACCTTGACTAGGACTTAAAAACAAAAAGCTACATGCAGAATGTTAGGTAGCCATAGTTAAATTACAGGTTCAAATTACTTTCTCTGGATAACAATCAGTTCAGCTAGAACCTCAGATTCCTGAAATGTTTTGCCATGCTAATGAGGCATTTTTGTATCTTCAGCCTTCTTCCAATAAGAGTTGCCTAAGCAGGATCATTATTTACCCCATCCCCTAACCAGGATCATTATATACCCCATCCCCCAAATTACATAAGCTTTGAATCATCTCAAGTACAGTTCAATGTGCCTCCCTCAAGCTGGGTCTGGGATTCTTCTTTACTGTACAGACTCACAAGACCTCCAGATGCCCTTTCTGTCATCTCTGCTATCTTGGAATTTAGGAACCCATATAGGCTGACACCCATAAGAGCAAGCAGAGTCCCCAAACTAAATAATTCTACTGTTTGAATTTTATTAAACTCTCTTCCTCACAGTTCATTGTCTTAACAAAAAGACTTAAGGTTTACTTTCAATTGTGTTATTTCAAAATTATAATAATTGTGCTTAGGTATACCATCATGAAATTGTTTAATTGAATTGTGCATAATTTTAGAAAAGTATTATCTCTGATGAACACTTAAGTAGATTCTGTACTGTGAACACAGTGAAACAAGATGCTATCTTGACATAATGAATCTCTTGAATTTGGAAATATTTTCAAAATCTGTATTAGGGGTTCATGTAGTGATAGTTTTAAAAGAATATGAATACATATGATGCAAAATCAATGTGAAATTCCACATAAATATAAAAAACACAGTTATTGTGAGCAAAAAGAAATAAGCCAGTGACTGAGAAAGCTCACCATAGGATGATTTAAGCCTCTGTTATCTGTTTTCATCTCAAAGTAAAGTTGTAACACTCTATTATGAAACTGTTGCTGTGCTAATACAGAATTATAGAGTAGAATCATGAAAGTATTTTGGAAAGTATGTCTTAAGAAACTTATGAAAGATTTATTCCTTATTTCAAACAGCAATTAAATTGGTTATTGCAAAATACTAATATTTGACCTATTGCATGGCAAACATTTTAGGTAAAATTGATGTTCATTATTCAAAAGGCAAGTTGTTACAATTTGTCTCTATTCATACTTTTGTATTTCCTGTAAATTTATGCATGCATCCTATAAAGAATGCATCTACTGTATGTCTAAACAACTCATCTATAGGAGAGAAACATATGTAATTGTATCGCATGTTTATTCTTTTGAGTTTACTTCCACTTCAGCACACATAACTGAATTATGTACTACATAGACTATTTTTGAAATGTTGAAAAATATCAAGCTTTTAATGTGTATACTGATAGCCAATATATAGCTCATGGTTTACAATTGCTTGAAGTTGTTCCTTTTTTAGATACCACTAATTCTCAAATTTTGCAATGATTTATGCAAATACAACTCAATTTAAGAGTATGTACTGTTCCTTTAAAATACTGTCTTTGGACATTTAAGAACTCATACTGGATTGCCTGGACAAACCCCCTTAGGGCGATGCAACAACAGTTTTGTATACCAGACAGATTATAGGAATTACACAGGAACAATTGGCCATAAAATCTCATTCTTTACATCATCAAAATAGTAATAGTTTGAGACAACAATTTGGTGTTTCTAGAATATATTCACATCAAATTGTAAAGACCTGTCCTCAATGTCCCACTTTCTACCTGTACCACATAATGGTAATAATCCTGGAGGACTTATACCTAATCAATTATTGCAAATAGTTGTTTCTCATATTTCTGATTTTAGAAAATAAAAATATGTACATGGTGACTATTGATACCTTTTCAGGCTTTCTAATTGCAACTGCTTTAAAAGGAGAGAGAGAGAGAGAGAGAGAGAGAGAGAGAGAGAGAGAGAGAGAGAGAGAGAGAGAGAAAGAGAGAAAGAAAGAAAGAAAGAAAGAAAGAAAGAAAGAAAGAAAGAAAGAAAGAAAGAAAGAAAGAAAGAAAGAACGTTTAAAGAGTAAAGGGCCTAAGGCTACCTGAATATTAGGACATTTGTTGAGTCACTCCAGAAACTGACTGACCATACAGATAAGGAAGGTATGCAAGGACGTACCTGGACAAGCCCAGTTGAGTAATGGACCTTCTGGTCTGGTCTGGTCTGGTCTGTTACCTCCCTCACTCCCTTGTCCTTTGGATATGGTTTGAGTTTAACTAGCTGTTCTGCTGATTAGCACCCTCCCCTTTAGAGTCTTAGAGTCGCTGTACCACATGAACTGCTTGTTGAAGTTTAAACTGTTCAATTGTGTGTAACCGTGCCAATTTCCTCCATTCCCCATTTTCTTATATTTTTAAAACATCTTTCCTAGCGTGGACTAAGTATGGAGCACTAGAGGAGAAGGCAGTGAGAAAGTGCATCCCTCCTTGCCACCGCCTCCAGCTTGCCTGCACTTTCCTTGTCTAAGTGTGCTGGTGCACTTGCCCATCCTGTAGCCCCTCCTCCCTCCACAAGGCTCCTCCACTCCACAGCTCCTGCTAGTGCATGCCTCTTGTGCTTGTAGCAAGAAGGTCTCTCATGTTTCCTTGAGTGTGCACAGTATCCGGAGACTCGAGTGTGGGTCTCCCTGTGAGTACCTTACATTTGGGGGCTCGTCTTGGGATCATGTGACACCCAGGAACCCCGAAGACCCCTTGGAGACACATCTCTTTGAGTCCTGTATCTTGTCCAAGTGCATCGCTGCTGAGGTTGTGTCTGGTTTCAGTATTCTCGCAACTACCACCCTGGGCCATAAGTACTCTGGTCAGAGGAGCCTTTTATGCCCTTAAAAGCACAGATCTGGACGCTACTACTGACTGCTGGTAATGCCTATCCTCTGGCCCTCCCTATTATGAGGGGATTGCCCTTAATGGAGACTTCAACACAACCACTAGTCATGCTTCCTGCTCATGGGGAACAGGAAAGAAATTAACCCCGACTAAAGTGTTAGGAGAGAGCCCTGGTCTCTGCATAGGGACACCCTCCCCCTTTCCCATCAACACCTATGTGGCTGAATTCATTCTGTATCCAGGACAAGTGCCAATTTTTACCTTGTACCATCCTCAGCCGGCCGGTGGGTCTGTAACACAGGGCTCACCCCATGTGTATCAACTAGTGTTTTTGACTCCTCTCGTGATTTTTGTTTCATGGTTCAGTTTTTACCCTGCTTATACTATCATACTGCCTCCAGCCTAGAAGATGAGTATATTAATGAGAGATTTAGAAGAGAACCAATCTCCCTTACCCTAGCTATGTTGGTGGGAGCTGGTGTCACGGTTGGGGTGGAAACGGGTGTGTCAGCCTTAATTGAGTGTAGACAAGGAATCAAATCCTTAAGAGATGGTCTCTCGTGTTTCCTTGGGTGTGTGCGTTATTCCGAGACTCGAGTGTGGGTCTCCCTGTGGGGACCTTACAGGAGAAGTAACTAAAAATGTAATTAGTCACTGCCTGCATTAGTTTTCTATGCTTGGTGTTCCAAAATAGATTAAAACAGATAATGGAACTGGCTATTACTTTCAAGCATTTGAGATGGTTTGTGGACAATTTTATATTACCGATATTACTGGGATTCTTTATAATTCTCAAGGACAAGGTATTGTGGAACTTGAAAACAATATCTTCTTAAAAAACAAAAAAGTGAATTATATCCCTGTACAACACATTTAAATCATGCTCTTTTTTTTTTTTTTTTTAAATTTTAAAAATTTGGATGCCAAGGAACTCTCTGCTGAATATCTAGGGCACCCTACAATTAAGCATACTTATGTCTAGGTGAAATTGAAGGATCCACTTACTGGCATATGGGATGATCTTGATTGGGTATTTAATAGGGATGGGGTTCTGTCTATGTTTTTTCACAAAAAGAAAATGGAATCTGATAGCTGCCACAAAGATTGGTCTGTCAAGTGAACACAGATCCTGAACTTTCTAGTAATTATGATACCAATGAGGAACATGGCTCAAAATCATTATCTGCCAGCTGAGTTAACTTGGAGTGTAGTTTACACCCCTAATGGAGAGCAAGTGCTTTCTATCAGTTCTCAAAGCCACCCCCCATACACCTGGTGGTCAGACTTTGTGTTTGATCTTTGTCAATTAGCAGCTGTATTGGATACCTAGGACACTCCCACAACTTTAATCTTGTTGCTTTGCTTTTAACTTTTGAACTTTGTATCTTTAAAAAAAATTGTTTATGTCTTCAAAGGATGGCTTTCAGCAAGATCAGCTATTCAGCATGGCAGTCATTCGTCGCTATAAAGAAATGCATTGAGTGCCTATTCATATGTCCTTGGAGGCTTTGGTCTGAATGGAAAAGAGTGTACTTTGGAAGAACAGTGGTCAGAGTCAGGCAACAGTTCTTGAGTTCCTATTGACCCAAGACAGAGATAAACACCAAAAAGCTGTGCTTGTTATCTGAGACAGGTAAGAAAGAGCTTTATAGAGCCAGACCTAAGACAGAAATGCCTGCCTAGCCACTCTGTACCCTAGACTGGATCATGGAAAACAAGTAAATCTTGTGTGCCTATCCAGTCCTGCTCATCTTTAAAAAAATAAAAAAGGGCGAATTATGCCCTTTCCCCAGCCTTTAGCAGGCTAAACAGACCTTACTTGTTTGCCACAGTCCTTCTTCTGCCTGACCTAGCCCACCTAGGGTGGAATCTTACCACCTAGGTAGAAGTCTTCTGCCTTGCCACACCCGCAGTTCCCTGCAGGGGCAGACTTCCTGCTGAGCTTGCTATGCAACATTGTCCAGCTGAAACAAAGGATGAGTCTGTGGGTTTTTCCCTATGTAAACTCAGAGCTGGAAATTAAACTTTGAACCTTGATCAGAAAAAATTTTCTTGGCTTCATCTTTTTCTCATCTAGCTGTCCTTTTTCACTTCTAGGCCTTCTTTCAGGTATACCCAGTTCTCCATGGCTGCTGGACAGCTGCAAGTACCAATTGAACAACTAAAATACTATCTGCAATTATAAGTACATATCAGGTAAAATAAGTCATTGCAACATTGTTCTGTCATGTCTATAACTCTTAATACTTCAAAGTAAATGACTAAACATAAGGTAGATGTGGATACATTTATTTACCCACATTCCTTGGTGAGAACCACTGGTGCTAATAACGATTTCTAAGTGCAGACATGCCATAGAAACAAAATAACTCCAAAAAATGACAAAACTAATCTAGAGCCTCCACATTCTGACTGACATTTAAACTGCTTATTACCAAAGCATTATCATTGTCATTTATAGGGACATGTAGTTGAGTGGTACAAGGAACAGAAACAATTGGGCCATGTCTGTTAAAAAACAGACCATAAAACTTGAAACACCATCTCATGTCAGGACTAAACATGAGCATGGGGTAAGAAATTATGCAGTACTATACACTTTTGTTGACTATGAACATGGAAATGTTTCACTCAAAATAGAGTCCTGCATCTTCCATTGTTTCCGATGGGGTATACTTTTGGTATTTGACTTTAGTTTATTTGTTGGTTTTAGTTAGTTTGTTTGTTTGTTTGGTTGGTTCATTTTGTTTGGTTCCTTTGTTTGCTTTTTTTTGATAATTCAATTCAGCAATTATTTTATCTAAGTTGGAAATATCTTTCCTACAAAATTACAAAATTCCCTCAAGTATAGTTTGATGCTCTGCTTGAGCTAAAACACAATGAAAAAATAATTTCCAAGACAATGACTCAAACTGACATGTTTGCTGCCTTGTCACATATAATCATCTAGTTCTACACACTGACTTTGATTTTCTGAAGGATGGTGCCAACAGATGTTAATGTGGTAAAAGAACATGTCAACTATCTCTTACCTATGCTGACAGGGTTAAAGAACTCAATAGGAACATGTTATATGACTACTGCCTTTCTTCTTTATAACAACTTACTGTGGTTCCTGTCCTCAGTTTAGACCCTAATCCTACTGTATCATATAGCAGTTCAGTATAAACCCAGAAATATTGTTTCCTACATACTAACTCTGAAAGAATGCCCTGCACACTCTTTGTGTGAAATGAACTTCCCAATATGCCAGTCCTGGACTGGGAAAAGAAGCAGAAGGCTTCTGTTCTAGGTTTCTGATTTAACTGAAGGAACAGGATTGTTTTTATTTTGTATATTGGAATTTCATTATTACTAGGTAAAATGTTTTAGAAGTGAACTACAACATAAATATTAAAATATCATACTCCAAATGCACAATATTGATTATAGATGATATTTCATTAATTGTATGTGGTGTTATTGTACAATCTAACTGTCTATTACTAAGCATCAGAATATGACTATACTATTGACAGTTTTCTGATGGGTGGTGTGTTTGTATATTTGTGTATTCATATGTGTTCATGCACATATGCAATAGCTTCTTTAGGAACTGAATGACATATTTAAACATATCTTAAGAATCAAAATAGTATTCGTGTTAAAGTTTCTATCTCTAAGAATCGAAACGGAATTGGTGTTCAAGTTTCTGTCTTAGTACCACTATAAAGCCTAAGTATGTTCCTCCTAGAGCTTTTGAAAATTATCTGGCTACCAAGAAACAAGTGATTATTCTGGACTGTCATCATTCTAATGAACATGAGTTAATAATACAACTAGCTGTCTTTTCAACATTGCTGCCTCGATTCTAAGATACCACAAGCAGTTAGAGTTTGGGAATGTTGAGTTCATCATACTTATAATAAAGTATTTACTGAGTTGTTTGTAATGCACATATAAAATTTATCTAGAATAAATGTCAGTAATCTCAGCTTTTATTGCATAAACGTTGACTGCTCTCTTGAAGGAAAGTTTAATCTTACCAAAATTGGATTTTCTCACTTTCAAACTTTTAGCTCTTCAAGTGAAAACTTGCATGGTTGTAGAGTATTATTTTAGTTGAATTTCTATGTCGAAAGCCTGTATATTCGTTTAATTTAAAAATCTCTAGCTTACTATATAATGTCTAGCTGTTCTTTTTTCCTCATTAAAACTGTGCATGTGCTGAACTCTTGTTTATCTTTGTGTATGTGTGTGTGTGTGTGTGTGTGTGTGTGAAAACACTTTTTATTAAGTTGTTTTATTTATTTACATTCCAGTCATTACCTCTCTCAGTCCCCCTCCCATATTTCCTCTTCCCTCCCGGACCCTTTGCCTCTGAGATAGTGCTCCCCCCACCCCACCCCACCCGGGATTCTCTCTTACCTGGGGCCTCAAGTCTCTTGAGGATTAAGCACATATTCTCTCACTGCCCAGACCAGGCAAACCTTGGCTATATATGTGCCAGGTGCCTTGTACCAGCCCATGTGTGCTCCTGGTTGGTGGCTAAGTCTCTGAGAGCTCCTTGGGGTGTGGGTTAATTGAATCTGCTGGTCTTTTTATGAAGTCACTCTTCATTTCAGCTTCTTCAATCCTTCCCTTAATTTAACCTTAGGAGTCCACTTCAGTTAATTGGTTAGATTTAAATATTTGCCTCTGTCTCTGTGAGCTATTGGTAGGGTCTCTCAGAGGACAGCCATGCCAAGCTGCCATCTGTAAGCACATCATAGCATCAGTATTAGTGTCAGACCTTGATGCAACCCCTCCTCTCCCCACAGAGATAGATTCCAAGTAAGGCCAGAAATTGGACTGCCATTCTTTCAGTCTCTTCTCAATTTTTGTCTCTGTAGTTCTTTTGAACAGGAACAATTCTGGCTCAGAAATTTTGACTGTGAATTGGTGAACCTGTCCCTCCCCTTAAGGCCCAATCTATCTACTGGAGGTAAACTCTTCAAGTTTCCTCTCCCCAATTTTTGGGCATTTTGGTTAAGAACACATCTAATTAATCCTGTGAGTCTCTCACCTCTCAGGTCTCTAGTGTTTTCTAGAGGATCACCACACCTTTCACCCCCTCCCCCTGCCCCAAGGCTGCTTATTTTCATTCATTCTCTTGGCCTTTTGGGCTTCTTTCTTGCTCCCCCCATATCTGATTGTATTCCCCTTTTCCACCTCCCTATCTCTCACTCAGGTCTTTCCTTCCCTCTACCTCCCATGATTATTTACTTCCCCCTTCTAAGTGGAATTACAAAGTCCTTACTCAGAAGTTTCTGCTTGTTACACTTCTTGGGGTTTGTAAGTTGTGTCCTAAGTACTCTGTACTGTTAGGATAATATCCATGTATAAGTGAGTACACACCATGCATGTCCTTATGGGTCTGAATTACCTTTCTCAGGATGATATTTTTTGTTCCCGTCATTTGCCTACAAATTTCATGATGTCCTCCTCCCCACTTCTTTTATTAGATATTTACTTTATTTAAATTTCAAATGTCCCCTTTTCTGGTTTCTCATCTGAAAACCCCTTATCCCCCCACCCCCTCTGCTCACCAACCCACCCACACCTGCTTCCTGTCCCTGGCATTCCCCTACCCTGGAGCTTAGAGACTTCACAAGACCAAGGGCCTCTTCTACCATTGATGACCAACTAGACCATCTTCTGCTACATATGGAGCTTGAGCCATGAGTCCCACCATGTGTACTCTTTGGTTGGTGATTTAGTCCCTGGGAGCTCTGGGGATACTGGTTAGTTCCTATTGTTGTTTCTCCTATGGGGCTGCTAACACCTTCAGCTCCTTGGTCCTTTCTCTAGCTCCTTCACAGGGGACCTTATACTCAGTCTAATGGGAGGCTACAAGGGTATACCTCTGTATTTGCCAGGCACTGGTGGAGCCACTCAGAAGATAGCCATATCAAGCTCCTGTCAGGAAGCACTTGTTGGCAAACACAATAGTGTGTGGGTTTGTTGTTTGTATCTGGGATGTGTCCCCAGTAGCTGAATAGTGTTCTATTCTGTAAATGAACCACATTTTCTGTATCCATTCCTTGGTTGAGAGACATCAGGGATGTTTCCAGCTTCTGGCTGTTACAAATAAGACCACTATGAAGATGGGGGAAGTGTGTATCCTTGTGGTATGATGGGGTATCTTTTGAGTATATCTTCAAGAGTGGTATACCTGGGTAGTCAGGTAGAACTATTTTTTTAAGCAAACAGTTTATCCTCCCATAGTCAAGTGTGATAATGAATGGAAAGGTATGAAATCAGTATTATACAGTCTTCTTAATGAAAACATCTAAATGTATAACACATGATATGGTACTCAGGCCCTTGCAAATGTGTGTCCCACAGATATACCAGAGGGCCCTTACAAAAGCCTCCCCTTTCTTCTCTGTGCACCTTGGCTCTAATTATGTGTCACTGATATGGTATCAAATGTGGAAAAATCTGGTAATATGGAGGGGTGGTCTTGTGCCACTCAACTCTGTCTCACTGTTACATTATGTGAACTGTGTTACATTGGAGCTCAAATTGTACCTCATCATAAGCTGTGCATTCACGGTTCAATCTGGCACACTCTATTAGCTAGTGGGAACAAAAGAATTCTTTCTCTTAAGTGAAAAGGCATTCTTTCTCTTATGTGTTTTAGGATTTTAGTTATGGTTTTATTTTAGTTATATATATTTTATTTAGTTATTTAAAAAACCCAGGTGGATAGATAGTTCCCAAAGGCCTGTGACAAAGTTGAAAGGGTACAATTATATGAAAGGAAGCCATAAAAACTTAACCTCACAAGAATAAATGTTGGAGGCTGTTTGACTATGAAACATCAAAAATAACAATTTGGTCACAGTAGATGCTTGTTTATGAAAACATTACTATGTGTTCTAGAAACCCTTTGCATAATAGTCACCTTTCAGATTTGTTCACTGCCCAAGCTAATTCAACAGACAAGCTGTCATTAAATCTCAAAGGTAGGAGGCAGATAAGATTTTCAGGATTTAAATGGATCAACACCTCTGTCAAACATTGCTTAAAGAATTTTATTGTTTATATTTGTCACTTATAATGTTAGATCCCTGTCACTACAATCATTTTGAGACTTTTATTTTAATCTTTGAATCTCAGCTAAAACTGAAGGACTGTAACCACAAATTCACTGTGTGTTTTATTATGATTACACACTTCAAGTTACACATGCTTCTCTAGATATGTGATCAATATTGAAGGATGTTATGGATGTTTTAATATCTAGGCAAGAATATTCAGTTAAGAGTATAGAATAAAAATTATGACAGAGGGTACATATTTCAGTGATAAAGCACTTTACTTCCATGCGTGAATTTATGAGTTCAGTTCTTTGCAACACATATTAAACATTAACATATGTGTATGTATGTCTGTGTATCCCATTTCTTAATTGTATGATTATGATTATTTTACCTCCATGTGTGATATATATATATATATATATATATATATATATATATATAATGTTCATACCTGGTGTCCAGAAAATCCAAAACATGATATCAGATAACCTGGAAGTGGTGATACAGAGGGTTGTAAGCTACCATGTGGATGCAGAGAATTGAACTGAAGTACTCTAGAAGAGTAGCCAAAGCTTCCGTCACTGCCCTATTTCTCCAATTACCTACACAGCCTACATTTTATTTAATAAACATGGTTTAGCAAAGTGAGACTTCAAAAACTTTGTAGGATCATTAAAGCATTTTGAGTGTAGTGAATTGCTTGTTGTTAACCTGGCACTGCTACTTTGTAAGAACACCTGGGAATTTCAGAAAGGAAGCATGGAGCTCTGAGACTGAGATGCATAAGCTCATGTACTTTCATGGTTTCATTGTTTTCTGTAAGGAAGGAACTTGAGCCACCATGCTGTACAAGTGGAGTGGGGAGTATTCATCTTACCAGAACAATTTAGACACCTGACAATACTTATTAGGTAATTTCTCCAGATCTAAAGCAGAAAATAAAGGTTTATCAGATGTTCTTTATACTCTTATGTAAGAATGGTAGCAATTTCTAAGGTGCACATGAAAAGCAATTGCTTAGGTCCTGAGATTAGTTGAAAATTGTAACCTAATGCCTTTGCTTTGATGGAAACAGGTAGAATTGAAAATGTCTCAGTTTGTAATATGGTTGGAAGGGTAGGGCCCAACAAAAACAAATATCAGTTAATTTATTTTATTGGATTACATATTGTTTTCATTCATATATTTAAATATATATATATGAATATATATATATGAATATATATATATATATATATATATATATATATAGTTTTTTTCATCTTCCCTCTATTTATAGTCTCACAGATCTTCACCTCCTCCTTTCCCCCTAGAGATACACTCCCTTTCTGTTTCTAATTAGAAAATAGCAGGTATCTAAGAGATAACAATGAAATAAGACAAAATCAAATTTAATAAGATGAAATAAAAAATCATATCAAAATTGAACATTTCAATGTAAAAGAAGGAAAAGTGTCCCATGAGCACACACAGGAATGAGAGAACCACTCCTTCTCATACTCAGAAGTTCCATAAAAATTCCAAAGCTAATAGCTATAATATATATGCAGATGATCTTGTGCAGATCTGTGTAGGTACAGTGTTTGCTGCTTCCATTTCTGTGAGATCATATGGGCCTTGCTTATTTGATTTAGAGAACCTTGTTCTGCCACCTGTCTTCTATCCCTTCTGACTCCTACAATCTTTCTGCCTCATCTTCCTCTGGATTCCCTGATTTCTAAGGGGAGGCATTTGTAAGAGACCTCTAATTTAGAATCTCTTAGCATAAAGTCTGTCAGGAGTCTCTGCATCTGTTACAATCAGCTGCCAAAGGAAGCATCTCTGGTGATGGCTGGATCAGGCTGTGATCTGTGAGTATTGTGTATAAAATATTTTTGGACTTTTTTAGACAAGTAGGGTTTGCTTCTACCATAGTTCTCTTGGATATCTAGTCTATGGTTCTTGGTTACCCAAGAAATATCAAGTATGAGTTTCTTCTCATGGAGGGGGCCTCACCTCAAATCAGACAATGGTTGGTTACTCCAACTTCTGTGCCACCATTGTTCTAGCATATTTTGTAGGCAAGATATTTGTAGCTGGCTTGGTATCCAATTTTGTCTTCTATTAGTCTGTCAAGTACTTTCCTCCAGAAAAATGAATAGAAAATAATGGTTAGGGCTCCATGTAATCAACAGATCAATTTTTCTATGTTCAGTGAGTTTTCCAGGTGTTATCTATAGCAATGGGATTAACAAACTTCATAATGTTATTTTTACAGGTGAGTAAAATACTCCATTATGTAAATGGACCACATTTTCTTTACCCATTTGATGGTTGAAGATCAACTAGGTAGTTTCCAATTTCAGGATTTTATGACTAAAGCCACAATGAACATGATTAAACAAGTGTCTTTATGTTAGAATGGCCAAGAGTGGTATGACTGTATTTTGAGGTAGATTGATACTCAACTTTCTGAGGAACTATCATTGATTTCCATAGTGGCTGTATGAGTGTGCACTCCCACCAGCAATGGACAAGTGTTCTTCTTGCTCTACATCCTTACTAGCATAATCTGTCACCCTAATTGACATTAGTCATTCTGAGAAGTACAAGATGCAATCCTAGTTTTTTTTTTTTTTTTTTTTTTTTTCAAAATTTCCTGATGGCTAAGAATTTTGTATATTTCTATGACTATATCTCAAGTGTTTGATACTATTATATTGAGAATTCTCTTTTGATCAGTATCCTATGTTTTAATTGTAGTATTTTGATTTTAATATCTTGTTCTTACATATTTATATATTTAGATACTAGATATATAGATATTCTAAAGCTGTGGAATTGGTAAAAATCTTTTTCCAATCTGTAGGCTTCTGCTATGTCTAATTCAATGTGTTCTTTGCCTTACAGAAAACTTCCAGTTTCATGAGATCGCATTTGTTAATTTTTTTTCATCTTGTTGCATTTGTTGGTGATGTTCTGTCAGAGAGCTGTCTCCTGTGCCAATGAGTGCAAGGCTATTCCCACATTCTCTTCTATGAGGTTCATCGTGTCTTAACTTATGTAGAGGTCTTTGATCTACTTGGATCTGAGTTTTGTGCAAGTTGATAAATATGGATCTATAGTGGATCATTCTAAATGCAACATCCAGTTTGAATAGCACCATTTGTTGAAGATGCTTTCTTTTTGCCAGTGTATATTTCTGCCCTCTTTATCAAAGTTTAGGTATTCACAGGTGTATGGATTTATGTCTGCTTTTCAATTCCATTCCACTGATCACTGTCTATTCAAATTACAACACCATGCAGCTTTTATTGCTATAGCTCTGCAGTACAACTTGAAATAAAGAATAATGGAATCTCCAGCAGTTTTTAACTGCTCAGGATTATTTTCAGTTCCTCGGTTTTTGTTTTTTTGTATGAAGTTAAGAATTATTCTTTTAAGGTCTGTAGAGAATTGTATTGAATTTTTATGGAGATTTATTGAATATGTAGATTGTTTCTAGGAAAAAATTTATTTTTACTATGTTTATCCTACCGATTCATGACCATGACCACGGGAGATTTTACATCTTCAGCAATCTTCAATTTATTTCTTCAAAGACTAGAAATTTTATGATACAAGTGTTTTACTGGCTTGGCTTTAGTTATCACATGATATTTTATATTATTTGAGAATATTTGTTTCCATGATTCCTTTATCATTCATTTTCTCCTTTGTATATAGGAATGCTACTCTTTTGTTGTTGTTGTTACCATTGTTGTGGTTAATTTTGATCCATCCACTTTGCTGAAAGTGTTTAAAAGCCGTAGGTATTCCCTGGTGCATACTTTAGGGTCACGTGTATACCATCAAATCAGCAAATTTTTAATGAACTGAAAGGATGACCTTACTACATACCTGCAACAATGTGTACTAAGCAGACAGAAAAAAAAAACTTTCAAACTGTTTTGTTCTTTATGGTTTTTAATGAAGTTTAAATGTTGTGTTAGGGTGATGTAACATTCTGCTTATAGAAATACAACATCCTATAAGCATCAGTTCCTGTTTTGGAGATCTTGTACATGGATGCTTAGTTTTGGAAGCTATAACAAATAGAATGTTCAATACCAGTCTGTGTTCCATGTTTAGAAGCTATCTTTTGAAAATGCATGTCTATTGTTATTTGTTGAAGGTCCTTTAGTAATAATTTTATCCAAAGGATATTGGATCATATCAGTGGCTTAAAATTAGAATATTTGCTTTAGACAGAGGGAAAAATTATTTACAAATTACTGCTAATTTACCTGGTTTTGCCTTGCAATATAGAATTTTTTGCATTATTTAAAAATGTCATTGATAGTTTACATTGTAACTCTGTAGCTACTTATAAGGTAAGCAGATATTTTTTTCATTCCATGCAAAAATGCCATATTTGAAATTTTAGAGCATGCTAAAACATCCACACATGTCCATAAGAAATATTATATGCATTTATTAAATTTACAGACCAAGCAATATATGATTGATAGTTTTTTCCTTAAAGGATTTTGGATTTAAAAACAACCAGGGAGACTTGTAAAACACTAAATCTTCAGGGTATTACTGATGCAAATATATAAGTAAATAATCTACTCCATGCTTCAGTAATCTCCTTTCTAAATATTTATTTAAAGGTTTGCATTGTATAACACATTTCTATTATTAAATATTTTTAAATACCTCCCACAAATAACTCTGTAGGAAAAATCAGAACATAACTGAATAGATATTTCTCTGAAAATACATTCAAAAGGCTGAATGGGTATGAAAGAGTGTTGTTTAATATCATTAGTCATCAAGAAAAACAAAATTTAAAAAACAATGATAAATGTAAGAGCCTTTGCATAATCAGAAAGACAATGAGTACATAACTAACAACAACAACAGCAACACCACCAACAACGAAATCAACAAAATGCCAGTGGGCCAGTGAAATGTCCCAGTTCACAAGCTGCTTGCCATACGAGCCTGGGTACCTGAATTTGATCACTGGAAACCACATAAATGTGGACAAAGAAGACTGACTCCATAAAGCTGTACTCTGATCTGCATATGTTGCTATTTACACACACATGTACACACACACACACACACACACACATACACACACACATAGACTCACACACTAATTTGTTATAAGAGAGTTTTTCTTTGCTTTGAAAAGAATTGGACATAATCCTAAAGAAAAGAAATAGTTGCATATTGTTGTGGTGTAGTGCAATGATGTTAGCATCATTAAAAAAAAAAAAAAACAGTATAAAAGGCACAAAACAAACAAAATCAAACCACCCATATATACACAGATACTTAACTTACCATGGCATTTCATACATGTTATTTCATATAGGAAGCATGTAGGTATATGTGCTCATCATGAGCATTAGGGTTTTCCTTTCTTTTGATGGATATTAATCTGATTAGTTAAAAGAATTTTACTTAGTATATTGAAACAATGCCTGAACTCTAATGATCTCTGTAAACATATTCATAACTAAAATATGAGAATAAGATTAATATCTATCAAAAGGTGACTATATAATAAAAACTTTTAACAAAAACAATTGGATATTATTTTATTCTAAAATAGAATTTTACCTTTTGTAACAACATGAATGGAGGATGTATTGCTAAGTAAGAGAGAACAGATGAGTTGACCAGTAACTTCTGAAAAACTTAAATGTGGAAGTTCAATATAGCCAAAGTAATTCAAAAAAATCAAGAAAAATTAGAAACATCAGTAAACCACAGAATTGTGTAGAGGTTAATAAGGAGATGATGATCAATATATGATATGTACTCTAAGCTGTGGCCTAAAAAATCTAATGTTCAAGGTCAGCTTAAAACCAACAATTTAGTTTTATAATCTTAACATTTGCATGAAACATAAATTGTGTGTCATGTATTGTTATAAGCAATTTTGATTATTCTAATGATAATGATAAAATAATAATGATAGAGGTAGTATGATGTAATTTATATTTCTGTTTCTTGATGATAAAGATGTTTTCCTAGCTCTTTACTTATTCTGAAGGTGATTAAATACATTAAATATTTATTTAATTTTTTGTATGTCATATTTTTGTATGTCAGATCTCTATAAGACTGTTAATCAGTTATTATTCTATGTTAAGTACTTGAATTACATATTTGAACACTGTTGCAGAAGAGTTGTCTTTAAATTGCTATGGTCGTATCTAAAATACTTAGTGCTTGTCAGCTACTTCAAAGGCCTATAAACATGATATCCCTTAGCAAGGTGTGTGTCTGTGTGTGCTGTAACTCAACAATCCTATATTTAAGACTTATTTGGAACAAGCTAGATTAGACTCCTAGACCCCATTCCTACACAATTCATGTCTGAATGTCTCACACTTCAGACAAGAAAGAGTGTGCTGAATAACACAGTGAGGAATACTTAATCTTAGACTATTTGGGGATTACCAAATATATTGTGCAAGTGAAATGTTCTGAGTTGAGATCATAATAAGGTTCCCACTAAGAGGAATGCTCAAGTAATCTTGTCAATGCATCCTACTTGTGATACTATAAATATAAATTATAATTATATTTACATATAAGATTTATCTTATTTTCTCTTTCCATTAAGTTTAAAATTATATATTTATGACAATATTTTGCAGACATATTACAGAATGCCACAGTATTATATTTTTAATATTCATTTAAAACTTAAAACTTCTGTGGATCATAATAAATCTTCCAATAACAGGAGATGTTCTTTAATATACTGAAAAGAAAATTTATTTGGCTTGATCATACTATAGATCATTTTTTCATTTAGAGAAGATAGATTGAAACTTAAATCATTATTTATCATGGAAATTGATCTTGTATCTAGACTATGTGGGCTGGCTTTGTCTTCAGAGAAATTTATCAAAAGCCAAATTTTCTTAACCTAATAAAAACTATTATTGTAAGTAAAAATACCTGTTCATAAAACAGAAAAGACACAAATAAATTAAAATTAAGGATATGTTTTCTTTAAATGTATAAAAAGAAGCATGTAGTTTGACTTGGAACATGCTAATTGGGCTTCTAACACTCAATTGAAATAGCAGCTTTCATGTTTAGTCTTCCAAATGATGCAACTTTGTATGATAATTACAGATAATGACCAGTAACTTAAATGTCAGGCTACTGTGTTACAGAATAGAAAATATTATATAGACCTTTGATCCAGAAGCCAGTAGGGAGTTTGAATTTTGATTCCTTCCTGAGATACTGGGATAGATGGGACAGAAGATGGTATGGCCTCTCACCATGCTTGAGTGGCTCTCTAATGGCTTCAGACACTTAGTCCATTTTATGTCTATGCATGTTTCTCCAAACTCTGTCAACCCAGCTGTAGGCTACTCTCATGAATTGAGGCAGAAGTGCAAGCTGGCTCTTGCTGCATCTCTCATCAGCCAGTATCAGTCCAGGTATGCCTAAGAGAGATTTGCCATCATAAATGCAGGTCTCAGAAAGGAATATATTCTTCCATTTATTCTTTATTCCATTGTCAGAGTGGAGTGAATGTCAGATCATAGTTCTTTCTCTGTTGTAAAAAGTCATCTTTCTTGGGTTTTCAAGGATATTCAGTACTACTAAACTTCAACATTTTAAATGTTATGATATCTACAGATGCTTCCCTCAAAACTACTGCTTTTACAAGCCGTTTTAAATTTCTCAGATCCTTCTCAAAGGATAAGGCAGGTGATGTGAGCTTCAGACTTCTGCCAACTGTGTCTTAACAGCTGCAAGTTCATATGAGTGAAGTGAAGACAATTCTCAACATAATGGCTGTTATGGGAGGTGAGACTTCCCAGAAGAGATACTTTGATACTGGCAGAGAACAATGATTACTGTTCTCACTAGGTTTTCCTGTCCAGAACCAGAGACAAGGTGTGTCTTGGGGTAGAGGGTTATTCAAGGAGTCTACTTGTCTCTACTGACAAATGTTGACAGGTTTGCTGTCCCCAGCAGAGATGAGCATCTGATCACACCAGATGCTTTGAGGGCCTCTTCATGCACAGCCTGAAGTGAATATCTACAATGTCATTGCTGACAGGATGAAGAGAGGCTATGGCTTTTCTTTGGTGTTTGGTTGTAAAATATTTATTGTCTAAAATTTTTGTATTTTAAGGGACTGATTTTTAAAAGTTCTTTGGCTGAATATAAAACTTTGTTTCTTCCTTATTTGTCTTCAAAATTCCATTCAGAATATCAGTTTTCTTCCTAAGTAAATCACAGTAGATTAAGCTACAATAAATTTGACCATCTAATTTATCTCAATTTTCCCTCTACATATATCATCTGAATTGTATACAACATGAAATAACCCTGGTATGTTTGTGAGCTTCATTCATGGCCTTCCAGGAAATGAGTCTGTGAGTGTTAGCCTTGAAGGTTGATATGTAGTTGCGCCGCGCCTCCCTCAACCAGAAGAAAGTCACGCGACCACCGGGATCTTCTCAGTCAGCTTTATACTGAAGCACCTTGATAGTAGATTCCCAGGACACTGGACGGCAGCAGAGCTGCTGCTTTTATACTCTCTCAGGGAATTGGGGGGGGGCGTAGTGGTTGCGGATTGGTGCACCAAGACACACCTCATTAGCATATGGCCCGTTCATTGGTGCCACAAGCCACACCTCATTAGCATATTGCCCATTCGGGAGGGACTATTGCTTGAGGAGGGCCTGAAGAGAGCTGCACATGCACTCTAGGCTCTCCTGCCTGGCAGCTGGCCAGTCCCCCCGCCATCTTGTAATGGCAGGGAGCCGGAGGCTTGCCAGAGCTGGAGGCTTTTTCCAGAGCCCAGGCTGCTTTGCCATAACCCGGGCGGCTTTGCTGGAGCCCGGGCGGCTTCTTGCCGGCTGCCGGAGCTCGGGCAGGGACTTCGGTGGCCATGGGTGCTCGGGCGGCTTCCTACATGTAGTCCCCAGATATCATCTTCTTTGTGCTTTCTCCAAGAGGATGCAATGGAAGCATTCTTTACACTGCAATAGACTGTATCCTTTATTTTGTGTAAGTAAATAATATAATGCAAATAATGTAAGGAAAGTAAGTAATGTAAGCTCACCTTAGATCTCCTCACTTGCTTTTTGTGAGGCATTTGGTAACAGAAAGAGGAGAAGATATAAGCAGGATCATCAAGAACAGGAACTCTTTCCACATAGTCTCAAGCTGTTAGTCTCTTTTCCCTTATTTTATAACACTGTGTGTGTATTTGTGTATTTGTGAATATGTATAAAAGTATTTACAGCCTTCTGAGTCCATTATTGTTTGTGGGTGCTTGATTTCAGGGCTAATTACTCTGCCCTGAACAACCAATTAGGGTGTTCATGCCTGAAAGTAATGGCTATTTTTTCTTCTTCAGTGGTCATTAGCTTTCTGTATAATGTAGCTTAAGGATGGGACCCTATGAAAGGTTTCTCCTTCCATTTTAGCATGACCAATATACTATTCTTATTGATGCAATCATTTCTAGGAGAGACTGCTTCGTAGACAACATCCTAATATTCTGGTACTTAAAAATTCTTCTATCCCTCAGAGGGGTGGGCCTGCATGGGAAAGGGTGTGGGAAGGAAAGCAGGAGGGATTGAGAGCTAGAAGGAGGGAGGGAGAGAGTACTTGGAGTGAAAACTGGAATCAGTTTGGGGGTGCATTACTGGGACAAGCTATAAACCTAGGAGAATGGAAACACCCAGAATTCTATAGGAGCAACGTTAACTAAGACTCCAAGAATTTGGCATATGGAACATGAAATGAACATCTTCTGTAACCAAGTGAGTCTTCTCATAGAGGGTTGGAATACTAACCCAGCCACAAAATGTTCAACCCAAAATTTGTCCTCTCTATAAGATGTTCATGGGTATAAATGGAGTAGAAGATGAGGAAATAGCTAACCAATGAATGGTCCAGCTTGAGACTCATGCCATGAGAACCCACCCCTGACACTATTAATGGCATTCTGCTATACTTTCAGACAGGAGCCTCACATAATGGTCGTCTGAGAGGCTTCACTCAACAACTGATTGAAGTATATGGGAAAATTCATAACCAAACATTAAGTATAGCTTGGGGAATCCTGGGACAATGTCTAGAAAGGATTGTAGGCACTCACAAGGTCAGTTCACCACAAGAGAACCTACGGAATCAACTAACCTGGGCCCATAAGGGCTCACAAGCCTGAACTAAGAGCCACAGACTACACACGAGATGGAACCATGGCCCTCTGTACATATGGCACCATTGTGCAATTTGGTCTTCACATGGCATCTGTAACAGCAGGAACAGGGTTTGTCTTGACTCTGTTTCTGCCTTTAGGAACCTTTCTTCCTACTGAGTTGCCTTGACTAACAGGTGAAGACGTACCTAGTCCTACTTCAACTTAATATGCCAAGGTGGGTTGATATCCATGAGAAGTCTCCACTTTTCTGAGGAGAAAGGTAGGCGAGAAGATGGGAGAAAGAGATGGAGGATGAGGGCATGAGAGAAGAGGGGGAGGGGAAACAAATAAATTAATTAATAAATTTTTAAAATTCTTCCATCCCCTTGTCCATCATGCTTCCTGAGATGAACAAGCCTTAATTTTGAGGCAGGGTCTCTCATGTTTCCACCTCCATAATCACAGTTTATTCTTCTTCCTGGACAGTGTCACCCATCCCACTGCAGTAATGCTGGCATTGTAGACAAGAACCATTGCTTTGTGCTTTTATGTCAGTTTAGCACAGCTTAAACTCAGATTAGCAAGCTTATAGAGTAATGATTTTACCATCTACCTATCTTCATTTCTGATTTTTAATTAAATCTCAAATAAGCAAATGTTTGAAGTGTTTTTTTCAGAACTGATTTAAGCTCTCCAGCAGACTTGGGGCCATAATAGCAATACAAATTATTTACACATATGCTTCTGCTTTCTCTGTTAGTGAGGACATTACTATATCCATCAGTTCTTTTGGCATGTGCCAGAGTGAACTGCGATATCCTATATTGATTAATATATAAGCAAAGATTCATGTAAATCTTCTGAAATTACCCATTCTTTTGCATCACTTTTTAATTACCATTTTCTAGAAGAGCCGTGTATTTGTATGTGTGTATATATTTAGATATTAAAATATGTTGGCTCAGCATAAAGATAAATTATCACTTAATTTTTCATCAAAAATGTCTTCAGTATTTCATAACAAACTATACTTTTGATTAAAGTCAGGATATTGTATTATTATTGTTTATACATGTCTAAGTTTCTATGAAATTACTGAAAAATTCTTGGAATTTCTACATAAACATTAAAATCAAGTTTTATTGCTAAATGTGATTTTGAAATGAGGGCAGATATGTCTAAAAAATCCCTCACATTCTGTTTTCCAGAGAAGAGCAAATTATCATTTAAGCAATTTTCTATTAGGCTGTAGGGTCTTCTGTGTCTAACACATTTCACTAGTTTTGAGATATGTATGATAAAAATTAAAGAATGGTTTACTAAAATAGCATATTCAAAAGACTGGTATGGTTTTAAAATTGTGCTTAGATTTCTCATGCAGTAAAGTAAATATTTTAATCTAGTTAAATGAATATTCTGGTAACGTGTAGGAATTATTATCTATATTTAAAATAGTAGGGACAAATTACATTAGAACTGGTTACTAATGAGAATTTGCTCTGAGTTCATTTTTTTAGAAGTGACCCACATGCTTCAGTACTGAGAATTAGCTCCAAGCCAGTAACAGAAGCGAAATTAGTAATGAGCCTACCCCTGATGAACTCACAGTTCAATATCTCTTGAAACTGTCAAACCTACAAAAATTAAATAGTAATTGAGATCTATTTTGGGATTCTCACACAAATATCTTATGAAACACTTTGGTTGTATTTGTGAACTTTTTAGCTGCTATCCTATTAATTTTACTGTGCAGAAAAGGCATCTCAATTATTTATAAAATTAATGTGGCTTCTACTCATACCTCAAACCCAAAGTTAAGTATTCATCCTCCAGGTATTTTCTCCTAGAATTGTTAAAGTAGATATAGTCTATATTTTAAAATTCTTTCTTATGGCTATATTGTTCTGTTATAGCACCTGGCACCAAAAGAATATTTTTTCTTTTTCCTTTCCTTTTATTATTATTCATTATTATTATCTCTCTTACTAGACCACAGGACCTTTGAGTGAAGAAGTTATATTTAATTTTTCATAATTGTCCTTCCAAATTTTCTAAGATGGAATTTTGACATAGGAATGTGAGCATTGTGAGTGATTTATAATATAACCGATATCTTAGAAGACTGAAGTCAGATTTAGACTCAGCCAGCCTGGGTACAAAGATAATACAGAAAGGTATGCTACAGAGAAAGACCTACTCATAAAATCTCAAGCAAACAAACAAACTAAGACCTCTAAAACTTGAGAGATAATAACTAAAAATTTTAATTTTGTATACATTTTCTAAATATATAAACATTTTGTTTTAATTTACCAGCTGAAAGTATTCTCTTTTTTTGCTGTATTTTTTATTAGATATTTTCTTAATTTGCATTACAAATGCTATTCCGAAAGTCACCTTCCCCTTTCCCCCTCCCTGCTCCCCTGCCCACTCACTCCCACTTCTTGGCCCTGATGTTCCCCTGTATTGGGGCATATAGAGATTGCAGTACCAAGGGGCCTCTCCTCCAAATGATGGCTGACCAGGCCATCTTCTGTTACATATGATGCTAGAGATACGAGTTCGGGGGGTTCTGTTTAGTTCATATTGTTGTTCCTATTCTAGGGTTACAGACCCCTTCAGTTCCTGGTGTTCTATCTCAAGCTTCTCCAATGTGGGCCCCGCGCTCCCTCTTATGGATGACTGTGAGCATCCACTTCTGTGGGAGTCAGCTATATCAGGGTCCCTTCAGTAAACACTTGCTGTCCGATGATAGTGTCTGAGTTTAGGGACTGATTATGGGAAAGGTCCCCGGTGGGATAGTGTCTGTATGATCCATCCTTTCATCTTAGCTCTAAACTTAGTCTCTGTAACTCCTTTCATGGGTATTTTGTTTCCTATTCAAAGGAGGAATGAAGTATCCACACGTTGGTCTTCCTTCTTGATTTTCATGTGTTTTGCAGATTGTATATTGGGTGTTCTAAGTATCTGGGCTAATATCCATTTATCAGTGAGCGCATATCCAATGACTTCTTTTGTGATTGGGTTACCTCACTAAGGATTATGTCCTCCAGATTCATCCATTTGCCCAAGAATTTAATAAATTCATTTTTTAAATAGCAGAATAGTACTCCATTGTGTAAATGTACCATATTTTCTGTATCCATTCCTCTGTTGAGGGACATCTGGGTTCTTTCCAGCTTTTGGCTATTATAAATAAGGCTGCTATGAACATAGTGGAGCATGTGTCCTTTTTACCAATTGGAACATCTTCTGGGTATATGCCCAGGAGAGGTATTGCTGGATCCTCTGGTAGTACTATGTCCAATTTTCTGAGATAACGCCAGACTGACTGCCAGAGTGGTTGTACAAGCTTGCAATCCCACCAGCAATGGAGGAGTGTTCCTCTTTCTCCACATCCTCGCCAGCATCTGCTCTCCCCTAAGTTTTTGATCTTAGCCATTCAGACTGGTGTGAGGTGGAATCTCAGTGTTGTTTTGATTTGCATTTCCCTGATGATTAACATTTTCTCAGATGTTTCTCAGCCATTCGGATTTCCTCAATTGAGAATTCTTTGTTTAGCTCTGTACCCCATTTTTAATGGGGTTATTCGTTTTACTGGAGTCTAGCTTCTTTAGCTCCCAGTCACAGCCTCTCCTCCCTCCTTTCTTCCCATCTCCTCCCATCTTTCCAGACCCTCTCTGCTCCTCAATTTCCCTTCAGAAAAGAGCACGCCTGCCAGTGGTAGGAACCAAACAAGGAATAACACAGTACTATAAAACTAATCATAAGCACTCATATCAAGGCTGGATGAGGCAAGCCAAATGGAGAAAGATGGTCCCACAAGCAGTCAAAAGAATTAGAGACAACACAGTCCAAAGAAAATCACAAGGCAAACTAAAACATCATATATATATATATATATATATATATATATATATATATATATTCTTTCCTCCCATTGCCTCAAAATTCATGACCTCTTATATGTTCATTATTATTATTACACAAATATATAAATACAATTTGCTGAGTACAGTTAGTGTTTCTTGCCTATTTATGTGTTTAGGGTTGGGCCCTTGGGATCAGATATCCTGTAAGGGCCTTATTCCTAGAGAAGACTGAGAATGAGCTAGCAAGGTGCTATAACAGAGCTGCTGAATGTATTGTTTCTTGTGCTGTACTCCTTCTCCTCAAAATGGCTTCATTTACACTATAATTAAAGTTTTCAGAAAGCAACTGAATATCACTTAAAGTTTTAAGCACTATTCAAAGCAAGTTAATATTATAAATAAAAATTTCAACAAGTAAATTTAAGAATTGTTAGAAATATATGACTTATATTTCATTCTGGAGTCTCTTTGCACCTGCTTGTTTTCTTAACAACACTTTAAATTGCTAATAATTTGTAATAATATTAGCAGGTTATATAGGCGACTGAGCTTAGGTTACAAGCCTAGTGCTGGGTAGGTTTTAATTAGCCTACTAGCAATTTATCTCTCAGATGATTTCAACTAACCAGTTTTATTAATCAGACACAATGAATCATGGATTTTATTCTGTTCCAAGTTTATAATGATTTAATACGTGTAAATAATCCATGAGTCCACAAATACATTGCTTATAAAAATTTAAGGGTCACCACTAAAATTCTTGGGAATACCATTTCCCTCTTATGTAAGATGTATCTTGAAATTGGAGCTTAGAGATTTGCTTCTGAGTAAGAAATTGTCGGACGCATTGTTAGCCTGTATAGGGCAATTATGTGGTGAAATATTCCTGTTTAGAACCTTTTATTGATATAGATTACATTAACTGGCTTCCATTATCCTACACATTATGCCTCATAAATTCATAAAGACCATGTTTAATTTACAAAAAAAAATAAGTCATATCTCATATCACCTGCTAAAAGCAGAATTACTGATAGCCACTTCTTCACTTATGGAATTAACTCTACTCTGCATCTATCTGATCGTGAAAATCAGAGAAAGGTTTTGTTACTGTATATGAACTTGATGAAATTGTTTTACTTGTTTTCCTCCTTCAATCCAAGAAAAGGAGAGTAGCTGGTTTTAGGACTGAAATTAATTTTAAAATTAATTTTATCACAGAGAAAGCCCTTATCAATTCTGAACAATTCAGAAGTAAACAGTATTATTTTATACCCCAAATATCTTAAACAACTGAATTATAGCATGTGGCTTTAATTGCCTCCTTTTTTGTTTGTTTGTTCTATTTTCTTGCATTCTTCATTAAGCTCTTTTAGACTCAATACTTTTCTATGCATCTTTGGCTCATCTGGAACTCACTGTGCAGAACAGTCTAGTCATGAACTTGTGGCATTATTTTATCCTCTATCTCTTGAGTGCTGGTATTATATGTATGAACCACCATAACTAACCTGATTTTTCTATTCTCACAAATACATAATCCATATTAAAATTCCTCATCTCTTACTCAAATTAAGATTTTATACTTGAAGATAAAGATGTATATTGAATACTTCACAAAATTACTTGTCTGTATAACACAAATTATAAAATTGTTTTGATTTACTTGATCTAGTAAACTTAAATTGCATATAAATTCATGCATGTGAGTATATGTATAATGTCTTTAAAAATCTTGTTTTCTGTAGTGTGTACAGATGTACTTCTTATAAAACATATAAGAAACAAGCACTTTATCTAATCACTGTCAAACTATAAGAAGTATGAATTTCTTTGTATTAGTTCACTTGGGCACTTCATAGGCTACATTTTACCACCATCAAATTCACCAAAATGCTTACGTAATGAAAATAAATTCAAGATGCAAATTATACCATGTTTTTTTTATGAACAAAAACTATTTTATTAATAGAGATTGATGCTTTAAAAAGTGTCTCTGTTGCATCTTCCTTTATCTGGGAGGGAGGGGTTTTCTCCATGCAATCTCTTAGTTCATAGTACATATGCAGGTTCAACCCTATAACTTAATACAATACTGTCACCTTGATTTAATATGAAATTATGTTTATGTCAATTGTTTTTCATTTCTTTAAAAAAAAAACACTGCTTTTATACATATTGTTTTTAGTGTATCACCAATTCATCTTAAAAAAATCCATGAAGCTTTAAACATCATAAATAGTGATTTATTTTGAGATAGCATCTGAGATATAAGGTGTCAATCAAACTAGAATGAATCTTGTATGTATTCAAGTTTACTTTCAAAGGAAACCTTGTGTAACAGCTTATAGAAAATAAAACTTTAGGATAAGCAAGCACACATACAAATATATGGCTGTGTTTGTCACTGCATGAGAAGGGATTTAAATAACTAATTTTAGTGGGCTACATCTAATTATTTTAAATTCAGGCTTAATTTTATATTCATAAAAGATTTACTATTAACAAGATTTGATAATTCTTCAGAATGGCATATTGACTTCTGATGCATGCACACTTATAATTCTTCATTCAACTAAATTACATGGTTATGACATGGAAACTAAATGTAACCAAAGAACAAATTAATAAAGCCACCATAACATGCTACAATAGCTTGGAGATTTTATCTTTTGTTTTCAGCTGATACTTAATTCTTCTAAGATATGAATTTTATATTTATACTTTAAACTTCTATTCAGTATTGGATTAGAATATAAATTATTCCTTTGGATATTTAGTTCATAATTATAAACAGTTACAGTATTATCCTGTATTAAGAATTGCATGGATTTTACAAATTCTATTTATATCAGATAGTGATTTTCTTGTTTTGACTCTACCAACTTTGATAAATGCCCACAAAGTTTTACGTGTGACACACCACTATCCTTAGTCCCTTCCTTCTGCTTATTAAATGACCTTGGTGTCAGGGGCAGGGATATCCTTCTTTATATTTCTTCAAGTTCACTCCGGTTCATTGACATAAACAACCATGGGGGAAATCCTTCTGAAATCATGAGACAAATGAAATTATCTTCCATTACAGTTTCTATCTCAGGAATTTGCTCAAGGGAGAAAAGTCTATATAATTAGCTACTTAGGCACTAGCACACTCATAGGAGTGATTGGTAAATAGAAGGTGGCCATCATTCAGATGGTAGAATGATGGGGTATTCTTACTATATATTGTGTCCTTCATGGGATAATCTCAAAAACATTATATACTTGTCTTTGTTATAAATAAAAAGAGCTATCCAAGCAGTCTTGAAGGAAATGATCACATGTACAATATTACAAGCACAGCACTTGAGTCTTAGACTAGTCTTCTTCTAGTTCAGGAAATTTACCAGTTGCCATTTTTCTTCTACATCTTTCTCTCAAACTTATTAAACTTTCTGAAATAGTAAAAGACAGTTACAATAGGTCTGAGTGCATTAGCTTCAATTTCAATAGATGAGATGCTTAGAATCAGTGAGAGGAATGCTCTAAGTGAACAGACACACAGGAATTTTTCAGAAGATAGAATTTGAAAACTTTAAAACTATAGACTAAAGGGTGTGTTATCTGGTAGTGCCAAGAAATAGATCATGATTCTAAAGTAAAGTTGTCTATACTGTGCCCTAAAAGGAAGAAAAAAAAACTTTTTAAAAATAAATTTCTGCTTCCAATGTAACTTTAGTAATTCAATGATATTTTTTAGTTCTCAACTGAGCAGATTTTAAGATCTTAGCCTGGGGGAAGATAAAATGTATTTATGATGCCTACACTGGAATGATTCCGCCAACTAAGAACAACTAGTCACGTACAGAGAAATGACTCATAGAGCACAGCAAACACATATGCACACCTGGCCAAGATCTCCATGGTTACATCAATGTGGCCACAGGGTAATTCTTTTAAAAGATGGGATTAAATATTATCAGATATAGGAGTGATTTTATGCTTTATGGGTGAATCTCCTTTGTATCTTCAAGACACAGCTGCCTGATTTGCTGCACTTGGCCTAGATATGCTGAACAGGCTTTATGGTCTGCTGCTTTTGGCCTCAACTTGCTATGCTAAACCCAAGTTAAATTTCTCTATCAAAAAAAAAAATCACTTTTTAAGCCTATTTGACTATATGACCACACGCTTTGGTAATCATAGGACTTTGTCTTCCTCTGTATTTAGAGAAAGATCCTGCTGAAAGAAACACCATCATTTCATAATTCCTTATTGCTGTGCCCTGTAGTTACATGCAGAACTAAATAGTGCCCATATGAATGCTGGGCTCCTCTTACTCAATCAAAAATGCGCTATTGAGCAAATAATTCAAAGTGTGGTGCTGTACAAATCAGTACATTATCTCCTACCTAACCTACCTGACAGGATTTTCTTGAGCGTTTACCAGCTACTCATGGTTGCTACTAAAGTGATGAGTTTTGCCTTTCATAGCCTTTCCAAAACAGTTGCTGTTGAAAATCCTTTGTTGAGAAGTGACAATTTCTTCCTTCTGGCATGCCTACCTTCTTCCCTCTTCCCCTTGAATGGTCTTTAGTATCTTTATATGGGCTCCTAGGTCCAACATTGATTACAAATACCACAGAGCTGGATTCAAATTCAGCACCAGACAGTGGCCTTAAAATCCTGAACCTCTGGTCTCAGTCTCCCTCCTAGGTACTAGGATTTTATGAGAGACTTGCAGAGGGATTTACTCCTATGTCTTTTGTGACTGTATCATTTCAATGCACATAGAACTCACTGTGTTTCCTTCTCCCTCTACTGCAGACAAACCTCAATTGGGTACTCAATCTGCAGGAAAATGGGGTTCCAGTAGTTACAGGCAAGCAAGGAGTTGGCAGGGATGACAAACAAATACGGATACAAGGACATGTGTATCTGAATGTATTTTTATGTGTTTTGTTATAATACAGAAGAAAAATAAGAAAGCTAGGCGAATACATCCATCAAGGTACACTGGTTCTTAACACAAAACAAAGAAAATGCATACATAAAAATATGGCAGGAGCCAGGCCATGTTTACAACTGAGAATAGGAACAACTCTTAATTAAGATAAGCTAAACACAGGAGCCAGGTGAATACTCTGATGGAATGCTAGTCTATTGTTAAACCCACCACCAGGGGTCCTTTAGTAAATACAAGATTATGCTATTCCTCTGGGCAGTGAAAAACCTGGACCTGGAGAATTCAGTTCTACTAACCCTTTCATGATTAATACTAGAACCCACCTATTTCCTAGGCCACTGTATATTCCTGTGTATGGGTGTGACTCGGCTATTGTTCTAAGTACTTAATATGTAGACTAGCCCGGAGCTTTTCTAGCTCTATTCAAGTAAATTGTAATGCCTAATTAGTTTCACTGTCTATACTAGAAGTAAAATTTAATATTATTGAATAGGTAACATTCTTACTGAATTCCAAGCTCAGGGTGGGCTTCAAGGACTGCCTAGGACATTGGTGAAGACCAGGGAATAAAAAGCCAGGGAGTAAAGTTTAACCTGATTTAAGTATTTGTAAAATCATTACTTGCAAGCACCTATAATACAAGAAAGCACACAGATCCATACACCCGACTAATGCAAGGACAGACTTTAAGTATACATGCTATGGGAATGCCAAAGTTCCAGGAGGCTAAGTTTTCATGAAACTCTTTGACTCAGGACTGCTTCCAGGTTTCCAGGCCTGTCATGTGAATCACTATTGGAGTGGATGTAGCATCCCTCCAAAGTAAGTCACCTGCAAACTCCCATGATTCTTCTGAATTTCCACTCTCCATAATTGGAAAAAGAGCATACTAGGCTTCTTATAGGAATTGGTGTTCTATAGGAAGGTTCAGATCCTCATTCAAGTTCTCAGAACATCAAAAGCAAAGATATCTCACCATCTAGGAAGCTATCTTGATTGATACAATGCAAATCAATTGACTCTGGTTTCATTGTTTGGGTTGGGTTTTGTGGAATGTAGGTAATACAAATCTTGAAAAAGGAAAATACAAAATACCCCGAAAATATATAATAATACATTAAATAATAATTTATCAACAACAAGGAATGAATATGCTAGAAGAAACCCTTACTTCTCCTAAATAACAAAGAAGATGAAAAACAATCCCAGTTTATAAGACACAAAAATATTGCAAGTTAATTTAAAAAGTAAAAAGTTATTTGAAGTTCAAAGTGAGATGTTCTTGTGTATTTTTCCTAATTTCATAAATGAGCAGATCATGAAAAAGTAAATCATATTTGTAAGTTCTACAATATTGCAGAGACATAAGACTGAATTTGCAGGCATCAACTTAAATGGCCAAATGGAGTTATCTAAAAAAAAAAAAAAAATTAAAACAAACAGAATTGGTAAATCCATAAGTAATTCAGGACAATTAAAAACTATTTCAATAATTTATAAGGGAACAAGGTTTAGCATTTAAAANATATATATATATATATATATATATATATATATATATATATATATACCTGTATCTACTATACAAAGATATATTTTTGAAGGTACACGAGAAAAATGGAACTGGTTAATACAATAACTTTCATATACATTATTAAAAATATAAAGCAATTAGCATTATATAGCCAGCTTTTCTATTTCTAGTAAAATTAAATTCAAATAATAAAAATGTTAATTTAAATGAGGAGAGAATATTAAGAAATTAATTCTTTAATTCAGAAATAAAAAACTAATGATCACATTAAGGATATCACTTTGTTATTGAAAATAAATTCTTTTCTTCTACAATATACCCTGATTATAATTTCCCTCCTTCTATATCATCCTTGTAGGTCCCCCTCACCTCCTTTCCCCTCTGCATCCACTTATTTTCTATAATTAGAAAAGAACAGACTTCTAAGGGATAACAACCAAAAAATGAAAAAAAAAAACCCACAATTTAATAAGATAGAAGAAAATAAATGATGTGGAGTTTGGCAACACAAGAGGAGGAAAAATGTCTCAGAAATAGTCATCAGAGTCAGAGACACACTTTTTCTCATAGTCAGATGTCCTATAAATACTTAGCAAATACTTATATACAGCATATTTGAAGTAGATCCATGTAGGCCCCATATTTCATGATTCAGTCTCTATGAACTCATATGCACCTTGATTACTTAATTCAGATAGCCTTGTTTTCTTGGTGTCCTGCCTCTCCTTTGGTTCTTACAATCTTTTTTCTCCTTTTCCTTGGAATTGCCACAACTCTCAGGGGAGGGATTTGATAAGGACATTCAATTTAGACCCTCTATTTGCATCCTATTTGATCACATGTTTTTCTTTCTGTTACATTCCCACAACAAAGAAACTATAAAATATGGGTTAGAAACCCTGTAGACAACAGCTCAATTTATCCATGTTCAATGAACTGTGTGTGTGTTTTCCTCAGCAATGGCGCCCACTACCATTTTCATAAAATGTCCTTTGTCCTAGAAACAGTTTATAATTTTGGAGATTTCCATGGAAACTGTTTGGTCAACAACTCAATTGAATGCTACCAAGTCCTGCCACTGAAGCCTTGCCTTGCTAAAAGAAAAGGACACTTAAAGCTTTTTATCTTCTATTCCTAAAAATCCTCACTAAGAATAACTTTATAGATTACAGGAAGTTTCCACTGCATTAGGTTTTGACACCACATTACAAATACTCACCTATAGAAGCTGTATATCACCTCTCTCTCTCTCTCTCTCTCTCTCTCTCTCTCTCTCTCTCTCTCTGTCTGTCTCTGACTCTCTTTCTCTCTCTCCACTCCAACTTTGGCTTCTATTTCAACCTGCCCCCACTCCACCTTCAAATCGGTTCTATTTCCCTCTGTGAGGAAGAGAGATATGCAATGATGAGAAAATATATACCACATCAGCATTCTGACAGGCCCCAGAAGAGGGGATAAGGTACAGACAGAGAGGAGTAATAGAGGCATGAGTCAAATAATATGACTGGGTGAATCCTGCACCTCTATCTGACTAGCAACCAGGATTTTTTTTTTTAATTTATACAGATTCCACAAAAGAGATAAACTTGTGATTTCAAAAGAAATACAAATTATATCAATATTGTTCCTGGACAAGTGCTACAAGTATAAAGAGAATAGGTGTTTTTAAATCATTTTAGACTACATGATCATTTATGACATATGACATTATATTCTTCAAGAATGTAAAATATTAAACAGGTAGAAAAATATCTTTATCAGGCTAGGTGAGTTCCCAAGCCTTGAATAGTTGAAGTACAACTTGTGTGTCAGCCTACCTTAAAGTTGAAATGTTCTCTTAGGCTGCAGGCTGACTTGTACTATTTGTTTCCTCTTTGTTTTTTAGTTAAAAGACCTCACAGTAACTTAATTTAAGTTAGTCTCCTTATGATTGGCAAATTCTTTTATTTATTTTATATTAATATTATACCATATATACTATCTTTGTTATTAAGTTTTTATTTTCTAGGGGAAATGTCCTGTAGACTACATATAAAATGAAGATTATATCTTATCTGTTGCTAAATCCATTGTTTTTGAGATTTCTTAGAGACTAGTATGCCAGAAGAACTCTGGGACTATCCAACCTTTTTATGCTTTTCACAATCTCCATGGCAAGGAAGACATCTGAGTAAGGCGAGGTCTGGTTACTTCCTTGAGAGTAGAAATAATTTTCTGGGAAATGACATAATTTAATTATATTGTAAAAAAAAAAAAAGTCCCCCACAAATGCAACAAGTAGAGATCAGAATAGAAGGAAGTATGATGGCAAAAACAGCCTTCAGCTCAGGTTTGCTGGACTGTGCCAAACAGCTGTGCCATCTGACTGTCTCTCATGGCTTTCCTAGCTGTGCCATTTATTTTCAGGTTCTCAATTACCTCACTCAGGCTGATTTTTTAGATTTCTTCGATTAGTCCCCATGTTTTATGTTGTCATTTTAATAGATGAATAATATTGCATTATATAAATTCTCTTTATTCATTCTTCTGTTGAAGTACATCTACGTCATTTCTAGTTTTGGGCTATTATGAATAAAGCCACAATGAACACAGATGAGCAAGCATCCTTGTGGTAGGTTTACACATAATTTGAGTATATGATCATGGGTAATATAGATGAGTCTTGAGGTAGACTGAATCCTAACTTTCATAAGAACCACCATATTGATGTCCATAGTAGCTGTAATTCTAGCAGCAATGGAGCAGTGTTCCCCTTGCTCCACATCCTTGTCAGCATGAGCTGTTACTTGTGTTAAATGAGCTCAGCAATTTTGAAATGTGTGGGATGCAATCTGAAAGTAGTTTTGACTCACATTTCTCTGATGGTTAAGGATGTAGAACATTGAAATTTTATTTTTTATTGGTTATTTTCTTTATTTACATTTCACATATTATGCCCCCTCCAGTTTCCCCTCCACAAACCCCTATCCCCTCACCCCACCCCTGCATTTATGAGGATGTTCCCCCATCTACCTATCCATCCCTGCCTCAGTGCCCAAGCATTGCCTATGCTGTGGTAGTCATGGAGTCTCCACAGGACCAAGGGGCTCCCCTGCCATTGGTGCCAAATAAGACAATCCTCTACTACATATGCAGCTGGAGCCATGAGTCCCCCCATGTGTACTCTGTGGTTTGTGGTTTAGTCCCTGGGAGAACATTTCTTTGAGTATTCCTCTGCCATTTGAGGTTCATCTATTGAGAATTTTCTGTTTGGAACTGTATTCCATGATTTAAGTGTGTTACTTTAATTATTGATATCTGTTTTCTTGAGTTCCTTCTATATATTGAATATTTGTCCTCTATCAAATGTTCCATTGACAATATTTTTCCACTCTATACACTGTTGTTTTATTTGATTGAAATCGTACTATGCCTCACAGAGGCATTTCAGTTTTATGAGGTCCCATTTATTAATTGTTAATCTTAGTTCCTGATCTATAAATGTTCTGTTCAGAAAATTATCTTCTGTGCCAAAGTATTCAAGGCCTTTCCCTACTTTCTCTTTTATCAGGTTCAGGGAATTTATTTTTATGTTGATGTCTTTATCCAACTTGGAGCTCAGTTTTGTGTATGGTGATAAATATGGATCAATTTATTATTTTACTTGTAGATATGAAGATTGGACAGTAAAAATTGTTGAATTAAAATCTATTAATCAGTATATTATTGTAAATGAGGCATGAAAATTAAGAAATTTACTCCTTAGTAATTAAAAAGTAAAAGAAAACATTTCTAATTGTATCACATTAACAATATCCCTATTGGATACTTTAAATATCCAATTTACACAATTTGGTTTTATTGGAAATTTTAGTAAACATATAATTGATTTATTGGAAAAGCAGAACAAAGGGCTGGAGACATCATTCAGTGTGTAAGACAATAGATGTGCTTGTGTGAAAATCTGAATTGAAATCATAAGCAATAATGCAGAAAGTCTATGTGATTGCTTGCACTATAATTCAAAACTGTGGTTCAAAGACACAAGGATCTCATAGTCTTGAGGCCACAAAACTAGATCTAATAAGAGATGTTATTGTAAGGAAATAGAGTCCTGAATGAAAAAGCATGACATTAGAAATCTTCCTTTGGCCTTCATGAACTTGTCTACACTGGTGCAATTACCTGAACATAGAAATATACAGAACATACACATGCACACACACACACACACAAACACACACACACACTCACAGGGCATATGCATACACACATACACAGAATCACACACACCATGTGAAGTTTCATAACTTACATTTATACTCACATATATGAAAAAAAATATATGAAACTATATGAACATATATAAAAAAGTCTCCCTTCTTCCAGTGTCCTTATATGATCACCAGCAGAAGGTGTAGCCCAGATTAAAGGTGTGTGCCATCACACCTTTAATGCCAGATGACCTTGAACTCAGAGATCTCTCTGTCTTAATCTTCTGGAATCCATAGCCACTATGCTTCAGGATCTCCATACCAAGATCCAGATCAGAAACTTCTATCTCCCAGCCTCCAGGTTAGGATCACTGGTGAGCCTTCCAATTCTGGATTGTAGTTCATTCCAAATATAGTCAAGTTGACAACCAGGGATAGCCACTACACACATGATAATGTGGATAAAATTAGGACAACAGATTCTTTCAAGAGAATCAACTAGCAATGCTGAACCATCTTGGACTCAAAAAGTAGGATTTTAACAATGAGAAACTCTTTTCTCTGGTGTGAAAGGACAGTAGAAAAACTTTAGGTTCAACTAAAGCCACAGCAGTTATTTGCCAACAGCAGTTCTTTAACAGAGGATGAAAGAGAAACTACCAAGTGAGAAGGACAAAGGAAAGAGGGCCAAGCCCAAGGTCTCCACTCTTGGCTTTAATCACCTCCTTTTAATATCTTGAAGAACCTCCCCTCAGAGAGCCATCTTGAAAGGTAGAAAGAAAAGATCACTCAAAATATTGACAAAATAATAGTGAACAGCTTATTGTTGAAGGTCTGATAAGTCCTATAAGTTTTCCTCAACAAGGCAAGAAGAATGTGATATAGAGACCTGAAAGGAGTGGAAAATGGTTGACTCAAGCAAGAAATGAAAATGGCTCATAAAGAGTGTGTGCAGACTATTTAATACATCATGGAATATAGAAACTGTAAGGGAGATGTTAATTAAAAACACTAAAAACATTCCATCATTGTGAAATGTGAGTCCAATCGTCCCTGCTCCCTCCTTTCTTTTTCTTGATATTACTGAGACCAGGGGCAATGACATTTTTCAGCAGGCAATAATCACACAATATTTCTGCCTTAACTTTTCAACACAGACAAGTGTCACATTTTTTGCCTGAGCTCTTCTTTCTTTCTTTCTTTCTTTCTTTCTTTCTTTCTTTCTTTCTTTCTTTCTTTCTTTCTTTCTTTTCATCCTTTCTCTTTCTTTCTTTCTTTCTTTCTTTCTTTCTTTCTTTCTTTCTTTCTTTCTTTCTTCTTTTACTTTTCAGCTTATGCTATCCCAGACTTTTGAACTCATTTTCAGTTTTCTAATTCTATTTCTGTTTCTTTAAGCCTACTTTAAATAGTACTTTTAGACAAAATCTTTTCTAATACACATTTAGGTCTCTGGCCCACAGAGATTATTCTGCATTTAAATTGCACTTATAGTAAGTACTACACAATGTAGTAATGATTGATTTCTTCATGTTCATAAGTGGTCATCCTGCTTCACTTCCTGATGCAAAATAGAGACATAATTTCCTCTTATCTTTTTATGTGCCCTTATTACACAGCATAAATCAAAATTCAAGCAGCACGACACAGTTAAATATATATTCTTAAAATATATATACTTAAATTAATTTTGTTCTTATTTTCATTTGACTAAGGGTATAATCTGATGCTAAACTAGATTTTGGAGTTATTTGATTAGGAGTTCTGGAAGGAACACAATTCAATTCAACCAAAGAAGTGGTGAATTGAGCAGAGTCCACAGACTTGAGGAGCCCATTTTTTTTCTGCTATGTATAAAGCAACATGAGGAATAGCTAGCTATGCTCCTTAAGTTGCTATGCACCAGAGAGTGAAAGAAGGGCCCTGTAATGTATATAACATTGCTAACCTGACCAATGTTCTTTTAGTTCAGCGAGAAACAAGCTTTGGAACAGGATTGCCTCATCCCACTTTACAACTTTATGCCAAACATCCTCCAAAGCACTGATCCTGTGTCAGGCTGTCATCTGGCTCAGGTAACTGGGATAAGCTGCAACTGGCTATAGTTATTAAAACCTTTATAGCATGCAGTTGGGAAAGAGACAGGCTTGTGCATCCTGAAAGCATTGGAGAGAGGTAATGTACTAGGACAAATGAAAATATACTGTGTACATAAGTAAAAATTTCAAATATACAATTTTAAAGTATTATCATAATATAAAACATTTGTCCTAGAGAAATACTGGGATGTAACCATACCCAACCAAGGTGACTATGGTTTAGCCCATAATATAAAAGTTTTTATTATGGAAATGAGTAATGGAAATTCATAGGAAACTCATCCATGGGGAAGCAGATAGGGTCCTCTTTTGCTGTCTCATCAGGAATTATACATGACCATCTTAACAAAGATTCTCTAGTACATTTTTGTTGCATGTTGTAATCTCCACATTTGATGAGGATATATGTTTGTTCTTTTATTTGGGTCACTGCAGTGCCCAGTGCAGATTCCTCCTATCTGTTACTTCATAGTTATTCCTTTAGTTTTCTTTGAATTATACTTAATAAATTCACTCAGTGAAAGCCAAAATCACAGAACAGATATACATGCAGTGGGTTCACTGGATGGAAAACACTCTAAGAAACTACTGTGTCTAAGGAAAAATAGTTTTTTTTTTTTTTTACGTTGTTTCCTTATTTAATGTAATAGTGTACCATTATCCTTTTATGAAAATAAAAGAGGAGATTTTGCTTGGTAATACATATATTAGGAACCAGATGTGTAGAGCACAGAACAAAGGACAGAAGTGTTCAGTAGAGTTAAAACAGCATACTAAGGATTGACAGCTAGTTTATTTCTTGGTCTCTTTCTAGCCTGATAGTAATACAAATAAAGAAAGTAAAATCCATTCTTTTCTTTAGATCATTGAAAGTCTGATCAGATTTTAGAGCTTCTGTGTTTTTATTTTACAGTAGTATTTCCACAGAAAAGCATTGTCATTTCCATGGATAGGATGTCTATAGAATTGAGATAAGTCTGGAAGTAGTATTTATTTCTGTTTTGATTTTATTTGACAGTATTATTGACTTTAGAATTTAACCACTTACATATCTTTTTCATGGACAAAGTGTAGTTTACATATGGCTATGTCTCTTTATAATACCCTTTCTAAGGATGGTTAACTAAAATAATGTTAAAATTCTGATTTCAAAGCAGCAAACAAGGCTATCCAATGATCCATCCTCTAAGTGTCAAGATAAAGATTTAAAGTAATTAAATCATGTGTGTCTTTGAATCCTAGAAAGAATAACAAACATGTTTGTCTACTGTATGTTTTTATTTCTTTTGGCTAATCTGTTGTCCCAACATGTGCTAGCTAGTTTTGTGTCAACTTGCACAAATTAGAGTTATCTGAAAGGAGGAAATCTTAATTGAGAAAAAATTTTCCATAAGATGTGGTTGTACTGCAACATCATAATTATTGATGGGGGAGGACCTACCCCCTTGTGGGTGGTTCTACTGCTGGGCTTATTATCATAAGAAACATGCTTTAGCAACCCATGAGTAGCACTCCTCCATGGTTTCTGTATCAGTCCTGGGCTTGGAACTGTGGACTAGAAAAAAAAGCATTGAGTGTTCAGAGCTCAGTGGGATGTTCTTTGGAAGCTTGGAAGATAATATTGAGAGCAGTGCAGATTGAAGGCCTGCCTTGTGCATTTTCAGAGGGAAGTTTAAAGACTATCAGGGCCATTTAATATTTCTAATTAAGATTCTGTCATTCTGGCCCACTGGAGTTGAAGAGTGAGCTGTGAGTAACAAGAGACAGGCATCATTGAGGGATAATATTCTTGGAAGTGTTTCCTCTTTGTCAGCACATGGAAGCTCAATATTCTAGAAATGGCGGCGTTTCTACCTTGTGCTGAGAGCAGAAACTGGTAGTGTAAGTTCACACAGGTGTTAATGGTTTAGGGAGTATGAATGAGTCATGGAGACCAGAGGAGGACTGACACTGTGAAAGACCAGGTGAGGACATTGGTGAAGGTACAACAGTTGTAGACTCAATGCTGAAAGATTTATGCAGAGAAGTTGAGGCTTGCTAATGTCAAGAAAGCCTATGAGAGGCTATTGGTGAAAGTGCAACCCATTTGCACTAAGGAGCTCTAGCAGTTTTGGAGATGGAAGTTTTATGGTATGATCATCATGGATATCAGCAGCAGTGGAGTGGAGTCTGGAAGACTAGCTGCATGTGTTTCAGAGCACAGAGCTGGAAAGGTGGGCCAAGCACCTTGTGGAAGCCCAGAAGAACATGAATTAATCACAGATAATTGGACATTGAGTTATTTATAGATTTGAACTTTGTTTTTACTTGGGTCTGATTGTTATTATGCTCTGATAGTGAGAAGGTATTTACTTTAATTTTGATTTACACAGGAGCTTGAAAGACTGACTTTTAGATGAGATTTTGGATTTTTAGAGAGATTGTATATTTTAAAGAATAAATTTTAATGTGTTTGAATTTGAAAAGATTGTGGGACTTTTAAAGTTATTTATATTTGAAATGTGAGATTTGGGGATGAAAATGTAAGGAAAGGAGTGACTTAATAGTGATGTGTTTGTGTATCAAGTTAACAAGGAATCAGTTGTATTTGCTAGCCATGACACAAGCTAAACACATGCTAGTGTTATCTTTAGAGAAGAAAACTTAATTTTAATAGTGTTTAAAATAAATTATTAGAATGCTAAGAAAATCCATATTGTGGATTGAAATATGAATGAATATCATATTTTTAAAATTAATTGTGAAGTAGCTAAAATTTCAGAATCAGAACCCTTTATTAATATTATTGGACTGTGTGAGCAAAATGACAATGACAACAGTGAAAAGATGATACTAACTGTAAATGATAATTATTTTGCGTATGGTTGAACATACAAACATAAACACATATACACACATGTGCATATATCCATTATATGAAAAAAATAGACGTATCTCTTTAAAACAATTTATGGAAAAAATTCTCACTGATAACTTATAAATATCCCTTAGAGTAAAATTATATGCCAAAATATAGTTTATTTTAAATTGATTATACCACTTAAATATTCATAAAATATTCTTTTATAGAAACTGCTTATAATAAACAATACAACATCATTGGAATATGTGACTATCTAATTAGATTTTAAAAGTATTACAGATTACTGGCCACTATGAATACTCAGTAGGAGACAGTGAACATGTTACATAGAAATGTGGGAAAGGAGAGCTCTGGTGTTCATGATTCCATTCAGTAAGGATAGCAGCTTGGACTATAGAATGACACTCAATGTGATGAATCACTTCCTTCAACCAATCTCAGCTGCCTTTTCCAAATATTTCAAAAAATTTAATATAATGTGACTTTTTCAGGTAAGCATAATGCATACACAAAGCACAGCAAATAGAGTATATAAATAGATTTACCTTTTTTCTTTTGAAATTTTGTACTCAAAAGAATTCAAAATTGAGTAAGAGTGTAAAGTAGGAAACATAAAACCCTGTGGGGGTAGAGTATTGCCTACCATGGACAAGGCGATGGATTTGATATATAAAAATATGAATATGGACAGGCAGAAGCCACTCAGCTTCTGGGACAGAACCCCGTTTCTGGCTGCAAAAATCTGGGCACCTTCCCCGCCAGAGAAGAGGTGGAAGCCTGAGAGGGCTGTGACCCCCCAGAGCAAGTAAGGGACCCATCTTGTCACCCAGGTCCCTCTGAGACCAGTCTGTGCAGATCAGCTTGCAGACTGCAGAGGGTGAGCAAGCAGAGTGCAGAAGCAACAGAGCTTCTGGGACAAGCAGAAGCCACTCAGATACTGGAACAAATCCCTTTTCTGGCTGCATAAATCCAGGCACCTTCCCTGCTAGAGGAGAGGTGGCCTCCCGGGAGGGCTGAGACCCCCAGAGCAGGCTGTGCAGGTGAGCACTCAGACTGCAGGCAACCCATCTTCTGGGACAGGCCCTGTTTCAGGCCTTCATCTTCAACCAGGAGGCAAGTCTGAACACTCTAGCTCTGTGCACCTTCCCTGCAAGAGGAGAGCTTGCCTGAATAGAGTACTCTGACCACTGAGACTCAGTAGAGAGCTGGACTCCCAGGACAGCTAACAGAGGCTAACAGAATCACAGGAGGAACAGGCTCCAGCCAGAGGCAACTATAACAACTAACTCCAAGGATTACCAAATGGTGAAAGGCAAATGTAAGAATCTTACCAACAGAAATCAAGACTGCTCACCATCATCAGAACCCAGCACTTCCACCTCAGCCAGTCCTGGATACCCCAACACACCCAAAAAGCAAGATTTGGATTCAAAATGATATTTCATGATGCTGGTAGAGGACCTGAAGAAGGACTTCACTAACTCACTTAAAGAAATACAGGAGAACAGCTCTAAAGAGGTAGAAGTCCTTAAAGAATCACAGGAAAACACTGCTAAACAGGTGACAGAATTGAAGAAAACTATCCAAGACTTAAAAAGGGACATAGAAAGAATAGAGAAAACCCAAAGTGAGACAACACTGGAGATAGAAATGCTAGGAAAGAAATCAGGAACCATAGATGTGAGCATCAGCAACAGAATACAAGAGAGTGAAGAGAGAATCTCTGGTGCAGAATATTCTATAGAGAACATGGGCACAACAATCAACAAATGCAAAATGCAAAAAGATTCTAATTCAAAACATCCAGGAAATCCAGGACACAGTGAGAACACCAAACCTACGGATAATAGGGGTAGATGAGAATGAAGATTATCAACTTAAAGGGCCAGCAAATATCTTCAACAAAATTATAGAAGAAAACTTCCCAAACCTAAAGAGAGAGATGCCCATGAACATACAAGAAGTCTACAGAACTACAAATAGAATGGACCAGAAAAGAAATTCCTCCCGCTACATAATAATCAGAACATAAAATACACTAAATAATGACAGAATATTAAAAGCAGTAAGGGAAAAAGGTCAAGTAACATATAAAGGCAGGCCTATTAGAATTACACCAAACTTCTCACCAGAGACTAGAAAGCCAGAAGATCCTATAATCCTATAATGCCCACATGTTATACAGACCCTAAGAGAACACAAATGCCAGCCCAGGCTGTATACCCAGAAAAACTCTCAATTACAATAGACAGAGAAACCAAAATATTCCATGACAAAACCAAGTTCACACAATATTTTTCCATGAATCCAGCCCTTCAAAGGATAATAACAGGAAAACACCAACACAAGGATGGAAACTACACCCTAGAAAAAGCAAGAAAGTAATCCTTCAACAAACCTAAAAGAAGACAAACAAGAACAGAATACCAACATTAATAACAAAAATAACAGGAAGCAACAATTACTTTTCTTTAATTTCTCTTAACACCAATGGAATCAATTCCACAATAAAAGAACATGAACTAATAGACTGGCTACACAAACAGGAACCAACATTTTTCTGCTTACAGGAAACCAACCTCAGGAAAAAAGACAGACACTACCTCAGAGTGAAAGGCTGGAAAACAATTTTCCAAACAAATGGTCCTAAGAAACAAGCATGAGTAGCCATTCTAATATCGAATAAAATTGACTTTCAACCCAAAGTTATCAAAAAAGACAAGGAGGGACACTTCATAGTCATCAAAGGTAATATCTACCAAAATGAACTCCCAATTCTGAATATCTATGCTCTAAATGCAAGATCAGCCACATTCATTGAAGAAACATTAGTAATGCTCAAAGCATACATTGCACCTCACACATTAACAGTGGGAGACTTCAATAACCCACCCTCACCATTGGACAGATCCTGGAAACAGAAACTAAACAGACACATGGACACTAACAGATATTATGACACAAATGGATTTAATGGATTTCTATAGAACATTTTATCCTAAAACAAAAGGATATACCTTCTTAGCACCACATTATAACTCCTCCAAAATTGACCATATAATCGGTCACAAAATAGGCCTCAACATATACAAAAATATTGAAATTATCACATGCATCCTATCGAATCACCATGGAATAAGGCTGATTTTCAACAAGAGCATTAATAATAGAAAGCCAGCATTCACATGGAAACTGATCAACACTCTACACAATGATACCATGGTCAAGGAAGAAATTAAAAAATTAAAGGCTTTTTAGAGTTTAATGAAAATGAAGCCACAACATACCCAAACTTATGGGAAACAATGAAGGCATTCCTAAGAGGAAAACTTATAGCCCTGAGTGCCTCCAAAAAGAAACTAGAGAGAGCATACACTAGTAGCCTGAAAGCACACCTAGAAGCTTTAGAACTAAATGAAGCAAACTCACCCAAGAGGAGTAGATGGCAGGAAATAATCAAACTCAGGGCCCAGATCAACCAAGTGGAAACAAAAAGAACTATTCAAAGAATCAACTAAATCAGGAGCTGGTTCTTTGAGAAAATCAACAAGATAAATAAACCCTTAGCCAGACTAACTAGAGGGCACAGGGACAGTATTCTAATTAACAAAGTCAGAAATGAAAAAGGAGACATAACAACAGAACCTGAGGAAATCTAAAACATCATCATATCCTACTACAAAAGGCTATACTCAACAAAACTGGAAAACCTGGAATAAATGGACAACTTCCTAGACAGATACCAGCTACCAAACTTAAATCAGGATCAGATTAATGATCTAAGCAGTCCCATTTCTTCTAAAGAAATAGAAGCAGTCATCAATAGTCTCCCAACCAAAAAGAAAAGTCAGGAAGGGATGGGTTTAGTACAGAGTTCTATCAGACCTTCAAAGAAGACCTAATTTCAACTCTCCTCAAACTATCCACAAAATAGAAACAGAAGGTACTCTACCCAATTAATTCTATGAAGCCACAATTACTCTGATACCTAATCCACACAAAGATCCAACAAAGAAAGAGAACTTCAGACCAATTTCTCTCATGAATATCTATGAAAAAATACTCAATAAAATCCTTGCAATCCGAATCCAAAAACACTTCAAAACGATCATCCATCATGACCAAGTAGGCTTCATCCCAGGGATGCTGGGTTAGTTTAATATACAGAAAACCTTCAAGGTAATTCACTATATAAACAAACTTAAAGACAAAACCCACATGATCATTTACTTATATGCTGAGAAAGCATTTGACAAAATCCAACACCCATTCATGATAAAATTATTGGAAAGATCAGAAATATAAGGCCCATACCTGAACATAATAAAAGCAATCTACAGCAAACCAGTAGCCAACATCAAAATAAATGGAGAGAAACTCTAAGCAATCCCACTAAAATCAGGGACTAGACAAGGCTGCCCACTTTCTCCCTACCTATTCAATATAGTACTTTAAGTCCTAGCCAGAGCAATTCCAAAACAAAAGGAGATAAAGTGGATTCAAATTGGAAAGGAAGGATTCAAAATATCACTATTTGCAGATGATATGAATATATATATATATATGTATATATATATATATATATATATATATATATATATATATATATATATATATATATATATATATATATATATATATATATATATATATATATATATATATATATATATATATACATATATATATCACTAAAAATTCCACCATAGAACTCCTAATCCTGATGAACAGATTCAGTGCAGTAGCTGGATATAAAATTAACTCAAACAAATCAATGGCCTTTCCAAAGGATAAACGGGTAGAGAAAGAAATTAGGGAAACAACACCCTTCACAATAGTCACAAACAATATAAAATAACTTGGTGTGAATCTAATTAAGGAAGTGAAAGATCTGTATGATAAGACCAAGTCTTTTTATCTTTCTTCAAGTCTCTGAAGAAAGAATTTGAAGAAATATTCAGAAGATGGAAAGATCTCCCATGCTAATGGATTGGCAGGATGAATATAGTCAAAATGGATATCCTGCTGAAAGCAATCTACAGATTCAATGCAATCCCCATCAAAATTCCAACTGAATTCTTCACTGAGCTAGAAAGCGCAATTTGCAAATTCATCTGGAACAATAAAAAACCTAGGATAGCAAAAACTATCCTCAACAATAAAAGAACCTCTGGTGGAATCACCATGCCTGACCTCAAGCTGTACTACAGAGCAATTGTGATAAAAACTGCATGGTACTGGTACAGGAACAGACAGGTAGATCAATAGAATAGAATTGAAGACCCAGAAATGAACCCACAAACCTATGGTCAGTTTATGTTTGACAAAGGAGCTAAACCCATCCAGGGGAAAAAAGTCAACATTTTCAACAATTGGTGCTATCACTACTGGCAGTTAAGCAGAAGAAGGCGAATTGACCCATTCTTATATCCTTGTACAAATCTCAAATTTAAGGGTATCAAAGACCTCCACATAATACGAGAAACACTGAAATTTATAAAGGAGAAAGTGGGGAAAACCCTTGAAGATACGGGTACAGGGGAAAAATTCCTAAACAGAATAGCAGTGGCTACTGCTGTAAAATCAAGAAATGACAAATGGGACCTTATAAAATTGCAAAGCTTCTGTAAGGCAAAAGACACTGTCAATAAGACAAAAAGGCAACCAAGAGATTGGGAAAGGATTTTTACCAATCCTAAATCTGATAGATGATTAATATCCAATATATACAATGAGCTCAAGAAGCTGGACTCCAGAAATTCAAATAGCCCCATTAAAAATTTCGGAACAGCTAAACAAAGAATTCTCAACTGAGGAATACAGAATGGCAGGGAAGTACCTGAAAAAATGTTCAACATCCTTTTTTTTTTTTTTTAGATATTTTCTTAATTTACATTTCAAATGCTATTCCGAAAGGCCCCTCCCCCCTCCCTCCTCCCTGCTCCCCTGCCCACCCACTCCCACTTCTTGGCCCTGGATTTCCCCTGTATTGGGGCATATAAAGATTGCAGTACCAAGGGGCCTCTCCTCCCAATTATGGCTGACTAGGCCATCTTCTGTTACATATGATGCTAGAGACACGAGTTCTGGAGGTTCTGTTTAGTTCATATTGTTGTTCCTCTTCTAGGGTTGCAGACCCCTTCAGCTCCTGGTGTTCTATCTCTAGTTTCTCCAATGTGGGCCCCGCGCTCNGTTTTCCCCACTTTCTCCTCTATAAATTTCAGTGTCTCTGGTTTTATGTGGAGGTCTTTGATCCACTTAGACTTAAGCTTTGTACAAGGGGATAAGAATGGGTCAATTTGCATTTTCTACATGATAACAGCCAGTTGTGCCAGGACCATTTGTTGAAAATGCTGTCCTTTTTCCACTGGATGGTTTTAGCTCCCTTGTCAAAGATCAAGTGACCATAGGTGTGTGGATTTATTTCTGGGTCTTCAATTCTATTCCATTGATCTATCTGTCTGTTGCTGTACCAGTACCATGCCTTTTTTTTTTTTTTTTATCACAATTGCTCTGTAGTACAGCTTAATGTCAGGCACGGTGATTCCCCCAGAGGTTCTTTTATTGTTGAGAATGGTTTTTGCTATCCTAGGGTTTTTATTATTCCAGATTAATTTGCAAGCTGCCCTTTCTATCTCAGTGAAGAATAGATTTGGGATTTTGATGGGGATTGTGTTGAATCTGTAGATTGCTTTTGGCAGGATAGCCATTTTGATTATATTAATCCTGCCAATCCATGAGCATGGGAGATCTTTCCATCTTCTGAGATCTTCTTCAATTTCTTTCTTCAGAGATTTGATGTTCTTGTCATACAGATCTTTCACTTCCTTAGTTAGAGTCACATCAAGGTATTTTATAGTATTTGTGACTATTGTGAAGGGTGTTGTTTCCCTAATTTCTTTCTCAGCCCTCTTATCCTTTGTGTAGAGAAAGGCTATTAAAAACAATTAATTTATGAAATTCTTGGGCAAATGAATGTATCATCCTGAATGAGGTAACCCAGTCACAAAATAAGTCACTTGGTATGCACTCACTGATAAGTGAGAAACTTATAATACCCAATATACAATTTGCAAAACACAAGAAAATCAAGAATACCGAAGACCAATGTATGGATACTTCATTCCTTCTTAGAATAGAGAAACAAAACACCCATGAAAGGAGTTACAGAGACAAAGATTGGAGCTAAGATGAAAGGATGGACCATCCAGATACTATCACCACCTGGGGATCCATCCCCATAATCAGCCACCAAACCCAGACACTATGCATATGCTAGCAAGATTTTGCTGAAAGGACCCTGATATAACTATCTCAATTGAGGCTAGGCCAGTGCCTGGCAAATACAGAAGGGCATGCTCATAGTCATCTACAAGATGGAACACAGGGCTCCTGATGGTGCAGATAGAGAAATTACCCAAGGAGCTGATGAGGTCTACAAACCTTTAGGTGGAACAACAATATGAATTAATCAGTACCCCCAGAGCTCATGTCTCTAGATGCATATGTAGCAGAAGATGGCCTAGTCGGCCATCATTGGGACGAGAGCACCCTTGGTCTTACAAACTTTATATGCCCCAGTACAGGGGAATGCCAGGGCCAAGAAGTGGGAGTGGACGGTTAGGAAAGCAGGGCTGTGGGAGGGTATAGGGAACTTTCAGGATAGCATTTGAAATGCAAATAAAGAAAATATCTTATAAAAAATTTAAAACAATATGAATATAAATAGAAATATAATTAAATTTATAAATGAATATATTTACAAAATATGTAAATAAAAATGTAAAATATAGAAAATTAGAATAAAAATTTCAAACCATAGTCAAGGGACAAATGCTTAAGAAATAACATCTTTGTACCTTTTTGTTTATATTTGATAAAGTTAAGATTTAATGAATAATTAAATATTTTCAGCATTGATATAATGGTACTATGACTCAGTGAAACTTGTAAATGTCTTTCATTTTTCTGAAATTTTACAAAACCTAATTAGGACTCTGCATAGTAGAAAAGGTAACTTAAAGAATATTTTCTGACTTTTGTTAGTTTTGACTGTTAATAAAACTCCTTTGTTATGTCAACTGTTATTTACTGCTGAAATGTAATATTTGAATATGGAAAATAATATGATCTTTTACTAATTGGAAAATGACAATATAGATGTATCTTTACCATAACTATCCTATTTTGTATTTTTTGTGTTCTGTATGAACTTATTTTCATGCAGAAAAATGAATCCATTTTCAGATTCCCTAGTAGCTAAATATGGCCTTGTAAATAAATTTTGGCCAAGAAAATATAAAGAATTTGTATGGAAGTATGGAAGGGTGTCACAGAATCTGTACACACTTTGTTTTCACCATTCATGTTTTCTTTGTCCTATTCTCTGTTTTTAAAAAAAAAAATCTATCTTATTAAATCATAATGATATTTAAATATCTAAAAATATTTCTGTGTAATAAAGAATGTACTGTGAAGCAGGCATGGTGGCGCATACCTTTAATCCCAGCACTGGGGAGGCAGAGGCAGGCAGATTTCTGAGTTTGAGGCCAGCCTGATCTACAAAGTGAGTTCCAGGACAGCCAGGGCTATACAAAGAAACCTTGTCTCGAAAAACAAAAACAAAGAAAAAAAAGAATGTACTGTGAAAGAGTAGACACCCATACCCTAACTGTAGAAACTTTTTTTTCTATTCCTTAAGCCACTGAGTTATTTTTTGAACATATGAGTGATAAACAGCCCAATGCTAGGAATTATAAATCCTCTAATATAATTCCTTGTTTGTAGAATTAGTAAATTTATTATAAAAATGATAGAAAACAAAACTTCTGTTTCTGCCAGGTGTGTCAACTTCTAGAATTCTGGAAAGTTTGAGCCAAATATATTTATACCAAAATCTGAGCCATAGGAAGTAGCTTAGAAGTAAAAGGAGGAAATTGATAGCCCCTCCCCTCCCAAAATATATCCTCACTGAAGAGAGTTGTTAGAAAGATTCCAGCTTCTCCCTGACTTAGTTCATTCTGTGCCATTATAATAAAATATTGGAAAGCACCTTGTTTATAAAGGACAGAATTATCTGTGGGCCATATTTCTACAAATAGGAAAGAAGGGCACTGGATTCTCAGATAATGCTTCATGATTTCCCATCCTAAAAAGCTGAGTATCAGTAGCCTGGGTAGAGATGAAAGCAGAAAGAGAGAAACACTTTCATAATGAATCTGCTTCTGAAATATCACTATAATCCACTTTATTAATCTATTTATCCGAAAGAACTCTTACATCCTCTTCATCTTTTAATGACTGTGCCTACCAATACTGTTACTATGACAATGACATTTTAACACATGTCTTAGAGAGGCTGTCCAAAGCCCAGTACTTACTGTCTTTAGAAGCTACTTGACATATTGTCAAGGTAACCAGTGTGAATTAGAAAAATAGGAATAGATAAAGATTTTCACATAAAAGACCAGAGCACTTTGGCTTATAGCCTTGGTTTAAAGAGATTTTCTGCTAAGGGAACATAACTACAAAATTGACTAGGAAAAACAAATAATTTCATAGAGTTATTTGATAGAACTCTTTGTTCCCAAAAACATGAGACAAAATGATCAACAACAGAACATAAATTATAACCCAAAACAACTCAGGACTCTAAAGTATATATCCATCATTGATGAAATCATGAACCATAAATACTGATAAAATTCTTTCCAAGGACACACTAAGAGGAGTAAAAATAAATCTTTAAATGAGGCAAAATCAGGGTTCTGATGTACCCATCACTGGAAGTGAATCTGGAGTCTTCCCTATACTTGGGACATAAAGCTAATGCCCTTACGTTTGCTGCTTGCTTTCCCTGTACTTTCCTGTTTCTATTGTAGTAGCCCATCTGTGTACTACACAAGAAGATGCTTAGTCACACATTGAAGGACCCTGAACTTAGAACTGACTTTGGAAGCTGAAGGCTATTTTACCATTTTCCTGGGTCTTTTTTGTACTAACATCTACAGCAGAATGCATTGTTCAGTCATCTCATAGTTATAACTAAGTCATATAGAGTAGAAACTACCTACCTTTATGAGTCAGTTGTGTTTGTTTTATCAGCCTTATTGAATCATGTAATGAACAATATTTTTGTGTTTTGATATATATATATATATATATATATATATATATATATATATATATTCATTAAACGATGACTACTATAAAAATAAGAGTCATTTGGACATCTTCCAACATGTTCTATCTCCTTTTTGTAGATTTTTGGTATATGCATTTATATTTTTGTATATATTGAAAAAGACCTAAGAGATTAACACTGCACAAGTTTTAAAGACCACTATAATGAACTATTAACTATAAGTTTTATTGAAAATGTTTTTCAATAGATCTTTATGATTTGTTTACTTAGCACTGTTAATATTTTATGTTGAATAGTATCATTTAATTTTACCCATACATACACTTTTGCAAAGTTCATTATCTTATCTGATTCCATAAGTCTGACTATCTTAGTCTTACCATAGGTTATTTTATTTAACATACCGTCATCCAAGTTGAGCAAAGCTGTCTCGAGTGGCAGGATGGCATTCTCCTTCCCTCCTCTTCCTTCACCTCTTTATAATGAAAGCTTGATATGAGACATATTTCCTTACTTGTTCATGGTGGTTTTGGTCAGAAAGGTCAAAATACAGAATTAGACCAAGTATCCTTCATTAGATGCATAGATTAAGTAAATGTGAAAATGCAAACAATGAAATAATATAACTAGCTTCATTTCCTTTTCTCTATTTCAAACTGTTCATTGCTAAGCAGATATACAAGGAGATCCTGCATATTACAAATTATTTTTTTTCTTAAAATGTAGATCACAAAATATCAATACAAAACACAGTGATCTACTACATTGTACATAACATCAATTGCATTTTACAGGAAGAAAAGAAAATTTTTAATTTTCTTAATTGAATTTTGTTTGGTGTTTATTGTTGTGCAGAGAGTAATATAATAACATTTAACTAATTTGGTTTCAACTTTACCTAATGAATTGTATCTTATGTAGGTATAGTCATATCATCAAAATAGTTTCAAATAACATAAAAATTAATAAAACAAAAAAGAGTTTACACATGAAAAGATATAGAAAGAATTTGTGTGGAAGTTCTACAGTGAGACAGAGAAATAATAGGATATATATATGTATATAAGATGGATTGATTAGGTTGACTCCTATATTCAATGAGGAATTATCATCCTACAATAGCTATCTTCAGGCTGGAGATTCAGAGAACGTGGGTAATGTTCACTCCAAAAAGGAAAATTACTCACAGTAAGACCAAAATCAAGGAAGTATCCTGCCATGTAGCTTGATGCAGACCCCAAATGCCTGTAAAGCCCTAGAGTACTGCTGGCACAATCTCTACTCAAAAGCTGAATATTAGTCTCATGCCCACTTGGAACAGTAGCAGAAAAATATACCACTGAAAGAAAACTTTGTCTTTGTATTCATGTTTATAGGAAGGATGACATAATTCTAAATATAACAATAATTTGGAAGTCAAAGGTGGGTTAATATGTTCCTTTGATTAGGAAATCAGTGTCCAATAAAATGATACATCATTGTAAAGGATTTTGTGCAAGAGCCCTAGAATGGATGAAAGCTAATAAAAGTCCAGGACTGTACTGTTCTACTGTAGGGAGTACTGAAGAGGAATGGATTTGTTCATATTTAATCTCTTAGAGTGGCTCTTCATTGCCAATACTCTCATCTAATTAAGACAGAGGTTGATACATGTAGTATGGATTTTTCTCAGATATATTTATGAGGTATGTTAACTAAAGTGATGGTTAAACATATTAAGAAATATATATATATATATATATATATATATATATATATATATATATATTTTTTTTTTTTTAATTATATATAAACCAAACACATACATATATGGTTGCTTCTGGAACTCAAACTCAGTTTGGAGTTTTTGCTTTGCAAAGTCAAATCCACCTGTGTAGTGCCAAGGGCCAGCCTTGGCTTGGAGAGGGATTTTGAGAGAAGGGGTGTCTGGGAGCTTTGAAACAAATGACTTCAAATCCTATTGTGGTCCCAAGCTGTCTACACAATTCTCTATGGATAGCTTACCTCCTCTGGATCCTAAGCAGTCTTTTATTTTACATATCAATCCAGTTCTTTACTTTGGGTTTCCTTTTGATTATACTATGATTCAGTCTCTGTTGACCCTAACCTTAAATTCTTATTTTAACACCAAAAAAGAATTCAGAGATCTGCCTGTCTTGGTTAAGCAGAGATGAGTGAAGTAGCTGGGTGGGACCCTGTCTTAAAATTACCATTTCTATCATGCCTGGGCCTAACCTTGCTCTGTCCCAGGCTGATCATTTGTCTGCCTTCACAAGCATAAACAAAAGAAAAATAACACACAAACATAAATATAGCTGGGTGGAATCTCCTGTATCCACCATTCCATAAATCTCTATTTTCTTCCTTAGTATATTTTTGACAAGTTAACTCATAGTGTAGCTGCCTCTGTTCCTTTAGATTCATGCAGCCCCTCATATAATTCATGCTGGATCCTTATTTTTTTACATAGTTGAGAAATTATATATTTTTGAATCCATGTTTTCAGAGTTTTTTTCCATAGACTTACGGGCTATCTCAAAAGTCCCAGCTTTAATATTTTGTTGAAATTTTAACCACACCTTCACTTCTTGGACTCCATGCTGTCTGATTATCATGGAGTCATTAATGTTAAGAAAGAGATATTTTTTAAAGGATGAAAGTAAAATATGTACATTATTATACAAATAAGCCTCATGTCCATAGCAGCCATTAACACTCTTGGAGGTCCAGTTCCACTGGCTTTGTTTCAGGGACAGGAACCATATTAATCTGTCCCCACCGAGGCCATATGTGACTCATAGGGATCCCACCTCACTCTTATGTATAGGAGAACAACAACTTGGTTGATTAAATTTTTATTTTAATTTAATAAGAATTACACACACACACACACACACACACACACACACACAACTTATTAAGTGTATATAAAACCAAAATACTAAGAAAGTAGAAATATCTAGGTTTTTTTTTAACTTGACTAATTTAATAGTAACATGGGTAGCAGTATAGGCCAAAACCTTCCCATCAAATCAGGTGATACTTTAGGCAGGCTACTCCCATCAGTTCTGCCTGTCTTCATAGTGTGTACCCCTGTCCATTATCTTTCTCCCCCATTCCCCCACATGCTTGCTTAAAAGTGTTGCCTCTGGCTAATTACTTAAGTCATTAATTGTAGCAGCCACAGGAACTGGGTTCCCCTGAAAGGCAGACTGGGTCTGAAAGAGATCACAATCAGGAGGCCAAGACAAACCTTTCTGTTCAAAGCCTCTGAAGTTTACTGAGAGTCTGGGCTTATAAAGAGAGCCCTTTCCCCTTGCCAGTCCATTCTTGGTGCCTGGAGCCAGCCCATAGACAATCTACAGGGTGTGTCTCTGAAATGTCTCAAGGACCTCTCAGAAGGAAGCAGAGTCTTGGAGAAGAGCAGCAGCGGTGGTAGTTGACAAAACAAATAGAGCCATTAAGGTCAGAAGGCTCCACCCTAGGTAATCTCCTTCTTTGTGGCAGCAAGGTCAAGGTCTGGATCAGCCTATTCAAGGCTGAGGAAGGCTACAATTAATTACTTAAATTCAGTGAAGATGGTAAAAAACTCAGAACCTGAGTCCTTGCTACCAGAAATCCCAGGCAGGGGAGGGTGAGATAAGATTATTACGAGGTGAAGATCATGTTCAACTATACAGCCACTTTAAGATTAAAATAGGCTACAAATGAGCTACTACTCTTTAAAATGAAAAAAAGACTATATAAACAATAAATATTAACCTTTAAATCAGGTGGTATCTTATCACAATCAACAAAAATAGAAATTATATAAACACATAGAACATTTATATGAATTATATATATATATATATATTAAAGTGTATCAATTCTGGACCAGCAATGAGTTGAAGATTCTGGACACAATAAACTTCAACACTGTATATTTTACTTTCTTTTCTAGGAAGTTGTCATTCACTTTCATCTTAGATGTTAGTGAAACTTGTCTTTTTTTCATAAATATTCTGGGAAAATGTTTTCAGTTAGTAATTCTCCTTCAGTGTTAAGACATTCTCCCTTTCTAACACCACCTTTATAAGACCAAAGCCAGACAGTTTTATTTTGAGTTAGCTTAGTAAGATGTTTTCTGATAGAGCCTTTTACAAATGATAAAGGCACCCAGAGTGCTACATCCATTCCAGTGAAGTCTGTGTGACAGATTTAGAAACCTGGAAGGATTCCTGAGCTAAAGAGTTTCAAAGAAACTTTACCTCCTCGAACCTTGGCATTCCCATAGCACATACACTCAAAACCTGTCCCCTTGTTAGTCTGGTGTATGGATCCCTGTGCTCTCTTTCAGTATTGTTTTATTATAAGTGATTTTAAGGATTGATTTTTAACATATAGCTAAGCCTTTGCCAGTGTTCCAATGTCCTAGAAAGTCCTTGAAGCCAACCCTGAGCTTTGAGTTCAGTAAAAATGTTACCTATTCAGTAAAATTCAAATTTACTTCTAGTAGAGATAGTGAAACTAATTAGGCATTATAATTTTCTTGAATAGAACTAGAAAAGCTCAGGGCTAGTCTACATAATAATTACTTAGAACAATAGCTGAGTCACACCCAAACACAGGAATACACAATGACCTAGGAAATAGGTGGGTTGTAGTATTAATCATGAAAGGGTTAGTAGAACTGAATTCCCCTGGTCCAGGTTTTTCACTAGGTCCAGAGGAATAGCATAATCAGGTATTTACTAAAGGATCCCTGGTGGTGGGTTTAACAATAGACTAGCATTCCATCAGAGTATTCACCTGGCTCCTGTGTTCAGCTGGTCTTAATTAAGAGTTGTTCCTGTTCTCAGTTGTAAACATGGCCTGGCTCCTGCTATCTTTTTATGTACGCATTTTTTTTTTTATTTGTGTACCTTGATGGATGTACTCACCTAGCTTTCTTGTTTTTCTTCTGTATTATAAGACTAGTGTTCGCTTTGAAAAAATACTTCCAGAAATAGCACTCCCTTATGTGCATGTCTGTCATCTTTTCCATCACCAACTCTATGCCCAACTATCTAAAACCCTAATTTCCCATGGATTGAGCATGTCTGATTGTGGCCAGTCAGTGGCACCAGAAGTCTTACTATTGCCATATGGCCATATGGTTGAAGATACCTCTGGCCCGAATACTAAGCAAGCATGAGGTAGAGGAATGGAAGAGAAAGAAAATGGACAGGTGTGTGCAGACAGGCAGAATTCTGAAGACAGGCAGAATTGGGGACTTGAGGGTGGTGGAGAACATCCCAAAGGGAGTAGGCTGCCTATGCTGTCACCTGATTTGACAGTGAGGTCCTGGCTTGGACTACCATCCATGTGACCACCAAAGGCAATGTGGAAGTCCCTGGTCTGGGCTGTCTCCTGGAACTATTTCTATAGCCAAGGGCTATATAAATTTGACTCATATCTCCCCAGCTATGGCACTTGGGAGAGCCAGCAATTCATCTCACCTAGGCAGTACAAGGGAGAGATGCCTTGTGGCATAGTCATGGGTGATCTGGTTTGAACCCTTGTCTGGCCAGCATGGGAGGAGCTGAGCACCAAAAGCATAAGAGTGGAGGAACTGATGCCCCCTCTGGCTAGCTGCAGCACTCAGGAAGGCTGGCCCTTTACCTAGCCTGGTCAGCACACTTGAGCTAGCCCTTGTGCTGTGGGAGTGGTAGAGTTGTCTCTGAGGGTATAAGCATGGGAGAGTTACACTGAGGGCATGAAAGTGGGAGAGCTGGCCCTGCTCCTAGCTCAGGCAGTGCTGGAAAGCTGTCTCTGGATGGCCTTTCCTTCAGCTTTCTGCTCCATATTTGTCCCTGCATTTCCTTTAGAGAGAACTAATGTGGGAATCACCATCCCTGAACTCAAGCCATACTGCAAAATAATTGTAATAAAAACCACATGGTACTCATGCAAGCAGACAAGTCAATAAATGAAATAGAATTGAAGATCCAGAAACAAACCTACACAACTACATACAGTTCATCTTTGAAAAAGAAGTCATAACAAAAGTCAAAGCTCTTCAACAAAATGGTCATCCTCTAATACAAATTGATTCATATTTATCACTCTGCACAAAGCTCAAGTCCACATTGATCAGGGACCTCAACATAAAACCAGATACAATGAATCTAATAGAAGAGAAAGTGGGAAATAGCCTGAATGCATTGGCACAAGGGAAAATTTCCAGAACAGAACATCAGTGGCTCAGGCTTTATGATCAACAATCTATAAATGGTACCTTTTGAAACTGGAAAGCTTTTGTAAGGCAACAGACTCTGTCAAGAAGATAAAATGGCAACCTACAAATTAGGAAAAGATTTTCACTAACCCTAAATCTAATAGAGGGCTAATGTCCAAAATATATAAAGAACTCCAAAAAACGAATGACCCAATCAAAAAATAAAATATAGAGCTAAACAGAGAATTCACAACAGAGAAGTCTCAAATGGGCAAGAATCACTTAAAGAAATGTTCAACATCCTTAGTCATCAAAGAAATGCAAACCCAAATGACTCTGAGATTCTACCTTACACCTACCTGTCTATAGCAGTGGCTAAGATCAAAAATTCAAGGGACAGCATATTCTGGCAAGGATGTGGGGAAAGAGAAACACTACTGCATAGCTGATGGTATTACAAACTTGAACAACTGCTCTGGAAATCTCTCTGGTGTTTCCTCATATAATTGGAAATTGTTTTAACTGAAGACCCAGCTATTCCTCTCCTGGCCATATACCTAAGAAATGCTCTACGATCTCACATGGACATGTGGTCCACTATGGTCACAGAGGCTTTATTGGTAATAACTAGAAACTAGAAGCAACCCAGATGTCCCTTAACTAAAAAATGGATACAGAATATGTGGTTCATTTACACAATGGAATATTATTCAGCTATTAAAAAGGAGGACATCAGGAATTTTGCAGGCAAATGGTTAAAACTAGAAAATAACATCCTTAGTTAGGTAACCCAGACCCAAAGGACATTCATGGAATGTACTCACTGAGAAGTGAATATTAGCCAAAATACAGAATACCAATAATATACCCCACATAATATAAGATGCTAAAGAAGGAAGAAGGCCCACATGAGGATGCTTCAATCCTCCTTAGAAGGGGGAATAAAATAATCATGGGTGGCAGAGCAAGGGAGGAAACTGGGTGGGAGGAGGATAGGGAAAGGAAAAATGGAGGAAGAGTCAGGTATAGGGGGAGACAGAAGAGAAGCCCAGAGGGCCAGGAGAATGGATGGAAAAATGCAGCAGGAGAAGAGACATGGATTGGTCTAGAAAGTCCCAGAGACCTGGGGTTTGAGTAGTTCCCAGGAATCAATGTGTGTAACTTTAGCCAAAATGCCCAGCAGAGGGGAGATGGAATCTAAAGACTCCAAAATCCTTCTTTCTCAGTTTATCATGGGTCATCAAAGTTACCAGACAGGACATGTTTTGCAGGAATGTGAGATAGGTACATTGTTCCACCAACAAGGCTATGCCCACAGCAGCCACAGACTTCTTAGAGGCTCACAACAGGGCCTTATCCCATGGGCAGGAACCATGTTACTCTCTTGTCACCAGGGCTACACAGGGCTCAGGCTAACTTCCCCTAAGCCATACATTTCTTTACCTTAGAGTACAAATAGCTTGAAGGTAAACAATTCCTCCTCAGGAAAGCCAAACAATTGTAGATTGATCTAAGATGACAGCCCAAGTGGCCACCAGGCAACTTAAAATTCATTGCAATCTGATATTCATATTAAATGACATATAATCTATGATAAGAAGCAGTGGAACTTGATCCATCCCATAATTAGCCACCAAACCCAGACATTATTGCATATGCCAGCAAGATTCTGCTGAAAGGACCTTGATATAACTATATCGAGTGAGGCTATGCCAGTGCCTAGCAAATACAGAAGGAGATGCTCATAGTCATCTATAGGATAGAACACAGGGCCCCCAGTGGAGGAGCTAGAGAAATTACCCAAGGAGCTGAAGGGGTCTACAGCCCTTTAGGTGGAACAACAATATGAACTAACCAGTACCCCCTAGAGCTCAGGTATCTAGATGCATATGTAGCAGAAGATGGCATAGTCGGCCATCATTTGAAGAGAGGCCCCTTGGTCTTACAAGCTTTATATGCCCCAGGACAGGGGTATGCCAGGGACAAGAAGTGGGAGTGGGCAGGTAGGGGAGCAGGGTAGGGGGAGGTTATAGGGAACTTTCGGGATAGCATTTGAAATGTAAATAAAGAAAATATCTAATAAAAAATTTTTAAAAATAAAAATAAAAATCAATGGCAGTTGAGAGCTCTGGAGATTAGAGCAGAATATTATGATTCAAAACAGACAACCATTTCCCTTCCCTAATTCATTTGTGTCCTATCCTCTATATCTGTGACTTCTTAGCTGTAATGAGCTCAAGCATAATTCTGCAAGTGAGGTTTCCAACTCTCCATTCTTTGTCCACTGAAGAAAGTATGTTTTGGAACCTAAATTCAGTTGTGGGCTTGCTTTGCAAAATCCAACTGACCCCTGTGAGATCTTCAACTCACTCAAGGAGGGGCAACAAATTTGTTGATAGCATTTTTATGTATTTATTATCCCTAATATCAGTGATAATCTACATATTTTTTCTTAAAAACACCAAATAAAGTAGTTATAAACTGATGTTATTATCTTTTAAAAATTTATTTTATTTACATTTTTTTTTTTTTTTTTTTTTTTTTTTTTTTTTTTTTTTTTTTTTTTTTTTTTTTTTTTTTTTTTTTTTTTTTTTTACTTTTTCAATTTATGTCCTAATCACTGTTCCCACCTCCCAGTCACCCTGTTGTGGATTTTGGCAGAATAGTTTCTAGATCTGAATCATGGCATCAATGTTGTGTTTTATTAAAAAAAAAAAGAGTCAGGATATGTTTTATAAAGCTAAGTATCACAGAGAGGTTAGAACAAGTGCCTCTGTGGGCATCCCTACACTCTGAGGTTCCAGCTGTACAACAGGTGTGGTGTGCAAGAGAGTTTATTTAGAGCATTGGAAGGGGAGCTGAGAAGGGCATAAAGGCAGAGAATGAGAGAGAGAGAGAGAGAGAGAGAGAGAGAGAGAGAGACAGAGAGACAGAGAGAGACAGAGAGAGAGAAAGGAGGAAGAGGAGAAGACAAGAGGGGGAGCTGGCCAGGAACACAGGGAGGGAGGGAGGGAGGGAGGGAGGGAGGAAGGGAAAGGGGAAAGGAGAAAGGAGAAAGGAGTGAGAAAGAGAAGAAACTCAGAATAAGAGAGCATTCTGGGTGAGGAGAGGGAAAACATCCCCTTTTATATTAAGCCAGTCCGATTTGACTGTTGCCAGGTTAACTGCTGGGCAGAGCCTAGAAGGAATGGTAACACACCCCTCTCACATCTTTCCCCTATCCTTCTCTCCCTTCTCCTCTGAGCAGGTGGGGGACCCTGGGAATCCCCCCACCCTGTCACTTCAAGTCTGCAAAGCTAGGCACTTCCTCTACCACTGAGGCAGCTAAGCTAGAAGAACATATCCATGTACAGATAACTATTTTTTGGGATATCGCACATCTCAGTTTGTGACCCAGATGAGGACCAAACTGCACATCTGCTACATAGGCATAGTGAGGCCTAGGTCTAGGCTGTTTTTGTTGTTGTTTGTTTGTTTGTTTGTTTGTTTTTTGGTTGGTAATTCAGTCTCTGAGATCCCCAATGGTCCAGGTTTGTTGATTCTGTTGGTCTTTCTCTGGAGTTTCTATCCCCTTAGAGGCTGCAATCTTCCTCCTATCCTTCCATAAATATCCCCTAACTCCAGCTACTGTTTAGCTGTGGGTGTCTGTCTGAGGCAATTGGTACATGGAGCCTCTCAGAGGCCAACCATCTTATACTCCTGTTTGCAAGCATAAGAGAGTGTTATTAATAGTGCCAGGGATTGGTGCTTATTTATGGGATGGGTCACAAGTTGGGCTGGTTATTGGTTGGCCTTTCCCATTGATTAACTATTAAAAATTACTCTTTAAATATTTATAGTCCTACAATAGCCAAATAGATTTAGTGGAAATTTTCTTCTGCTTTGTCTGTTGTTGTGATCTCCATTGCTTTTGCCTTTTTATCTTGTAAAATTGGCCAAATACATACCAAGTTAACAAATGTTAATTATTTTCCTCATTCAATCTTAACCCAATAAAATGTAAAAAGAACAAAGATCCTAGCTAGATTTTTTCTATAGGGCTATTCAAAACTGAAATTGCTGATTAAAGATTTGGCATTTTCATGATGTATCTCAGAGAAGAGAATATTATGAATGAAGTCATGGGGTTCTGGTAAAACAAAACTTCTCAAGAGGGTAATTTCTTACATACTTTTATGCTTTGTCTCTGCAAATACTAAGATGACTAAGTGACCTACTTGTCCAACAAAAAAGACTGAAAGCTACAAAAATATAAAAACATGAATTACCATGCAGGCAGATGTTTTAGTTTAATTTATATCAAAAGAAGAATTCTACTTTTTTTTAATTGACTAAAAATGTTAAAATCTATCCAGTGTCCTATATTATATATCTGAAATCTCAGCTCAGTTCGACTTTTAAGTGATATCATACTAAGCTTATTAATTTATAAGAAAATTTTATTCCGATCCTGCCCAATAGACATGTTTAAAAATCCTTCCCAGTATAAAAATAGATCAGTGTTGAGTGCCTAGTTCACACTGGTCACTGTCCAGTCCCTGCAAGACTAAGGGGCATACACAAAACAAGACAAAACAAATAACCTATTTACTTTTTCTGTTTGAATAAATACTAACCATTGATTATATTTTGTTTAATGTTTGATAGTAGATGGTTAACAATATCTGCCTATAAAACATATGGTCAAGACTGAATTTTGTGTCATTTTGGGTATTGATGATATAAAGAGCCTAGAAAAAATATATATATACATATATAATAAGTGATGTTTGATATAAAAATATATATGCAAATACATACATTTATAGATATGTGTACACGTATATTCACTGACATATTTATCATGTATGTGTGTGAGTGTGTTCAGGATACATCATTAAAGTTTTGTCATTTTAATTTTTTGTTTCTAATTAAGTGAACCGTGGTAAACAATGTAAGGTAAAGGTATGTCTTAGTTAGGATTTCATTCCTGTGAAGAGACACCATGACCAAAGCAACTCTTACAAGGGACAACACTTAATTGGAGCTGACTTACAGGTTCAGAGGTTCAGTCCCTTATCATCAAAGTGGAGTATGGCAGCATTTAGGCAGGCGTGGCACTGGAGGAGCTGAGAGTTCTACATATTGATCTGAAGGCAAACAAGAAAAGGTATCTAGGAGGAAGCTCTCAAAGCCCTACCAGCAGTGGCATAGTTCCTCCAAAATGTCCACACTTAATCCAACAAGCCCACATCTCGAATTAGTGCCACTCCCTGGACCAAGCATATTCAACCTACCACAGGGTATATTTGCCTAAGCTGAGAAATAATTCAGTTTACTTTTAAATATAATTTTTCTTTCATAAAAGTAGTTCTAAACACAATATCCACAAATACAAAGGATCTATGATTATGAAACTTTCCTGATTAATCAATATGTATTTTTCTCTAATATTTCTACACTGTCTCTTAAATCTTTGCAAACTATTAAAAACTACATAGTACCTTAACACTGTGCAATTCTACTTCTTTTTCGAATTATATCTATATATTATTGTGGTTCTCTGGGTAACAAGTGAAAAATAAGGACTTAAAATACATGGCAAACTAATTATTTTGAGGCATCCATTTAATGACAATTTAAAGCTAATTTTAGTTGTTTACAATGCTTTATATTTTACTCCCCTGAATTAAAGGGTTCAATTTCACATGAACATAATAGGCATATCCATGTACATAGAAGTTAAAAAAAAAAAACAAAAAAAACAGATCTACCAATTGGTCTCCCTGAGAATGAATAGAATTTAATACAGGTGCCTGCATGCTGATTTTGTTCATGACATAGGAATGCACTAATGCCCATAGTTCACATGAAACAACATGGTTTTGGAAAAGAGTGTTTTTCACTAGAATAAATAGCCTACTTCGTTTGAATAGAAAAATCCCACAACAGAAACTTGGCAAAATTTGCTGATAATAAGTTTGCTCAATTGAAAGGGAGATTTAGCATTGTTTCTAGTCCAGGAGAGGAATGATTAAAAGGACTCCCTACACCAGGTGCTCTGTGGTGCTTCTGACCTTCATCTGCAACTATATTTGCAGGTGCCTCTTTAGTTTTATAGGGATAAACACAGCTTTCTATGCCTCTGCGAGTCTAATTTCTAGTGGCATGCATTGTGGATGAGTATAGTTACTTCTCGTGGCTTTACAGCTAAATTTTCAGCAAGAGATTCCAAAACCTCATCCATAAAAGCTGGATGAGCATCAAGGGAATGAGAATACATGGCAGCATTCATATATACTGCAGATTTTGAGTATGAATCTGAAGCCTGAAATTTACATTCACATGCATTTAAGGAGAGAATTTATAAAATATATTAATATTAATCCAATATCTTATGACTTTTAAAAATACACACAAGTGTAATGGATAATTTTGAGTAATAACATTTTTTTGTTGGATGACTGGACATGGAATTTGAAACATAGTTTTAAATTTACATGGTGTTACACTAAAATAATGTAATATACTTTGTTCCTTATTGTGGTCATGGTATGAAGGAATGTAGAGGGATACAGAGAAAAAAAAAACAAAATGTATATTCTGTTCCTACTGTCCATCTGATATAATGAGCAAGAACATAGTTATTTTAATGCTAAACATCAAAGTAATTGAAAAATACATTGTAAAGAGTAGTTTTTATATTTTTAAAAATGTTATTTGTCTTTTATCATTAACTGATTTGTTTGGCCACCATCTAGCTAGATATCTACCCAAAATCTATTTGCCTACCATAATATTTCCATACTGTGTTTCATCCAGTCAGGTTGCTAGCCAAAAAGGTTCCATGAAAATCTCCAAACAACCTACCAGGCCATTGCCAAGACAAGAGATTGTTCTCCATCAACAAACAACAGAAGCCTATTGCTGATGTCAACCCCCATAAAGGAGTGCACCCAACATTTCTGTCTTTCTTGTTTATCATTTCTAATATTTTTATAATTACAGAGTAGTGAATTATACATTCTAAATTACTACATTCTAAAATTCTGCTTACTAAAGTAAACAATAAATAACACAGAACCTTGAGTCTCTATCTTAAAGTAAATGTTAGAATATTATCAGATGTTAGAATATTATCAGGTACTGCTTTAAATTGCTAAAGAGGACAAATGAATTAGAAAGGTCATTGCTATTAATGAGCAACAATGGATAATTAGTTCATTAGAAATCAAGCAACATTTATAATTTCATGAAATAAAAACCAGGGCTAAAAATAATGAAAATATAACATTAAAACTGTACTCAATTACACATTTCAATAAAAGATAACTGAAGCAACTTTCAATTATTCATGTCATGAATAAATTTCATGATATGTATCCTAAGTTTCAATTTTGAAAAGATAGTTCAAGACATAGAAGTGGGTTCTGAAAATCCAGGAGACATTATGAGGAAAAGAACATACAGCACACTAAATAGTTTTTTGTGTTTTTTTACATGTCTCTGTTTTCTTAGTAGTAACTTTCTTAGCTTGTTCTTTGACTTTACTGCTGGCCAAATTCCAAAACTGTTCCATATATAAGTTTTGACAAAAGTTGAGACTTTACTTGAGCTGCAACTACTGTTTCTGAGACTTATATTTAAAGGAAAAATTTTAGCAGAAGTAGAATAAGATGTAAGTTTTGAGTCCAATCATCATATTATATAATTTTGTCTATGGATCTTGTCAATTAAAAAGATGTAGAAACACAACACTGAATTCTCTTGTTTCTCTAAGCCTTGTGAGTCATGGCCATGTACTATTGACAATTTGTAGCATAAAAAGTACATTAGAATGACACAGCATGATAGGGTGCTGGAGTTGTGGCATCATCAGAAACCATGTGCTCTAGTAATCTTATTACAAGGTCAGTAATAAATATGTTGTGAAATTGTGTGGGGATATTACAGGATTTGGAAAATGTGGAAATGCCTACACTAAAATCAATGAAATGTTTAGTCAAAATTGGCTAAACTATTTAAAATGGTATTGAAATTATGTGCAAAAGTAGGCAAATTAATAAGGATATCATGTTTAGAAAAAGTTTTGAAAGCTATTTGTTTATATTGGCTTATGAAAATAAATTTTATAAAAATATTGGTAAAGCCTAAGCAATGATAGAATCTTACTTATTTGAGGATCCAGTTTAAAAGTGAGGGGACCAACCTCTAGCAGTTGTTTAAAAACTGGGGTCTCTGTAGAAACTCATTGTAACCAGGAAGACCACCAGAACTTCCAGACTGCCTAAATTATATTATTGTCCATGCATAGAAAGCTTCAGTCTCAGTGACTGCTTTTATAATTGATGTGAACTTTGTCTTCATACATGAAGGTTAACTTGTATATATACTTGGGGGTACTTTGAAATTCTAATGGTAAGAACTGCAGCAAAATAAATCGACACTTGTGATTCTTGATCATTGGAAACACAGTTCCCTCACATTCCAACCTGCAAAATTTCCAGTACTAACCAACCAGACATAGAAACATACAAACAAGTAATACTATATGATATTAACAAGTGATATTTAGAAATATATGTGTATATGCATGATACATATATGTATTCAATTATAATTACTGTTAAAAGAATGCATGAATTTGATGATTAGTAGAAAGAGTACATGAGACTCTTTGAAAGGAGGAAAGGGACAGGAGAAATGTATTCATACTTTAATCTTGAAAATTAAATTAAATTTAAATTAAATAAACATCATCAGGAAGAAAAGGCTATCTCTGTAGGTGTAAACTTATGCCAGTGTTCATTCAGCACATATGAAATAGTTAATATTATTAGTGTTAATGTTTAATAAGAACTTAAAAATGGTTTTAGTAGAACAATTAAATAATAAATTATTTTGGTAGACATGAACACTCAAAGGGAAAGATGTAGAATGTTGTATGGTCAGTATTGATTAAAGGAGATTTCTATTACATAGAAAAATGGAATTTAAATGTTTACCTTTAAAAAAATGGAAATAAATAATAGACTCCAGAGACTCAAATCCCCATTGTAAATCTCTTAGATTTCAGATATATCCAATCTAGAGTAAATAAGCACTGTGATGCTGTAATGAGCAATTGATGGGAGGAACATTAGTCATTTAAATCAAGGAAATACAGTCAAGATAAACTTTACAAATCAACCAGAGACAAAAATATAGGAAGACAAGTATTTCACTTAGGTCAAAGCCTCGAATATGTACATGTAGGATTGTAAAGTATTATATACAGGTGCTTTGTCATGCAAACCTCGTGACATAAGATGTGTCCTCAGAACACAGATGAAGGTAGAAGAATTGGACTGGTGTGACAGAGTAGTTCTCTAACCACTAATGAACAGCTGAATTCTCAATCACCTACAATTCTCTCTCTCTCTCTCTCTCTCTCTCTCTCTCTCTCTCTCTCTCTCTCTCACACACACACACACACACACACACGCATGCACAAACACATACACAAACATACAAATAAACAACTTTTTAAATTGTAATAATCATTTAAATTGTGAAAATATCAAATAACATTTAATTTAAAATAACAAAAGATAGAGTAAAGGAATGAAAAAATAACTGCATACTTACATCTAGAAATATATCTGGTTGTAAGGTCCTAATGATATTCCAGACATAGGTCCCATGGTAAAAGCAATATCCAGAAAACAATGTTATTCAGCTAAGATAAACAAAATTAAGAAATTTTTGTTCAACCATAAGGGGAAAGAATATGTAAGAAGGAATCTATTGAAGTTGAAGCTATGGGGAGCAAAAGCATTGGAGGACCTTCTGGAAAATGTTAGTCACCAATGCTTGACCTTAAAGTAGTGGACATTGTGTACACGATTGTGCAGCAGATCACTCAGTATATGTACAGTACATTGTGAATGATCTCTGCACAATTTAAGGGGAGAAAAACAATAGACTCACCCTCATTTATTCTAAAATCAGGGTAAAATTTACAAACTGAAAAGATGTACTGTCTTTCACCATTGAGGCTATATGTTACAAGAATTGAAGTTAGCATCAAAATGGACCATTTTGCTACTTGGAAATGTCCTAGAGTGAGTTGTGTTCATTTGTTTGTTTTCTGTTTTTGTTTTCTAAATTTGTCTTTTTCTTTGTTAGGTTTATAGACATGTTTATTTTTCTCATCATTTAAACCAAATGGAAACATAAAAACACTGAAATAAATAAAATATCTGAAAAATGAAATTTTACATCTTCTATTGACAGAGCATAGTATAATATTATGATGATACTGGACACAGACGGGGGTTTATTATCAGGTGTTTATGGTGTTCCAGTTGTTACACACAAAAAAGTAATCAGATCTGTTTAAAATTTGTTCTGATAAAAAAAAAAAATAAAAGTCCAGTTATACTGAAAGGATGCTAGCCTGCACAAGGATTGGCAAACACGGCTCTGGCAGATCTTGCCCTTCCCCCCTATTCACTCTACCTTGAAAAAAAAAAATCACTAGATTACATTACTAAAGCTAGCCCCTAAGGTCTGTTCCCTGATTTGGCTATATTCTCCTCATGAGGGTGATTACCATGGTCTAGCTACCAAAGAATTGAAGTCCAGCAATCAAAAGCCCCTTTCAACTCAACTAATTAGAATGCCCAATTAAAATTAAACACCTCATTTTAACTCAGTGTTTCCCCTTAACCTTTATGAATTGAAATTTGCTATGTGTCTCATCTGTCTCATTTCTATCCAGAGGCAGTCTGCCCTCTCTTGTGCAAATATCCCTTCATCCCCACTCCCATGTTTCCTTGTCTTTCTTCCCAATTTTTTATCTCCTGTCTTTGTCTCTCACTTCCTGCCCTTTGTTTCTCTGGGCAAATAAATCTCCTTTGTTCTGGGAACTTGGTTTTAGGATGTTCTGAGACAACACAGGCCCTTTCTCATAAAAATTCATTCTGAAATACTGATAGGGGAAAAAAGGAACTTTCCACCAGATTTTGAGAAGAATCTTGGCTTATGATGGCAGTATGAAGCTACATACAAGAGATGTCAATAAACTGCTTCCAACTGAGAAGTATTAAATTCACCTTTAAGAAAATATAGTATTAATTACAAGTTGTGAACCCTGAAAACATACATGTAAGCAACATGATATGGACTAAGTGGTTTTATGCAGAAATTCAGGTATATGTATGTAACAGCCATTAATGTGGCTATAAATTTGAAAGAACAAAGTGGGGGTTATAATATTAGAGTTTGAGGGAGGAAGTGGAGGATTATGGAATTAAAGAAAACAAAATCAGTGACCTGAATATGTTCCTGACATGTTCCTGATTAGCTTTAACAGAAATATTTCTGCTAAAATTATCTCTCCTACCAATCACGTTTACATGTACCACACAATTTTTCCAATTTATATCTTTAATTAAAATTGAATAAATGATTTCTAGTCCTTCCCAGTTTTCCATCCATCCTCTTCAAGATAACCTCCTTCTAACTCTTTGCAGAACCCTTTCTCAAATTGAAGAATCTTTCTTTTTGCTTATTGTTGTAATATATGCACACATACTTGTATATTTTATATATGGTATTTTGTGTGCATGAAAGAGAACAAAACAACATAAATACAACATGCAGAGTACATTCTCTTCATTGTGTGTTTATGGTTTTAGGCTGACTAATTCATATTGAATGATCAATAAGGGGCTCAAACACAAGAAAGGTTAATTCTATAACCAATCATTAGTTGTTGCTATATCTTTCCCTAGGAATGGGATTCCATTGAAACCTTCCTCATTCCATGTTAGCATATCTACAGATACTACAATTGTTCTGGTCTTGTTTATTTCACCATTTCTAAGACAGTCTGTTTCACAACATATTCATGGTGTTCTTGCTCTTATGATCTTTCTGTGCCCTCTTCTGCAAAGTTACCCAAATCATAGATTTATACATAGATAATGATAGATATATTTAATAATACAGATGTATTTATTAGTGCTGTGTCCACACTGCCAATTGATCTCTGCATTATCCCCCGGTTTTGGTTTTCTATTATGAACTCCATTTGCTTTAAAGAAAAACTTCTTTAATGAGGGATGATAGCTGCATTTATCTTTGTCTATAAGGATAAGATGTAGAATGTAATGAGGAGTTATATAGATCATATTTTTATTCTGAAGATTCATTACATAAATGTTACACTAAATTACTTTATGTTTTAACACTACACCACTGAACTTAACAATGCAATGATGGGATTTCTTAAGATTGAAAGTTGTATATTGAAACGCTATTCTCTGAATAAATTAACTATACCAATTTGTATCTTTACAAAGTTCTCAAACCCAATATTTTATTCCTGAATTCTCTTATAGTTTCCAATGATTACTTTCCTTTTACAGCTCAATCCAGCCCCAATATATTTTCACTATTCACACTCAACATATTTCAATTCCAGTATATTTACTTATTACTCACAAATTATTTAGTTTATTTTTTTCTACACATTGAAGCAAGCTTTTATTCTCATTTACATTTTCTTTTTCCTGAACTGTTAATTTTCTCTAGCTTTGATGGTCCTTTAACATCAAAATGGTCTTCCCTTATGCAACAATGATCGTTCTCAGTATATTTTGCAGCTTTACTCTCTCAGAACAGAAACAGAATATGGCAGTTTAAGTTAAATTTTCATAAGCTATTGCACTAAGAGGAAAGGGCCAAAGGACAGTCTGAATTCCTTTCCTTCACAAGAAATAGTAATAGAGTTTCCTGTAGCTGAAGTAGAGGGAAGTCAGTTTATCTGAGGTTTCAAAGGAAAAGTAAACTTTCTCCACTCTTCATGGCAGGAGGTATGGGGCTAACTGGGAACAAGGTGCCCTGCAAAGTAAAGCTACTATCCTCTCACAAAAAATGAGAAATGGAAGTACTACCTTTCTTGATAATTATGTTTCAAATGATGATTCACAGGGCCTTGAAAATGGCAATTGCAGATCATAAAACTAGCCAAAAGCTTTTAACAAAATTTACATCTCAAAGGCACAAATATAATTTATACTTTTATGTTTCTTAAGTGAATGTTCTGAGAGAAGAAGGCTGGAAGGCTACATAAGGTGTGGAAGGAAATGTCCAGACTTTACTTAGACTGAGGGGAATGTTAAAGCCAATAGTCTGCATGAAATATTTGGATTTGGAGTTTGTGTATTCCATCATCTTCCCTTGTTTCCTGTCTATGTGTATGGCTTCATCTTCAGTGCTCTACTGATTCCTGGATCTTCAGCTCTAGCCTGACACTCTCTTGTTTACATCAAAACTGTCTACTTAATTATTCAAATCCTATTTTCCCTTTTGTTTTCAAGACACATCCACATTGATGAACTCTTGACTTAGCTTATAACTTTTAAATTTTACAACCTCCCAAATGCTACAGTTGCAGACTTGGACCACAATGTCTATATTATGAATTGCTAGACTCAATCCTGGAGCTTTCCGCATGTGGGAAATCATTCTACCAACAGAGTTCCATATAGATTCTGTCTCTAACCCCATATTGACAAGTTTATGTAGTAATGTAAACAAACAAAATCATTTCTGTTTCATTCTAAATGGAATTATTAAATTCTGAATGCTTTGTCCCAATTACTTCACAAAAGCTCTCCCTAGAATTTGCTGTTTTATTGAACATTTAGTCTACTGTACAAACTGTCCTGCCTGCCACCAGTGCCTCTCACATATTCTGAACATTCACTCTTTCTTCCCTTGAGCCTTTTTTGACCAAACAAAATTAAAATACAAAAAAAGTGTTAAACACTCTTATCTCACTCTCTCAAGTAAAATGATAAGTTTCCTGAAAACTAATGATTTCATCCACAAAATTGATGTTATTTTCTTCTGGGTTGCTTTCACTTTCTCCCTTCTGTAATCATCACAAGACCTCAAGTGCTGTGCCTGGTTAACCACAGCATTCATGAGACTGAATACAGAATCAAAGTTGTACACTGATCTCCTAGCTGCAAGGACCAAAATTTGAAATGAAGGCAGTGTTTGACAAATATAAATGAACTATACTAAAATGCATCACATATTATTAACTCATAGTACAATTGTGCAAAAACACACATATACTTACATACATATACAAACATATACACATATACATATACTCAACTCTAATGTACTGAATATTCTCTAATAACTAAAAATACAAGCTTATTTCAAATAGTTGAATCATATTTTGAGCATGGGTATGCTTATTTGGTCAAAATAGTAACTCCCCTTGAAATAATATATAAAATTTTATAACATATTGGAATTCCAAATATGTTAAAATAACCATATCATCTAATATTGATTTTCTTGGTCACTTATATCATAATTTTGTGCACATATTACCTCTCATTCAGAGAGTTAAGTACAAGAAGCCTAAAGATGTTGTCAGATCTACAACAGTATTAATAAATATTTATGAGCCTATAGATCTTCCTCAAGATACTCTTTGACAACTTCCAGGAGAATTGAGACTTTGTCAAAATGTCAAGTATCATATGAATTATGATTCTGAAAGACTGGTATAAAGATGTTATATGGCTGGGCGGTGGGGGCACACACCTTTAATCCCAGCACTTGGGAGGCAGAGGCAGGTGGATTTCTGAGTTTGAGGCCAGCCTGGTCTACAAAGTGAGTTCCAGGACATCCAGGGCTACACAGAGAAACCCTGTCTCAAAAAAACAAAAAACAAAAAATAAAACAACAACAAAAAAGATGTTATATGGTATTTGGAAAAAGTTCTTAAATACTAGATGTTGATGAAGAGTCTGGTATTAATACATTGTTAATGATAATGTTTACTTACTGATACTAGTCAATCAGGATCTCACCAAAATAGGTGAACCTGCAAAGCTGCCATATGAACACGCATAGCATTATTTAGAACACTGTAACCAAAATTCAAATTAAATTTAAGGTATGCATTTTGAATCAATAAATAATAAGCATTATATTCTGAGAACACTTAAACATCTAGTCCATCATGTTACAAGGACTTAAGTCAAAGTCTACAGAAGAAAATGAAATTTTGGCCACACTGATATAAAAGCCCATCAGAACAACTGTAAACTTCTGCATTTTATCAAACTCTTATATTTTTAGACAAAAACAAGGAAACACAGGAGCTATATTTTAGGGAAAAAAATCAAAGTAGTAGAAAATATATAGGATGAAATTTTATATCATTCAAAAATTTGAGTAATGAATTCCAGAAGGGGTATGTTATATGAAAAGTTTTCTAACCTCCTCTTAGTAACATTTGATTTAAGATTCTGAAGAAGTATCTCATATTCAATAAAGTAATATCTTACTGATTAGCAGTAATATGTAACTAACGATACATTGAGATTTATATAAAATGCCAATAATTTAAAGATAGTAAATAGAAATATTTCAAATGTCAAATAATGGAATTATATCAATTATTAGGATATTAGTAGGACCACAAAAGGCAGCCTGGTTCCTGGTTGAGCTAAGGATGCAAACCCTGGTGACACTGAGGAATGGCAAGGGTTTTGCCTGGTTTCCAGACATGTGGCTCCTGACATGAGGCTGCAGCCCTCCATGGATTGTGGCCATCGGTCACTTAAGGGCAATGCCCCAAACCCCTCCACAGGTAGAAGATGTGACCACAGATAGCCTTCAGACAGATCTCCATTTTAATGAGGTACCTAAAGGCCTGGAGGCTTATCCAATAAACTCCTCTTTCCATACATGCCTCCCTGCAAAAGGTTTATATCCTCAGGCCTGCTCCTGAGAAGTTGGGTATAGTTTTACTCATTCAGTTTCCTCCGTGACAATAAATGTCTTAAAACTGTAAACTGTCTCTTTTCATTGGGATCCATTGTGGGGAACAATAGCCTAAGATCCTGCTGTCTAATCTCTCAGAGAAGGTCCCTCATCGCTCCCAGCCACAGCCTCCATCAAACCAAGCCAAGGACTCCTATGGAATCCAGCCAGAGGACCCCCTTTCCCCTTCACCCCGGGCTAGATCCAGCCTTTCAGATGACCCCACTCTGTTCTCAGCTCTTCCACTGTATCCAACGGAGCCTGCGTACCCTGAGAGCCTGAGAACCCAAGCCAGCTTCAGCTGTTCCCGGGACCTCAGACTGCACTCTACCCACCCTGGGAGCGGTGCCCCGTGGCTCCACATAGCTGGACACTTGCCCAGCAGAGGTTGCAGTAAGTGCAGTCAAACTCCTGTGTCCAATCTCCCTGAGCTGCCCGAGCCCTGTGCACTGCAGATACAGGAAACTACAAACCTTACATTACTACTTCTATATATTTATGTCATTGAGTACAAAGGTTAATTAATCAAAATAATTGGAAAAAAGTAAATGTGAGTTAGAGAAAGAAAAATATAAAACAACATACAAAGCCTGAGGTACAAACAAAATTTTGTGTGTGTGTGTGTGTGTGTGTGTGTGTGTGTGTGTGTATGTGTGTGTGAGATTTCAAGGACTTTTAAATATAGAAATGTTGGAATATCAACCAAGCTTAATAGTTACTTTAGACTCTACATATATTGCCTTAGTTTGGGTTATTATTCTTGTGATGAAATGCCATGACTGAAAGCAAGTGAAATAAGAAAATATTTATTTTAGTTACACTTTTACATCATAGTAAATTTTCTCATAGGTGGGCAGGACAGAAACTTGAGGCAGGAACATTGATGCAGAAGCTGATTCAGAGGCCATGTAGGAATACTGAGTACTAGGTACTACTCGTAGCTTGCTCCTCATCCTCTGTTATATCACCCAAGAGCATTTGTTCATAGCTGACGCTTCCCACAGTGAGCTATACCTTCCCACATCAATGGAGAAAATGCATCCCGGCTCAATGTTATGCACATTTTCCCATCTGAAGTTTTCAAAGTCTAGCTTTTGTCAAATTAACATAAAAGTGAAAGCACAGTATCATTTAATGTCAGACCAAATGAAACTATCATATATTTTACAAGGTACTAATGTTTTTGGAGCAGTTTGAATCACACAACTGGACATTAAGGGGAATCAGCTAACACAAATTTATTGATTGTACACATGGATTGTTAACACATCAGCATCACTTGTGAACTCACTACATTTGTTCTAATCAGTGAGCCTATATTCACCCAGTAAATCCTGAAGTTCAGAATAATATCTGGTTAAATTTTATTGTCTTATATTCTGTGTATGTAATAAAATATGCAAATATGGTTATCCATCTTTAGAGTTTCATATAAAATAACATCATTTTCCTTACTAAAATCCTCAATCCTACCTATCCTCTATCCTCTTACAGTAACCACTTTCTTGTTCTCTTTATAGTTTAGTCTCAGTGCATTTGGAATAATATGTTTGAAATAATAATCAACTAAGTTTTTTTTCCACTCATTAATCAAGTCAGTGATTATGATCACTCAATTTCTTTATAACAAGAAGACATCGACTTCAGTTGGGGGGGCTTTAAGAGAGTGCAACAAATGTGTTATTTGTCTCTGTGAGACATACCACAATGTTAGGTGGTAAGAAAGTTGGGAGGATGTTGAAGATAGTGTGCGTTAGCCATAAACTTTATGAATTATTGCATGAATCTTCTCTTAGGATGCTTTGTGTAACCCCCATTAGAACAAATTTACCAAGCTGACTTTTAGAAACTCCACAATGCTCATTGGAATTATTCCTACAAAGCTTCATGTATCTTCAGCATAAATTTTTAATAGAATCGAAAACATAAGTATGTTTTATATCCATTACTCAGATTCTTTTTTATTAGATATTTTCTTCATTTATATTTCAAATGCTATCCCAAAAGTCCCCTATACCCTCCCCCTGACCTGCTCCACAACCCACCCACTCCCACTTCCTGGCCCTGGCAATCCACCTGTACTGGGGCATATAATCTTCACAAGACTAACAGCCTCTCCTCCCATTGATGGCCGACTAGGCCATCCTCTGCTACACACGCAAATAGAGACACAGTTCCGGGGAGTACTGGTTAGTTCATATTGTTGATCCTCCTATAGGGTTGCCGACCCCTTCAACTCCTTGGGTACTTTCTCTAGCTCCTTCTTTAGGGGCCCTGTGTTCCATCCAATAGATGACTGTGAGCATCCACTTCTGTATTTGCCAGGGACTAGCATAGCCTCACAAGAGATAGCTATATCATGGTTCTGTCAGTAAAATCTTGCTGGCATATGCAATAGTGTCTGGGTTTGGTGGTTATATATGGGATGGATCCCCAGGTGGGGCAGTCTCTAAATAATCCGTTCTTCCATCTCAGCTCTGAACTTTGTCTTTGTAACTCCTTCCATGGGTATTTTGTTCCCCATTCTAGAAAGGAAGGAAGTATCCACTCTTTGGTCTTCTTCTTGAGTTACATGTGTTTTACAAATTGTATCTTGGGTATTCTAACTTTCTGCATTAATATCCACTTATCAGTGCATTACTCAGATTCTTGACCTGAAACATCTCTTCTGTGAAGAGAAATCTGAATAGAGTCAAGATGGCAAAGAAAATATTTTGTAACTCTTGTTAAAGTGATTATGTAACTTACTTAGAAGTTTTATTAATTTAACTAACTGCATGTATGTATGAATTTATGTGTATAAATTATTTTTGTATGTATTTATATGTGTACATATTTATGTATATATGTATATAGTTTATCTGGTTATTTATTTAATCTCTGTATATCTGTATATCTATGTATTATCTATCATTTAGCTATACTATCTATATCTATATATCTATCTAGATATATGAAAGCTACAGAATCCATGAGTATTGAATCCTTTTAATATGGACACTTTGGAGATGCCCAAAACCTGAACTTCCATGCAGGGATATATATATATATATATATATAGTTTTGTAAAAATTTAACAGGGTTTGCTGCTCTACAGGAAGATACAAAGGTCTCCACTAAATGTCTATGCCATCACAAAAATATCTCTAATGAGTTTTAAAATCATCTGGTATAGAAAATGATTCATTCATTAAAAAAATCATTTAGGAAGGCATACATTTTAGTCATATATCTTTTAAAACCATTCTTGCAAATTCTGACTTGTCTATTGATTTGTAATGATTTTCTCAATCAACCTGCCAAATAGTTACAAAATTAAGTAATAAGACAATAGAAAGGGATCAAAACTACTTAAGCTTTTAGACAAGAGTTGTGTGTGTGTATCTGTGTGTGTGTGTGTGTGTGTGTGTGTGTGCATGTGTGTGTTTGAGCAAGTACAGAAGATATGTAGAGTTATCACAGAAATTATGATTAGAACAAGAAAATAGATAATCATTGAAATTTTCCTCTGAGTCTTTCTCCTCTATTATCACTTTACAAAATAGAGATAGTAACATAAGGATAGCAAAATAATACATATAATAGAGTCTAGTGGGAGACATACAATCAAAGACAAGATAGGCCTTGCATGAATGATGAGGAAGAGCAACTTCAGATAGATTAGGTGACTGAATGGAGGAAAATTCCAGAACTAGACAGATCTCTGTTTTGTTAGGATTTCATATGCTAATTCTATCTTCAAATTCCATCTTTCATATACATTTTGTCTATATAAGAGAAGTGGCTATTTATTTTTTAAATTTTACATATTGTTTCTGAATATGCTTATATCCATTGCTGTTATAATCTGAGTCTGAAATGCTTCCCTGCACTTCACACATAAAGATTCTGTTGATTGCTTGGAGTACTGTATTGAAAAGTCTTAAACCTTTGAGTATTAGGACTTGGTTTTCAGAAACAGATGACCAGGTCCAGGCTTTTGAACACTACAGTGAGACCCTGAAACCTATCTCAGTTGCAATGTCAGTAATGTGAGTAGTTTTGCCTGATGGTTCCACCTTCATGAATGGACTCATGCAGTTGTAAGTCTGAGAAATTGTGAATCAAGTCTTAAGTTGCTTCTGTCAGGTATTTTATTCAGCAATACAAAGTACCAGTTCATTTTGTTTCGTTTTTCAGTTTAAGGAAAAGTAACCATCTTTGCTCATCTTAAAAGAGCCCTGTTGTTAGTTAGAAGCTACAATCTTCTACAGAAACAAATAATGTAAAGCATAAAACAGGGGTTGTGAATGGGTGAATTATTAAAATCTACTTTAAGTGCAATCTTAGCTAAGTGTCTTAAACAATAAAATATAGAATACCTTTTATTACAGAGCACGTGAAAACGTTAAGTAAATTATCACAGCAACACATGCAGTAATTAACAATTAAATATGGAACTATTATGTACTAAGTAAATAATGTGTACACTGAGTAGAGACAGAGAAAATAGTCTGCAAAACGTATATACTGCTAGCAATCTTATAGGTAACTTGAAAGCAGATGAGAAACCATTCTGTAGAGCATGTCAGGAGTTAAGGGAGGAATGACAGCAAATTAAGACATCAACAGGCACAAGTAAAATAAATAAGCATGGCTTTATAAAAGATATAAATAAAATTGAGGGGTTTCATATTCCTTCTTCCTCCTTCCCTCACTCCCTTCCTCCCTTCCATCTTTCCTTCTTTTCATTAACTATTTCTTTAGCTCACACTCTTAACCTCAGAATAATATCCCTTAGACTTTTATTCTTTCTTAAATATACTCTGAATTTAGGTTTTACCTATATCCTCATGATATTTTTTCAATAAAATAAGTAAAATTGAATGCACTTTTTTTCTACAAAATAATAAAAAAAAATTCCTCAAACATTTTAGCTTGAACCATTGAGGGAAATGATTCAACAAAACAACAAATAATAGGTCATGTTATTATGCATATTATTTCTTTAAGTAGCAAAGAAAACAATTATTTTTATCAATTATGCTTTGTAAGGCTTTGGTGCCTTAATGGTACAAAACTGCTCATTGTAAATTTGTGAAATGTGAGAAGATAAATCTGCTATTGACCAGTATTTCAGTCCTGATTTTCAACCTTCCTAATGTAGAATATAGTCTGTGAAGTTAAAACAATTCATTAAAATTTCTATGTGCCAGATGGCACCCTGTAAGAAAGTTTAAAATACAAGCAATTAAAACTATTAAATATATACCAGCATAACAGGCAGTTTGTTATATATAAAGAGTACGAGTGTCCCAAATGTAGAAACATAGTGTCCATCTGTGGAAGCTGAGTATGGAGATACATAAATATTGCTTAACAAAAATTCACATTCTAAATCCTGAAGTTAATAAAACCTTTAGCTAATTGACAAGGAAAAACTGCATTTCTTTTTTATTAATTATTTTGTTTATTTACATTCCATAAGTTGTCCCGTTTCTGGTCCTGGCTCCCCAAGTTCTTCACTCCATTCTCTCTCCAGACCCTAGCCCTCAGATAGAGTGCTCCCCAGCCCTCTCCCACCTCACCCTTACAATCATCCTTGAAACATCAAGTTCCACAGTATTAAGCATATCCTATCCCACATGTGCCCAGAGTCCAGACCAGCCCATGATGTTCCTTGATTTAGTTTCAGGGAAATCTGATGATTCCGAGCTAGTTAACATTGATGTTCTTCCTTTGGGTTTGCAATCCACCAAAGCTCCTTCACTCCTTCCCCAACCTCAATTCAATGGTTGGCTGTAAGTATCTGCATCTGTCTCCATTAGTTGCTGGCAGAGCCTCTCAGAGGACAGCCATTCCAGGCTCCTGCCTACAAACACAGTATGGTATCAGTAATAGTTTCTGTGTTTACTGTGTGGTCATGGAATGGATCTCAAGTTGGACCGGTCCCTGGGTTGCCTTTCATTCAGTTTCTGCTGCATTTTTTTTTTTTTGTCCAAATAAACTTTAAGTCTTATTATGTCTGAAAGTTTCAGTGTCTTAAAACATACTAATTACATTAGCTATGCTTTCCCTTTGTTAACCTATATTGTGTATGTAGGTGTTGATCTTTACCCTTATAATGTCTAACCTCAGTGTGTGCCATAGAAATGGTAATCATTTTTATTAGGTATTTTATTTATTTGCATTTCAAATGTAATCTCCTTTCTCAGTTTTCCCTCCAGAAACCCGCTATGCCACCCCCTCCCTCTGTTTCTATGAGGGTGGTCCCCCACCCACCCACTCCTACCTCACTACCCTGGCATTCTCCTACACTGGGGCATAGAGCCTTCACAGGACAAAGGGCCTATCCTCCCTTTGATGCCAGACAATGCCATCCTCTGCTACTTATGCAGCTAGAGCCATGGGTACCTCCATGTGTATTCTCTGGTTGGTAGCTTAGTTCCTGGGAATTCTGGGGGGTCTGGTTAGTTCATATTCTTCTTCCTATGGTAATACAAACCCCTTCAGCTCCTTCAGTACTTTGTATTATTCTTTCATCGGGGTCCCCATGCTAAGTCCAATGCTTAGTTGTCCTCTGTGTTTGTCAGGCCCTGGCAGTGCTCATCAGAAGTCAGCTATATCAGGCTGTTAGCAAGTACTTCTTGGCATCCACAATAGTGTCTGGGTTTGGTGCCTGTATATGGGATGGATCCCTAGATAAGGCAGTCTCTGGATGGCCTTTCCTTCAGTCTCTACTCCATACTTTGTCCCTATATTTCCTTTAGAAAGGAACAATTATTGGGGCCATGTCTATCTCTTCAAGTTCCATCTCCTCACTGTTGGGCATTTCAGCTAATATCATCCCTATTGCTCCTGGTAGCCTCTCACATCCCAGCTGTCTGGGACTTTCTAGAGTTTCATCTCACCCCCAAGACCTTGCAACTGCATATTTTCATTCACTTTCCTGGCACTCTTGGCATCTTTCCTGTCTGCCCCATACCTGATCCTGTTCACTCTCTCCCCTCCCTATTTGCCCCCTCTCCCACACGTTTCTCACTTCCTCAACCTCCCATAATTATTTTGCTCCCCCTTCTAAATAGCTTTGAGGTATCCACATTGGACCTTCCTTCTTGTTAAGCTTCCTATAGTCTGTGTGTTTTATTATGGATATTCTGAATATTTTGGCTAATATCCACATCTCAGTGAATATCCCTCATGCATGTCCTTTTGTGTCTGGGTTACCTCACTCTGGATACTATTTTCTACTTCCATCAGTTCCGCTGTAAAATTCATGATGTCCTCATATTTAATAGGTGTATAGTATTCCATTGTGTAAATGTACCACATTTTTTTTGTATCAATTCTTTTGTTGAGGGACATCTGGGTTGTTTCTAGCTTCTGGCTATTACAAATAAGGCTGTAAGAATATAGTAGAGCATGTGTCTTTGGGTTATGGTGGAGCAACTTTTGGGTATATTCCCAGGAGCAGTATAGCTGAGTCTTCAGATAGAACTGTTTCCAATTTTCTAAGGAACCCCCAGATTAATTTTGAGAGATGTTGTACCCATCTGCAATCCCACCAGCAATAGAGGAGTGTCTTCTTTCTCCACAACCTTTCCAGCAGGTACTGTCATTTGAATTTTTGATCTTAGTCATTCTTATTGGTATAAGGTAGAATCTCAGTGTTGTTTTCCTGATGACTAAGAATTAGAATATTTCTTTAACTGCTTCTCATTCATTCAAGATTCCTCTGCTGAGAATTCTCTGTTTAGCCCTGTACCCCATTTATTTGGTTTTCTGGAGTCTAACTTCTTCAGTTACTTATGTATTTTGGGTATTAGACCTCTATCAGATGTAGGGTTAGTGAAGACCTTTTCCAAGTTTGAAGGCTGCTGAAACTGAATTTGAAGTGGAAAAAGTGCAGAAAGACACAGATACCAAGTATTAAAGACACAGATACCAAGTATTAAAGTATTCTTAGGGCCAATCAGTTTATTTTCCCAAAATTGGAAATCCCTTTTATCTTTCAAGAAAATGTGAATTTTACAGTTAGAACACAACCAAAACATGAAATTGCATTTTAATGAGTATCTTATAGTTGTGATTTTTGAATCTGAAGAATAATTCATCTATTTCTTCATAGACCACATTCACTAAAACCAATGTCTTTGGAAATATGGCAATCTAAAATGACAACAGGTTAGCCAGTTATGAAATTTTGCTCTTCTGAAAGTCTAAGATCCAGTTTTTTACCCTATACATTCTTCATCCTCATTTTTTTTTTTATCATTAACTGAATGACAAAATTAGCCAAAATTCAGAATATGCTCAATTGCCTAAAATACATTTTTACTTTAAGTTGTATTTAAGAGTAATATTCTCCTTTACTTTAAATGAAGCTGATTTAATGTCAGAGACAAAAAATCTTTTTTCTAATAAAATATGATTTAACAAAGGATAAAAATCTTAACTGTTGAACTATATTTAACAGACACTAGTTATGTTCTACATGACCTAATATACTTTGCTATAAAATATCCATGTTATGAATTGTATGATTCAATATTTAAGGAAGAAGAAAGAAACTTGCAGTGGTTAAGTTACTGACATAAAGTCAGAAGTTTGCAGATGGGTACAATACTAGATACTATGCTAAACTTAAAAAAATAATTTCTTTGTGGTGGTCTTCTTCTTCTTCTTCTTCTTCTTCTTCTTCTTCTTCTTCTTCTTCTTCTTCTTCTTCTTCTTCTTCTTCTTCTTCTTCTTCTCCTCGTCCTCCTCCTCGTCCTCCTCCTCGTCCTCCTCCTCCTTATCCGCCTTCTCCTCCTCCTTCTCCTCCTCCTTCCCACTTCTCTGTCTCTCTCTCTCTCACACCTAAAAATCTAGTATTGAATTTTTGGTGAAAACTTTGGTCTATTCTATTTTTGAAAAGCTATGATATGTGCTTGCATTAAAGAACAGCTTTAATGTAAAGCTTAAACTTACTAAACACCAAGGATATAATTTTTCTAGGATACAAGAATTCACACAAAAATGAATTTAGTGTGTCAAACCTTAAGCATGTGCTGATGTGCAAACACATGGGGCAAACTGAGAGTTATAGCTAGTTAGAAAAGTATGATAATCTTGTAATATATACCAAATAGTATAATTCCTCTGTGTATTGAAGATAAAGACCATAACACTTGTGATAACCACTTGTAATGAACCTGCCTTTGAAAAATTACATTTAACTATTAGAAGCAATATAATTTTCCAGAATATTTATCAGGATAATTTCAATTTTTAAATGATAAAAGGTTCATAAAATGTAGTTGTTACCAATCACATGCATGACAGTTTCATAATAAATTCCCCAATTCTTAGGGGAAACCTTGCAGATAATTTTTTTTTTTTTTTTTGCACTTCCCACAAGGATTCATTCAGTTGAGCCACTGAGGTACAAGATGGGGACCAGGAAGTTTGTGCAGAGGACAGCCATGCTGCCCAGCTGTCGGGCAAGTGCATCTTCCAGGAGTAAGGAATGAGGTACTAGAACGTGCCCCAAGGTAGAGGGTGCCCACGGGCAGGGTGGCCCAGGAACAGAGGTTCCCAAAGCCTCTGGACCTTTCACCAAAGCTCGGTGGGCAGATGTGCAGCTTCCAGTCAGACAGGAGGGGCATCCCTGGCCAAGACTGGAGCAGTGGCAGTTGGAACCCCTGGATGCCCGGGATACACAGCAACATGCTTCCAGTCAGTCATAGGTGTGTCTGCTTATCCTGCCCTCGGGCCACATGATAATTTTTTTTTTAACCAGTGTCTGTTATTCTAAAACTATTTTAGTGTAAAATCTGACTTGTGGATTTTGGTTGGTTGTATTTTTGTTGTATATTTTGTTATATTTACAAAAAATTAATTCTGCTATGAGTTATTACTGCTTTTTTTCTTGCAATACTTATTAATCAAGTAAACAATATTTCAAAAATAAATACCTTTACCTTAAAATTAATGATATTTGTACAGTAATATTAGAAATTAAATTAGACTGTTTTGAATCAAAATATGAAAACATGAAAATAGTGAATCAAGTTATTAAGACCATATTCTTTACAAATTAATTTCCTTTTAAAAATATTATTTTATATGTATGATGTTTTTACCACATATATATCTGGTGCCCACAGAAGACAGAAGAGGGCATTTGATACTCTAAAACTTAATTCAAAGAAACATGGGACATGAAAGAAAGAGGATTTGTCTTTGCATGAATTCCCTTTCTCTGGATAGCAAGTTTATTTCTTCACTGGCATTGGATCCTTCTTCAGGACTCAGCAGTTTATTGAAGATTAGCTGAGACACTCAGCCTCATGGACAGAACAGCTACTGGATTCCTTGACTTTCTGTGGATAGACAGCCATTGTTAGATCTGCTAGACCACAGAACCTGTAAACAACTCTAATAAATTCCATGATATAGAGTGTCTACTAATAACATCAGGAGATACACACACACAGGAAAATGCATGCATATGTGTGTGCATGTGCGTGTGCACAAACACTTATGCATATATATAAAATCTTTGCTACTATATTAGTGTATTAATCAGAGGAAGAGAACTATTAGAATGTGTGTGTGTGTATTCTGTATCAAATATAGATTATTATAGATAGATAGACAATAATATACATTGTTCTATCAGTTTTTTCTCCAGAGAGCCATAATACAGTAACTGACTACTCAGTGCAAATGAAGTCATTGTTATTTGAAGAGAATCTGCAACCACTTATCTCTAAAAAATTATCTCTATAAAAATTTGTCCATATACCTACAGATAAGTATTCTTTTCACCCTTCAACAAGAAAATATATTTTTACAACAGACAAGATCATTATAGAAAATCACAACTGAGGAAAATGAAGAGCTCTGGACCCAAGTACCAACTGGTATATATACAAACACTCTTGAACCTAAGGCTCAGGAAACCTTTCAGAATGAGTTACAGAAATATGGTAAAGGCAAAATGATCAGGAAGGTTGCTGTGAGATGGTATCTACTATAATGGCAGGAGCTATACTGATAATGGTATCTACTCTAATGTCAGGAGAAATACCAATAAAATCTCTCCCAACATGATCAACTCAACATCAGTTGAACAAGGTGACACCAATGAATATCCTGAACTGGAAAAGAAAGGTACATAAAGCTTGAATTGTACATATGGAACTACAGGTAGCTGTAGAAAGTTGGGAGTGGGAAAGGTTGTCGTCCTATTGGAAGAAGACAATTGTTTGCCCAGTGCTGAATGCTTTGCTGTGAACTCATATATACAAGTAACTTTACATAGACTAAACAAACTGTATAAACACACACACACACACACACACACACACACACACTATATATATATATATATATATATATATATATATATATATATATATATGCAATTAGTGAATAACTGTGAAAAGATGCCAAGAATTTGAAGGATGTTGGGAAGGTCTGTTTGCAAGGGAAACAGGAAGGAGTGGTAAGGGAGAAATGTAATTATATTACGATCTTTAAAGTAAAATATCTCCTCCCTTAAGTTATTGAGTAGTATAATTGATATTATATTTAAGTGTATAATATTACAATATTATATAAACAGTGGATAGATTTATGTATATCAAAATATTTTAAATTTTATTTAAGTTATTATTATTGTGCGTGAGTACAGGAAAGTGCATAGGAGGTCGGAAGACAATTTTCAGAAGTTAGTTTTCTTCTTCCACCACAGGTTATAAGGATCATACTCTTTTGTTCAGAAGATTGTAGTGAGCGCATTTACATCCTGAGCCCTCCTTTTGACTTTAAGTAAGTATATCTAAACCTTTTAAGATATATTATTAGGTACATTTTCTCTGGGTGATACACCTAAATACACACACACACACACACACACACACACACACACACACACACGTAATCACCATCTTTATTTTTCAAATTTGTCCTTTATATTATTTTTCTTTCACATTCTTCCAGATCAGGCAATATAAAAGTTATTTTTTCACATTGCACATTCACATTTGCTTTAGTTCCAGTGTTTGTCTTTCTTTTCTCCATTCTGCCACTTTAATTTCTGTACTGTGTTTGATGCCAATGACTCCGAAGGTTTATTACTGTTGTCTAGCTCTCCTTAAATACATAGCATTGCTGTACAATCAACCATGAAAAGCATGCTGAATTATCTCCAACGTCCTCTGGACCTTTTCTTTGTATTAATTGAGTGAATACTTAGATATGTGGATCTCATTGTGTTACTTGATATGGTATTTCTTTCAAGAATACTAATTGCACCAGTTTCATTTACTTCAAATCTATAAGGTTATAATTAAGCTGAAATTCATCAACAAATTTTTAATTATATTTTGCTTAATATAATAAGGAATGGTTTTTAATTTTTATCAAAAATATAATATACAGGTTTAAATTTTCATCTCTTGAAGAGTTTTTTTTATAACTAGAACAGTGGAGGCAGACTCTGGACACACTGGATTATGATAATTAGGGCTGTGTCCTGTGTATTAATAGAATGTACTAGAACATCTCTCAGTGATAATGTTGCTTGAGTTATCTCTCAATGTTATCTATGCTATTGTAGATTTTGAAAATCCATCATGAAACATTCTTAACATAGATATCATAAGTTTTATATAGTCAGGGAATAATTTAATAATTATAAACTGAAAAGGGTTTAACAATTTAAAATAATATATTGAGAAGAAATTTCAATGATAATTATGTTAAAGCCATCTACTCAGTGACAGGAAAAATATTTTACAACTACCACACTATTTTGTCCTGATTATTTATTCAATGACTGTTGCTTATCTTTATTTCATTCAGGAGAATACTGGATTCTTCACTCCTAGCAGATCATGCTATCTAGCTGTACTGTGTTCTGCTGAGAATACAGTCTCTCTGTTTAGTCCTGCAAATGATAAATGCAAAGTGGCTTCTTTAAGGAGTAGTCTTGGGAACACAACACTCTCTTTTTTACAAAAGGAAAAGGTAAGTGGAAATTCAAGGGTTCTTCCAGTAATGCTCTCAATGGAGAAGACACTCTGGCCTCCTTTCCTTGTCTTTGCTGCAGGGAGGACAGTAACAAATATGAGAATTCACCCTAGACTACTCCTGAAGGTACACTCATGGGAGTTTTATCAAGTAAAAGTTTTTATTTGATATACTGCATTCCATTAGATTTTGGGAAATCTTTTTGTTAACATGATACCAAGCAGGAGAACTAAACCATTATAGAGGAAAATATGGGAAGGAAGACTTGTTCTTATTCACTTAATCAGCACCTGAAATGGCTAGATAGATAGATAGATAGATAGATAGATAGATAGATAGATAGATATCAGACAGATAATAATGTTTTCCCAGTAACAAAATCAGATAAACTGTCAGATATTTCTTTAATCCCTGGATTAATCGTTATTAATGAGTTGCTTTAAATACCTGTATACATATGAAAATGTGAAACAAATAAAAGAGAGAGTTTCTATTTGTATTCTCACCCATAGACAAACAACGATACCTGGTTGGAGGGCCTCAATAGGCCCTACCCTCCCTGAGGTTGTATTAGCAGCTAATGATTCTTTGGAAAGGGATGTCATCATCATGGTTTAGAATCCCATATTCATGTAAATCATTCTTCACCCAGGATCCTGAGAACAACTTAAGTGGAAAGGAGCTGAGTCATCAAATTAATTCTTTGCTGTTAGGTAATCAATCAATTAATTAACAAATTAATTGTTAAATACTAATTAATAATAACTAAATTATAATATGTAGTTTTTATCTCACATATTCACAGTATGCTAATCTAATAGGAGGAGAAATTACAAGAAGCACCTCTGGTTTGGATACAAATAAATCTATATGATCCTACAGCTAAACATTTTATTTATTTTTAATTAATCTGGTGCTGAAAATCAAACCGAAAACATGGAACATGCTGGGAATAAACTCTATTGCTTAACCAAGTGAACCTTTTTCATGTTTTAAATTTTATCTCTCTGCTTAATTATCAGTCAATAGTTTACAAAGAGTTTATTGATCAGCTTCATTAGTTAGTTATGAATACAGATATTGCAAATAAGTAAATTAAAATATCAGTATCAAATTCATTATGGAATTTGAGATTATAGAAGTGTAATGGCTATTCCTGTATGTTGACATGACTATTTCTGGAATGAACTACAATCCAGAATCAGAAGTCTCACATGTTATTCGGAGCTTCAGGTTGAAAGATACAAGTTTCTGACCTGGATCTTGGCATGGAACCCTTGAGGCATAGTGGCCATGAAAATCTTAGGCCTAGGCAAGGTAGTATATACCTTTAATCTCAGGAGGCTAAAGAAAGAAGATCTCTGAGTTCAAGGTCAGCCTGAGACAAAACAAGTCCCAGATCCAGGCATGGTGGTACACATCTTTAATCTGTGCCACACCTTCTGCTGGAGACCACACATAAGGACATTTGGAGAAGAAAGAGTCACTCTTCTTAGCCTGGTGCTTGCATTTACTTGCTAGCATAACTGTTGGATCTTACTTCTACAGAAGACCAGCAAAAACAACTAGCTTTGTGGGACTGAGCAACTACTGATCTTGGACTTTCCATTCATAGTTGACCATTTTTGAGATCATTGGATTACAGACTGTAAATCATCACAATAAATTCCCTCAATATAGAGAGATATTCTATAAGTTCTGTGACTGTAGAGAACCCTAACTAATAAAAGAGGGGTTCAGAGAATAGCACACACTTCTTAGAATGAGAAGAAACAACTTCAAGTATTGAACTTGAAAAAAATTGGAAGAAATAAATGTTATAAGTCAATTCTGGAGAAAATGTAAAGTGATAATTTCAGGATTAATTTGAAAGTTTTAAAAACTTTAAATACATAATCACCATATAATGTCTGAGGCACATTCTTTAATGACATCAAAGTATACTTTTATGAATGATAACATAAAGAGTTTTCTAAGATTTTATTATGTAAAGATAATTTATATTAAATGTTGTTTGGATTGTCTAATGTATTAGCACTATTAAATACTATATATCTTGCAGTCAGCTTTTCTTTTATTGATAAATTATGAAAATCGAGCAATTCAGCAGTTTGAGGTATTTCCCACTATAGTTTTTAGTGATGCTTGCATCTCCTGATTTGAAAAAGCATTTTATTCATTTAAGTTTCAAATTTTCTTACTTTGTATTGGGGACATACATTCAAGGGTGTGCATACATCACCAGAGAAAACTTGAAGAATTCAGCCCTCACTTTCTGTGTTATAAGCCTCAGGAACTTAACTAGGGTCAAACTTGGCATCAAATGCCTTACTCCAGAGTCCTCATAGCAACCCTCTTTTTAATAAAAAAGTTTATAAAACATTCATTTTTAAAGCTTAGTTTACAATCAATTATGTTAGAAATTGGCATTGCAAATATACCTGCATACTCTTTAGATGATTAAAGTTAATTAATTTTAACATTCTTACACCGCTAAAGATAACGTTAGCTTTATTTTCTGAATGTTTCAATGCCACAGAGTCAAAAAAAAAAATAAAACAACTATAATTCCAGTGATTCCTGTGCTTAGTTATACTAGGAAAAGATGTTTCACTCAATCTCAGACACAACGACAAGAAAAATATAAACCCACATATACCAACCATTAAGAAATAGATGCATATTTAAAAATATATAAATGACAAGAAAGGGACAGACAGCTAAAGTCTAAGAGTGTTTACTGTGCAATCATGTGCACCTGAGTTCAAATCCCAGAACTGAAGTGAAAGGTCAGGCATGCCATGAATGCTTGTAAGTCCAGTCTTGAGGATTCTCACCCCTATTCTGGCCTCTGTACTTAGAGGTATCCACAAGCACACACACATTTTCACACTAACAAACTAAACATTGGACATAGTTAATATAATATTTTCATTATAAGAAATCAATTAAAGACCCAGAAATGAACACATACGCCTATGGTCATTTGATCTTTGACAAAGAAGCTAAAACCATCTAGTGGAAAAATGACAGCATTTTCAACAAATGGTACTGACTCAACTGGCAGTTAGCATATAGAATACAAATTGATCCATTATTATCTCCTTGTATAAAGCTCAAGTCCAAGTGGATCAACAACCTCCACCTAAAACCAGAGCCACTGAAACTTATAGAAGAGAAAGTGGGGAAAATCCTCGAGCGCGTGAGCACAGGGGAAAATTTTGTGCACAAAACACCAATACCTTGTGCTCTAAGATCAAGAATTGACAAATGGGACCTCATAAAATTGCAAAGCATCTGAAAGGCAAAGGACAGTGTCAATAGGGAAAAAAAGCAACCAAAAGATTGGGAAAAGATCTTTTCAATCCTACATATGAGAGAGGACTAATACCCAATGTATACAAAGAATTCAAGAAACTAGACTCTAGAGAACCTAATAACTGTATTTTAGAATGGGCCACAGAGCTAAACAAAGAATTCTCAACTGAGGAATTTAAAGTGGCTGAGAAGCACCTAAAGCAATGTTCAACATCCTTAGTCATCAGGGAAATGCAAATCAAAAGAACCCTGAGATTCCACCTTACACCAGTCAGAATGGCTAAGCTCAAAGACTCAGGTGACAACAGATGCTGGCAAGGTTGTGGAGAAAGAGGAACACTCCTCTATTGCTGGTGGTATTACAAGCTGGTAAAACCACTCTGGAAATCAGTTTTGCCCTTCCTCAGAAAATTGGACATAGTACTAAGGACCCACTAATACTACTCCTGGGACTATCCCCAGAAGATGCTCCAACACATAATAAGGACACATGCTCCACTATGTTAACAGTCTTATTTATAATAGCCAGGAGTTCGAAAGAACCCAGATGTCCCTCAACAGAGGAATTGATACAGAAAATGTGGTACATTTACATAATGGGGTACTACTCAGTTATTAAAAACAATGTATTTATTAAATTCTTAGACAAATGAACGGATCTAGAAAATATCATCCTTAGTGAGGTAACCCAATCATAAAAGAACCCACATGGTTTGCACTCACTGATAAGTGGATATTTGCCCAGAAGCTCGAAATACCCAAAATACAACTCACAAACCACATGCAACTCAAGAAGAAGGAAGACCACAGTGTGGATACTTTGATCCCTCTTAGAAGGGGGAACAAAATACCCATAAAAGGAGTTACAGAGACAAAGTGTGGAGCAGAGACTTACAGAATGACCATCCACAGACTTCCCCAACTGGTGATCCATCCCATATACAATCACCGAACCCAGACTCTTTTGTGGATGCCAACAAGTGCTTGCTGACAGAAGTATGTTATAGCTGTGTCCTGAGAAGCTACAACAGTGCCTGACAAATACAAAAATGGATGCTCACAGCTTACCATTGGACTGAGCACAGGGTCTCCAATGTAGGAGCTAGAGAAAGGACCCAAGGAACTGAAGGGGTTTGCTGTCCAATAAGAGGAACAACAAGATGAACTAAGTAGTACCTCCCAGAGCTCCCAGGGTCTAAATCACCAACCCACGAGTACACATGATGGGACTCATGGCTCCAGCTGCATATGTAGAAGAGGACGGTCATCAATGGGAGGAGAGACCCTTGGTCATTTCCTGCTAAGGCCTTATGCCCCAGAATAGGGAAATACCAGGGCCAGAAAGCAGAAGTGGGTGGGTTGGTGAGCAGGAGGAGTGAGGAGGGAATAGGTGGGTTTGGGAGGGTTTACCAGGACAGGGGATAATATTTGAAATGTAAGTAATAACAAAAAAGACAACTAAAAACAAAAACAAACAAAAAAAACAAAAATAAAAAAGAACAAAAGAACAACAAAAGAAATCAAAATACATATGAAATAATCACCACAAAATATACACTTCCTTCCAAACTATGTGTGGATTTCAGGATGAGTGAAAACATATCTATTTAAATTATTCTCAAGCATCATGGCAAAACAATCTTCAATCGTGAACAATTGGATTATGTTTGTTGGCACATGCCTGTATTCGCAACACTGGGATTCAAAGACAGAAGGATTACTCCAAATTCAAGGATGTCTTGTCCTGCTTAACTAGATACAGATCATCCAGGAGTTACACAGTGAAAACAGGTAGGAGTCAACAATCGAAAAATAACCAAGCCTATTCCTCATCATGATTCTATACTCTGATTGCTGGAAATCAAACATTATAAATAATCACAAAGTTTAAACATTTTCCTTTGATTTCAGCATATCTTTCTCATGATAAGTCTTATATTTAGATATCTTGCAAATAAAATTGCTATCCAGGTAACACATCAAAACAAGAGTACCTTTTCCCAGATACAAAGTTCCAATTGTTTTCAAGTAATAGAAACATAATGCTGATTCTGTTTAAATTACTAATAAACATTGCTTGTTTTTTTTTTCTTGTGATAATGTGTCACAGTGAAAAAAAAAAAAAAAAACAAACCTTCAAATGTGGATTATTCCTTTAAAGTAGATAGATAGATAGATAGATAGATAGATAGATAGATAGATAGATATGTAGATATGTACTGGAAATGTCACTGTAAAAGGACTTGTTATCCCTTTCATTGAGATTGAAGCAATTTTCTCAAAATAATGATTTTATTTCCTTGAATTCAGTAATAGTAATAATCTATGAACAAGTTGTCATTTTTATTTGTAAATTATCTTGCATTCCATAAACATTCACTTATTAATAAGTTGAGCCCATCAGTTTATTTGAAGTATTGAATATACATTTAACTCCAACAATATACCACACTCCCTGGCTTGAAATCAAATTAACAAATTGAATAAACCTCACTGATTTTATTCACACAATTCTTATTCTCTTTAGGTATATTGGTGTATAAATTAAAAACAAAGGAAGCTAGATAGGAAAGCATTCTAGTACTTGAAGAATTTGTTGAGTGTTGTAATAAAATATTAGAAGAAAATTACCACTTTAGCTCTTAAAGCTGCACATACTTAAAAAAGCATAATCACAAAAAGAAATTTCATTTTCAGAAGTCCCTATTATGGCCTTTACCATGTATGTTTTTTAAATAGTTTTCATCTCTTGAAGTATCTCACTTTTATTTGAATTTTCATTAAATCAAGTATGAACTTAAAAATGTATTGAATCATTACATAATATGTACAGTCATCTATTGGATGGAACACAGGACCCCCAATGAAAGAGCTAGAGAAAGTACCCAAGGAGCTAAAGGGGTCTGCAACCCTATAAGAGAAACAACAATATGAACTAACCAGTAACCCCCAGAGCTTATGTCTCTAGTTGCATATGTAGCAGAGGATGGCCTAGTTGGTCATCAATGGGTGGAGAGGCCCTTGGTCTTGCGAAGATTATATGCCCCAGTACAGGGACTGCCAGGGCCAGGAAGCAATAGTGGGTGGGTTTGGAGAGCAGGGCAAAGGGAGTTTATAGGGGATTTTTGGAGGGGAAATTAGGAAAGGGGATCTCATTTGAAATGTAAATGAAGAAAACATCTAATAAAAATATATTGAAGATGAAAGTAATCATTGTTGGTAATTATATTTTCATTTGGAATAGATATATTATGAAATTATTGATCAAGAGATAGTTTTAGCATTAAGGATACCTACTTCACAATGATCAATATGATTTAAAATGACATATAAAGTACTACCACATTTATGAAATTTATACAGAAATTTAAAATTGGTATTTTTTAATGTTAGTAGTAAGATACTTTTTCATTAACATGTGATCAATGAATAACAAAACAAAAGATTGATGCAGCTACTTAGAATGTAAGTAGAATAGAATGTGAACATTTTATATGAATTATTCCAAAAGAACATACACAAAAATTACTTGGGGATAAAATTAAAGAAATAAGTTCATGATTGAGACTATTACAATCTGTTTCTTACACACAAGAATAAATTTAGTATACTATTATTCCTTTACATCTCAATTAACACAGACTTATGCAATTAGAAATATTTCAAATTTAAGTGAGCATGCTCTAAAAATATGTAATTGGAAATTGTCCTACTTTCTTTTTAATATCAAAATCCATAATAACTTGATAGTTCATTTCGATACTCCATTCTGACTTCCTGAACAAATAAATGCTACACATGATTTGATTTCACGAACAATGTTTTATTGTATAGTATATGTATATGTTTATATATATATATTCCTAAATAAAATCTGTCCTGTTATATATTATATATATGTATGTACATTTTTTGTAACTAAACATTTGCTATTGGTAAATCAACAGTTGTTATCTTTTTAAGTAGGCTCACAACCATTAATTTGCTAAATGAACATAATCCCTAAGTATGTTCTAAATATTTTTCCTTATACCAACATATAAGTTTTCACCCTTCAAGAAGAAAATATTTCTTTGAAATAAATGGAGACCATCACATAAATCCTCACCCGATCTAAATGCAGATTTGTGAAGCGTGGTCCTAATAGAAACATGTAAAAACAACACCTTCAACTAAGGATCAGGGATGAACCTGGAAAGGGACTGCCACAATTTTTTAAGAGCCAGGGCATAATGGACTTTCCTGTTAGATTGTGCATCACAGTAATTTCAAAACTACACCATAAAGTCTCACGAATATGTATGCATAAACAAGGGCTGAACATGAAAAACAATAAATATGACAGCTCCTTCATATTTGTTCTACCTACCCCACTTTATTTTACTGATTTTTCTATAATTTATAATATGTAATAATATATTGTACATTTAGATACTATAAACATACATTTATGTAATGCCTTCGGCATACGGTTTTGTTTCTGGAAAACAAACAAACAAACAAACCAAAAAGCTGTCCTCTTTCCCTCAGCAGTCATAAAGCTTTTAATAAATAATTTAGCAAGATAAGGAAATTAGTATTAAGTATATTTTGAATGTATTAAAATAAGAATCTTTAATGACGAATCACCACTTCACCTATCTTTATAAAGCAGTGTCTACATTCTTGCAATTTTAAGGAACTAAAAAGTCATTATACCTTCATTGTTCTCTAAATTGTTACAAAATTTATTTATTTTTCTGATCAAATGTAATTCAATTTATTAATATACACTTCTTGCTATTTCTGGTCACTTTAAATTTAAAACTCATTCTGACACTGATGGGAAAGTTTTCTTAAATCCAAGTACTTTACTGCAAAGGAATTTTGGCTCTGAGCTTCTCAAGTATCTTACCTCTGTTGAATTTGTCTCTATTTTCATTTTAAGATCCATAGTGTTCTTTGGAGAAACTAATGTACGTCAATACTAAAATCCCTGTGCATTTCTTTGTCCATATTTCTTTCAATCACAAAACGTGGGAGCTTTTTAATCTTCTTGACCCTGAGGCTTCACTCCTGACCCCTTCCACTGATTCATCACACAAAGAACATTCTATCCTCTGCTTTCTATTATATAAAATCAGTATCTCACTCCTTATATCATTTTTTTTATTTAACAGAAATACATGTTTTAACTTTATGGTTCAAAACTTAATTTTTAGTTCTCCCATGTGGCAATTCCACATAGTTTTGTATTTGTAGCTCGGTTTTCATAAATATAAAAGAGTTGTTGATTGCTTAATGCCCTTTTTATGTGGGTGGTTCTTATAACCACTTAGTGAGGAAGACTCCAAATATATCATCGGTATTTATCAATTTATCATAAATTAAAGTCACTAAAACTTTAGTAGAAACAGAGGATTAACTGTAAAACATTTCTTAACTCTTTCCAACCTGTTTGTGAAGAAATGAAATACTATCTGTTCAGAATATCGAGTTTTCCAGTAAGTATGGCTTAGAAGGCAATTAAGTGACTTCAAAACAATCATTTTAAAGATGCTATAACACATACAAAAGTGCATATTATACCAATACATTAACAGCATACTTTAAATACTATACATTCATGCAGACTTTATATGCCCCAGTACAGGGGAACGCCAGGGCCATTATGTGGGAGGGGATGGGTAGGGGAGCAGGGCGGGGAGGGGGGAGGGTATGGGGAACTTTCTGGATAACACTTGAAATGTAAATGAAGAAAATATCTAATAAAGAAAAAATAATTTAAAAAATATTTAGAGTCAACATTTTTAAATATTAGCTTCCTCTTTTTATGTGTATGAGTGTTTTGACTACTGTATATGTACCACATAAGTGCCTGATGTCCTCAGAGTTCAAAGAAAGGATCAGATTCCCTGTTATAGAAGATTTTGAGCTTCTATGTAGATTATTTGAAAATTGAGTCCAGGATATCTAAAACAATAGAAAGAACTCTTACCTACCGAGCCTCATGACAACATCAAGATTGATCACCAAACAGCATATTGATCTTTGTCTCATTATACTCAAAATTGCATACAGTTGGTACCATACAGAATGTTTCCTTATTTAGGCATAAGTTCAAGCAATGCTATTTAACATATAAATTTGTTTTAGAATAGAAACAGAAAACTATTGGCATGTGTTAGAGAAAGAAAACATCATGAATGAAATAAAGGTGTTACATACTAATAGAAAGTCGTAAAGATTTAGGGTAGCAAATAAAAAATAGCCCCAGGGTAGGATACAATTTCAACTCTGATTCTTATTCCACACACAAAGCCCTCTACCTACAAATATATGGATTCAAAATTGTACAAGGTTTTAAACTTACCTCATCATCACTTTATATTTCATTTGGTAATATTTTATATTAATTACCAAAAGTGAAAAGTAAGGGAAGAAGAGGGAGATATTCAAAGCCATGATTAGTCAATTTGTTCCAGAATAAGCTATCATTTATTCCATTTATGGTGAGCACTGTGAGTTTTGGCATTAATTATGTCACCATAATGTGAGATTGAAAGAATTATTCCCTTTTCACTAGAGGGAAGACCTTAATGGGAACTAGTTACCTCTGTAAACACATTGACTCCAGACCATATGGTATATGATCTTTCTTTTAGAATTGTTTTCTAAATTTTCTAATAAAAGTAATAATGTTAGAATAAAAGTATGTTGTAAAAAGCTGTTTAAAAGTATGGTAGAAGGTAAGTAAAAATAATATAAAGGTCAAAATATATAGGGTTAATTACATATCCTGAGATAAAATTAATGATAAATTATCTTCAACAAAATTTTCTTAAGCATTTATGTGTTCTTAGTATCATTTTACCAAGTGATCATATTAAAGTTATCTCCTTGTACTAAGGTCAAGTCTAAGTGGTTGAAGGACCTCCACATAAAACCAGAGACACTGAAACTTATAGAGGAGAAAGTGGGGAAATGCCTCGATGATATGGGCACTGGGGAAAAATTCCTGAACAAAAGAGCAAAGGCTAGTGCTGTAAGATCAAGAATTGACAAATGGGACCTCATAAAGTTGCAAAGCTTCTGTAAGACAAAAGATATTGTCAACAGGACAAAAGGGCCACCAACGGACTGGGAAAGGATCTTTACCAATCCTAAATCACATAGGGGACTGATATCCAATATATATAAAGAACTCAAGAAGGTGGACACCAGAAAATCAAATATCCCCATTAAAAAGTGGGGCACAGAGTTAAACAAAGAATTCTCAACCGAATGACTGAGAAGCACATGAAAAAATGCTCAACATCCTTAATCATCTGGGAAATGCAGATCAAAACAACCCTGAGATTCCACCTCACACCAGTAAGAATGGCTAAGATCAAAAATTCAGGTGACAACAGTTGCTGGCGTGGATGTGGAGAAAGGGGAACACTCCTCCATTGTTGGTGGGAATGCAAGCTGGTTCAACCACTCTGGAAATCAGTCTGGTGGTTCCTCAGAAAATTGGACATAGTACTNTCACATAACATGTACTCACTGATATGTGGATATTAGCCCAGAAACCTAGACTACCCAAGATACAATTTACTAAACACATGATACTCAAGAAGAAGGAGGATCAAAATGTGGACATGTCACCCCTTCCTAGAATTAAGAACAAAGCACACATTGAAAGAGTTAAAGGGAGCATTTGTGCAGCTCAATCCAAAGGATGGACTCAACGACTGCGGCTGCCAGTGATCCATCCCACAATCAGTCACCAAACATAGACACTATAGCATATGCCAGCAAGATGGTGCTGAAAGGGCCTGGATATAGCGGTCTCGGGGGAAAATATACCAATGCCTGGCAAACATGGAGGTGGAAGCTCACAGTCAGCTATTAGATGGAACACAGGGTTCCCAAGGAAGAAGGAGCTAGAGAAATTACCCAAGGAGCTGAAGGGGTCTTCAACCCTATAGGTGGAAGAATAACCATGAACTAACTAGTACCCCCTTGGCTCGTGTCTCTAGCTGCATATATAGAAGAGGATGGCCTAGTTGCCCATCAATGGGAAGAGAGGCCCCTTGGTTATGCAGACTTTATATGCCCCAATACAGGGGAACGCCGGGGCCAAGGGGTGGGAGAGGGTGGTTAGGGGAGCAGGGCCGGGAGGGGGGAGGATATAGGGAACTTTCTGGATAACACTTGAAATGTAAATGAAGAAAATATCTAATAAAAGTTGAAAAAAAAAAAGGAAAGGGGAGATAATGGGAGATAATGGGAGTGAGAGTGGTCAGTATGCATTATGTATATGAGGGAAATTATCAATGAACACATTTAATTAAAAAAAAAGTTATTATTTTATTTTCAGGTTTTTAATGATTTCTCATTGAAAAACATCTATGCTTTCTGAAAAATCATTCATTACCTTAAACAAAAAATTTGCTGGGAGGGTGATGCTACTTTGGATATTATTATTAAATTACATAGTGATTTTAGACTAACTTTAATGAACAAATGTTAAAATTTGTTTTTATATTTTGGTCTGTTAGATTAAAAATATACATAATAGTATAAAAATGTTTAATTTGGCTATGTAATTTTCTAATTTAACTCCATGCTTTCCTAAACTAAAAATATAGATATCATATCAAAGAATCCAATCAATCAGACTTTATCTAGGTACCTCTACCATATTCCGAGGAGGCAAGAACATGCTCACAACATCTGAGAGCACACTAATGTGAATTTCATGAGAACAAGGAGGGTTATATGAGAGGTTTTGAGAGGAGGAATACAAACAGGAAACTATGTAATTATATATAATTATAAAATTAAAATAAATTAAAAGTTTTAAAAACATGTTTATAAAGTTGGGAAGATAGTTTACTGGATCAATATGTATGGTAACCTGCTGATGAAGTGAGTTCCATCCAAGACCCAGGCTGGAGTGAGATAAACTACAACCAATCATGTTATGATCTCCATAAATGAGCACAATTGTACACACATATGCAAAACAAAGATATAGATGCAATAATTTTTCAAATGCAAAAGCACCGAATGGTATTTCTCTCAACCTGATACACATCTGTCTACTCTCAACCTTATGCACACCTGTCTTTCATTTTGCTAGAACTTAATTTTCATATTATTGCCCATCTCACCTTGCTGCATGTCACGACTAAGACCAGTATTCATTTGTACACTTCATAGCATGGCATTTATTTAATTTTACAGATATATCTGTCCATACTATCCTCTTTTCAATATAAATGAAAGGACCAAAGTGTCTTCAAGTTTTTTAGGAAGCCACATGAAGTAGTACCTTTACAGAAGGTGAAGGCTTCATTGCCATCTAACCTAATGCATTTTAACAATGTATAAAAGAAAAGAAAACAGAACTCAAATAGGCTGAAAATTAGAGGCACAGAACATTTTGTCAAATCGTGTTGAAATGAAAATGAGTTATTTTGGCAGTTAATTAAAAGTTAAGTAAATGTTTGTATCTTAGCCAATGGAATATGAACCTGTAAAGACTCAGAGTTGAATAATCATTCAATTGACTGTGTCCTGTGAGTAAGTGCATCTAGTGAGGAAAAGATCCAGAGAATAGGAAAACACATTATGATAATTACTAACTTTACGAATAAAAATATACCATTATGCACATTCAGAAAACTTAACAGTTAATCCATGTAAAATAAAGATGCAATGGCACACAGGTCATTCATGTATATGCTTGTATATTTGTTGCATTCGTGCCATTCCCCACAACCCACTCTCTAACACTAAACTTTAGAATTAGCACAAGTGATTGAAGTCTTGTCATTTGAGATCATGTGACCTTGAGTTTGTTATTTAAATTATTACCATTTCAGGCATGTGTGAAAGATAAGGAAGGCAAATAATATAATAAAATCATTATTATAGTCTCTCATTTATAGTTTTTAATTTATATTGATCACTTTTTACTCATTCCACACATATCATGATCTAATAGATTTATCTCAAGGCCTGTCTCAAATAAATGGATACATGACAGGGTTAAAGAAAAATGTTTAAATAATAATCATATAATATAAAATAAATAAAAATTATACAAATATTCCCCAAAAGGTATGATAAACTTGAGTGGGGGATATAATAAATTTTACCTCACTTCTAATTTATTCACTTAAACTATTTTCATTTTGTTCTTTCTAAAGAATGCTATAGACAATATCTTCTTTATATCTCACATGATCTCATTCATCTTCACAAGATCAACACAGAAACTCTCCAAGCATGGTTAAAATGTCCCTTTGGGTGGTTAGTAGTAATTAATAGACAACTGCAGTATTACTTGTCTTGAATTAAAGACTGAACTAACAGAAAATCACAAGCTCTTTAGTAATATGCTAGTACTAAAAATTCAATTAAAGTAATGGTTTCTATTACTATACTTTTAAATTGAAATATTTATTAACCAGTGTATAATTGATTATAACCTCAAATTTAAATATATTATACAAAACAGTCCTAGAATTTCTAGTCAATAAAAGATGTGATAATTAGTGTTTAAAATTTTATGACGTTTTTTTCTCTTATTTTTTTTTCTTCGCATTCATGTTAAAGTAAGTCTGCATCTATCATTACTTGAATGTCTGTCTATTTCTTTTCAGGACGGAAGCATTTGTTTTACTTTGGTATCTCAAAGTTGTTATTCTATCCTGTCCGAAAAGACAAGCAAGCAATCCTTCTCCGCGTGGTACATGCTGAACTAATTCAGTTCAGCATAAATTTTATTTCATAAGAGTCTAATGACTTTTGCTTAGTTTTAGAACTTATAAAATATTTTTCCAAATTTACCTTTTTTCTTCCATATATATGATACGTAGTTGAGGCTAAATTTCAAAGGCACGTGCATGATTAAAATTTATATACATGAACTAGTAATTTATAAGAACATAAAAAATACTTATTCCAGTACTGAATAGATTTAAGAAAAAATTACTAACATTTAAAATCAAAATATAATGATATTCTACTGTACTTTGTGAGTTGGGTAGGTCGCTGTCACAAAGACGTGGAAGCTTTACTTTCCTGACTGTCAAAAGAAGATTACAACTTTACACGAGGGTATTATGCAGAAACAGTTTTCTACTTTTTTATTGATTATTTTATTTATTTGCATTTCAAATGTTGTTCTGCTCCTGTTTTCCCCTTCATAAACCTGCCATCTCGTCCTCCTCCCCTTTTCCTCTATGAGGGTGCTCCTCAACCCTCTCACCCACTCCTGACTCACAGGACAACTGGTCTCCACTCTCATTGATGCCAGATAAGGGCATCCTCTGGTACATATGTAGCCAGGGCCCTGGATAACTCCATGTATACTCTTTGGTTGATGGTTTAGTCTCTGGGAACTCTGGGTAGTCCAGTTAGTTAATATTGTTTTTCCTATGGGGCAACAATCCCCTTCAGCTTCTTCAGTCCTTCAGTCCTCTATCTCTTCTATCGGCGTCCCCAGACTAAGTCCTATGGTTGGCTGAGTGTCTGCATCTGCCTTAGGTGCTGGTCGAACCTCTCAGGGGACAGCCATACCAGGTCCTTTCAGCAAAGGCTTCTTGACATCAGCAACAGTGGGGGGTTTAGTGTCCACAGAGGGGATATATCCTGAGATGGGGCAGTCTCTGGGTGGCCTTTCTTTAGTCACTGCTCAAGTCTTGTTCCTGAATTTCCTCTAGACAGGAACAATTCTGGGTTAAAATTTTTGAAATGGGTGAGTGGCCCCATCCCTCAACTCGGAGCCATGCCTAGCTACTGGATGTGGTATCTACAGGTTCTCTCTCCCCTTTGTTGGGTATTTTAGCTAATGTTATCCCTGTTGGGTCCTGGGAGCCTCTTGCTTCCTTGGTGTCTGAGGTTTTTTAGTCTATGCATTCAGTTCCCCAGTGGGGTACAGTGCTAAATAAAGAATTCCTAATTGAGGAATCTCAAAATGCAGAGAAACACCTAAAGAAATGTCCAGCATTCGTAGTCATCAGGCAAATTCAAATCAAAATGACTCTGAAATTCCACATCACTCGATTCAGAATGGTTAAGATAAAAAAACTCATGTAACAGTAAATGATGGTGATCAGGTGGAGAAAGAGGAACACGCCTCCATTGCTGGTGGGATTGCAAACTGGTAAGAACACTTTGGAAAAGAACCTGTTGGTTCCTCAGAAAATTAGAAATAGTTCTACCTGAAGACTCAGCTATACCAGTCCTAGGCATATACCCAAAAGATGCTCCAACATATAACAAGAATACATGTTCAAATCTGTTTATAGCAGGCTTATTTATAATAGCCAAAGGGAAGAATGGATATAGAAAGTGTGGTACATTTATACAATGGAGTACTAGTCAGCGATTAAAAACAATGACTTCATGAAATATGCAGGCAAATGCATGGAACTAAAAAATATCATCTTAAGTGTGGTAATCCAATTTTCTAAGCTCATAAGGGTGATCATAATATTATTCAGACAGCATCTTCCAGGGCATCAATTTTTAAACTATCCTTTTATTTCTTTCATTTATTAGTGAATAAAAGACAATAGAATCCTGGGAAGACTAAAGTAAAATATTATTTAAATTTCCCTCTCCTAATAAAATATATCAAGAAGTAGAATGAAATTTGTTTTGTTTAGTTTTGTTTCAAATAAATTTCCTCAGATTTTAGTAGGTCATTTTAATTAACACATGATATAGGCAAGCTTAAAAATAAACCTTTAAAACATTTGGAACAATGATAATGTACAGCCGAATCCCAGAAGTAGCATGGTGTTTTTGTTATATACTGTTGCGCAATCTGTGCTATTATATCCATAGAGATGACACAGAGCATGTATTAGCAGTCTGGGTATATCTGCTTCTGTGAAGAATTTCACACATGGCAGATTGCAAAGTGTCATTGCAGAGAGCTGTCTTATAAACCACTGCTATTATCACATAGTAACCATTGTAGTTAGGAGAGTTATCAGAGGATTGTATTTCAAGAGGGTTTCAAAAGACAGAACAAAACAAATATTTAAAAGGTATGCTTAATATTTTAATAATTTATTTTAGTAAACATTGGAATCTAGGAATTTGAATTTTAAATGTTTTACTCCAGGCTCAAATCAAATTAAAATTCTTGAAGGAAATTCTATGAGTTTATCATTCACAGCAAATATTAAGCTATTTTAATCAATGTAAGGTTCTCATTTAAACCCAGATAGGATATTTTTCAAGAATCAATAAAAGATTACTTTGTATATTTTAAATGTATCTTATTAAAATCATGCACAGTCTAAAATGTTGCCTGAAAATTTTAAGATAACTGTTTTTGAGTCAGTTTATCTCCAAATAAGGTGTACAAGGGTTCTGTCAAATAAATACAGATGTTTTAGCAACAGTTTTGTTCCAAACAATTTATGAATAAATCACCAGAAAGAATATTTTTCAATAATATTCCAATAATTTTTTAACAATAATTCCTACTGACCCCTGATATTTTCCCACAAAAGCACAATAGTGTTTTACTTTCTAAATTTGCATAAATTATCTTTGAATATATAGAAAAAATGGAAATATTTCTCATTTTAATTAAAAATTCTATAAAACGTTTCTCATTTTAGTTAAAAATTCTATACATGCCGAATTCTATTTTCAGGGCCTTTATTTACTTGCCTCCTGTGTGTTCACAAGCAATTTTACTTCTCCCTTGGTTCTAGAAGACCTTGTTATGAAATAAATCCTAACTGATATATAAAAAAAATTAGGCATGCGAATGTTTTTAACATTCTAGGACAGCTGATCAAAATTTCCAAGATAGAGCTGAAGTACATATTCAGGGGTAATCAGCACTTTAGAGACAAGTCCTGTGATTGCTTTCTTCACTCTCCAAACTGGGATCGAGGCATTTCCACTTGGGCCCCTTAGCTTGTTAACCTTGAATTCTGTGAATTGTATTCTGGGGATTCTGTACTTTTTGGTGAATATCTGCTTATTTGAGAGTACATACCATGCATATCATTTTGGATCTGACTTACCTCACTCAGGATGACATTTTCTAGTTCCAGACATTGGCCTGCAAAACTCATGAGAGCTGAGTAGGATTCCATTGTGTAAATGAACCGCATTTTCTGTATCTATTCTTCTGTTGTGGGACATCTGTGCTATTTCCAGCTTCTGGCTATCACAAATAAGGCTGCTATGAACATAGTGAAATATGTGCCTACATGGCATGGTGGGGCATCCTTTGGTTATATTCCCAAAAGTGGTATTGCTAAGACTTCAGGTATATCTATTTCCAATTTTCTGAGGAACCTCCAGATTGATTTCCACAGTCAGGTTGTAATAATTTGCAATCCTACCAATTGAAGAGTTTTCTTTTTCCACAACTTCATCAACATGGGTTGTCATCTGATATTTTGATCTTATCCATTCTGATTGGTGTAAGATATAATCTCAGTGTCATTTTGATTTGCATTTTCCTCATGACTAAGGACTTTGAACTTTTCTTTAAGTGCTTCTCAGCCATTTGAGATTCCTTTGATGTGAATTCTCTGTTTAGTTCTATACTGCAAATTTTTTTTGCATTGGGTTCTATGTGTTCTTAGTGATTAACTTCTAGAAATCCTTATATATTTTGCATATAAGCCCTCTATTGGATATAGGGTTAGTGAAGACTTTTTTCCCAGTCTGTAGGTTGCTGATTGGCTACATGCTATTGGGTATGTCTTTTGCATTTCAGAAGCTTTCCAGTTTTGTGAGGTCTCATTTATCAACTCTTGATCTTAGCGCCTGAGCCATTGGTGTTCTGTTTAGGAAATTTCTCCCTGTACCAATGAATGTGAAGTTCTTTTCCATTTTCTCTGCTATTAGATTCAGTGTGTCTGGTTTTATGCTGAAGTCCTAAATCTACTTGGACTTGAGCTTTGTGCAATGTGACAAATTATTAACGTGTAGATGGAATTTTGAAAAAAAATTATAATATTAATTGAAGGAGTTGGTGACCAATTTTAAATTGAGAATATTATCATGTATTCTCTTTTTATTCCAACTTAATGATCACAAGAATTTTGTTGTATTAATTGAATGAATACTGTAGTTTTTGATGATTTAGATTCTGTGGTTATATCTTCAACTCTTTTGTTCTTAAAACCTCTGGAAGTGTTTAAAATACATAATATGGCACTACAAACATGGTATTATGTTTAAGAGCTTCTCCTGCTGTTCCTGCAGACTCAATTGTGCCCATAGCACCCTACTTTGATGGCCTACAACCACCTTTAATTCCAGCTTCGACTGTTCCTGCATGCTGCGTTGACCTATCTGTGCCCTGGAAGCACTGCACTAATTTGACATATACAGTGAATGTGAAACAAAATATAAAAACAAAAACAAATAAAGAAACAAACAAAACAAAACAAAACAAAACAAAACAAGAAATCAAAACCAAGTCTGCTACCCCCAAGCCTGAGCCCTTGAAGGATAATAATGCGTGAATAAATACCATTTATAAAAGGAGCAAATACATCACTTTTATATATTTATCATAATTAAAAATTGACTGTGTTATAAAAACAAACTTTAAAAATAACTTTTATTGTTCTGGACATGGTGGTGAAGGCCTTTAATACCAGAACTTGGAAGGCAGATATAGACACACTTGTATGAGTCAGAGGCTAGCTTAATTTATGACCTGAGTTGCAGTCAAGTCAAGGATACACAAAAAACATTTAAAACATATTTACATAAAACGTATCTTTCTTTGTTACTTCATAATTTGACATCTAAATATAATCCTTTCTGTGCACCTTAATACTTACATCTTCTTACAGGTATCTTTCCTACATTCATGAAATTGAAAAGCTTCTGTAAGACAAAGTACACCATCAATAGAACAAAACAACATCCTATAGATTGGGAAAAGATCTTCACCAACCCTACATTTAAGAGAGCGTTAATATCAAAAATAAATAAAGAACTCAAAAATTAGACACCAACAACCAAAATAACCCAATTTAAAAGTGAGGTGCAAAAACAAAAACGAACTAACAAAAAAATGCCGGGCGTGGTGGCACACGCCTTTAATCCCAGCACTCGGGAGGCAGAGGCAGGCAGATTTCTGAGTTCGAGGCCAGCCTGTTCTACAAAGTGAGTTCCAGGACAGCCAGGGCTATACAGAGAAACCCTGTCACACACACACACACACACACACACACAAAAAAAAAAAAAAAAAAAAAAAAAAAAAAAACCGAACAAAAGTGAGGTGGAGGTGCAGAGCTAAACAGAATTCTCAACAGAGGAATGTCTAATGGCCAAAAAAAACGTTATAGAAAGGTTCAACATTCTTAGTCATCAGGAAAATACAAAACTAAACCATACTGAGATTCTACTTTATGTAGCAGATGTGCAGTTTAGACTTTATATACATTCCCCAGTGACTGGAGAAGAACTGACTCTGGATCTGTTGTCTGACTGCCTGCGGATCCTGTTTCTCTAACTGGGTCACCTTGTCTGGCCTTAGTGAGGGAGGATGCACCTAGTCCTGCAGTGACTTGATGGTGGAGAAGGTGAAGAGAATGAAGGAACGATCTATTTGAGGGGGTACTTGGAGAAAGGGAGCTGATATTGGGCTGTGAAATGAATAAATAAATGTATTTAAACAATAATTATAAAAATACTAATAGAAAATTAAAAGATGTAATATATAAAATGAACTGATACTCAATGAATAACACATTAGAAGTAAAAGAATATCAACAAATTATATAGATATTACTTTTAGATAAATATAATTAGTGTTCATCTGTTCCTAAGGCTGAGTGAATACACACTTCCATAGAAGGCAGAGAAAAACTATTAGCAATGGCATTGATTTGACACCTATTGCATGGTTTATCACTCTGTGATTGAATTTTTGATATTGAAATTAATTGTAGTGATAGAGATATACTCCCTATGTCCCTAATATAAAGGCATTCATAATTTTTTTAACTTTTTTTTCTGTATTATCAGATCAGTAAAGATAAGGTAGGATAAAGGAAGAATAATCTGAAATTAGCCAGCATCAAATTTGAAAGGGATTTTGGCTAAAATTATTTGAAAAGTATACATCTTATTGGGGAAATGGGAGTGAAAGGAAGGAGAGAGGATTGAGGAGGGGGGAAGAGAAGGGGAGAAAAGAGGAGGGAAGAGGAGAGAAGGGGAAGGAAGAAGAAGGAAGGGAATTCCTTAGATTCTAGATGGTTAGTCTATGTATTTTCTAACTAGATTCTGATATTCTAGTTGTGTGCAAAGAAATTATGTATCAGTATTTTTTTTCACTACAATATTAGTTTGTAAACTATGATCAAAGACAAACCACATGAATCTCTTGCTGGTTTTTTTTTCCAATTTTACAGTAAAACACATTAAATAATCACAAAAAAGACTTTTGTGCATGTCATGTCCAATAAACCTGTTGAGAAATCTTGATTAGGGAAAGAATTATTATATTAGAACTTGTGGAATGATAAGCTGTTAATCTCACAACAATTAAGAGTATAGGAATGATTAAAGAATTGTACCCTAAGTCTAAAATTAGAAAGATGATGTAATGTTTTGTATATGTTTAGCCCAGGGAGTGATATTCTTAGGAAGTGTAGCCTTGCTGCAGTAGGTGTATGACTGTGGCCATGGGCTTTGATATACTCATTCTAGCTGTCTGTAAACCAGTATTTGGTTAGCAGTCTTCAGATAAAGATGCAGAATTATCAGCTCCTCCTACACCATGCCTGTCTGATTGCTGTGATGTTCTCACCTTGATGATAATGGACTGAACCTCTGATCCTGTTAGCCAGCCACAATTAAATACTGTTGTTATAAAAGTTGTCTTGGTCATGGTGTCTGTTCACAGGAGTAAAACCCTAATTAAGAAGATATGAAGATAACTTTCTTCATCTCTTCTACCATATATTGCTATGGTTTCTAAGAAGTTGTACAAATAAACCATATCACCTGATCTTTAGTTGCAAATGCTGAATAGGCTTCAATGTTTTAGGGATCATTTTTGTCACATATTCAATTATGCATCATCATTCTCCTCTAATATTCCACCTCAGCACAATTCTTTTAATCAATGTAAACAAACAAACAAAACAAACCTCAGAACACATGAATTGAGAGCTGCACTTCCAACCCACCAAGAAAAGGCAAAAGATGAAATAGATTTTTGTTGTAGCTCAGAAAATGGAGAGAAACTTTTCCCAATAGTGATAAATAAGGGTATAAAGCACTAAACATATTGCTTTGGTTATGTTCATGTATATATGTGATAGGTGATAGATGCATGAGAAATTCATAGCTTATAGGTAGATTGGTAGCCAGGATTTTCTGAAGAATTAGAACTAATAAAATAAATATTAGTTCATGTGTTTCTGGAGACCTGAGTATTCTTCCCCTCTGCTTTCTGAAAGGTACAGAACAGGAGAGGAGATGGCAATGGGGTTATTTAGCCTGTATCTCAGGTTACTGGTCTGATCCAAGGTTAAGTTAGTTGGTTGGTACTTAAGTCCTAAAATCTGAAGACACTGACAATAAAATATGCATTTTCTAAGAGAACAAGAACACAGGGATTCTGACAACTGTACCTTTCTACTTTACTCCCCAGATGGGCTGTGATCACTCATATTAGTATGGGATACTGTATTTATACAGCTTCTCCATGTAGTCACTTCCTTGAGTCATGCCTTCCCAGACACACCAGCCACCTGAGCATCTCACACCAACCCAACATCTAAGCCTATCCAATAGAAAGATGGAAAATAGTAAATAAACCTGGCTACTATATAAATCAATATAAATTATGAAGTAAGCTTAAATAAACAAACATGTCACAGTCAGACATTGTCCAGTGAATTCCATTGTTAATGAAATAAATAGATTGTAAAATGATAATTTAACAAAATACTAACAAAAACGTCAGAATCCAGTACAAGATCCTCTGTTATTCAATATGATACATTGGTGGAATTGATCAAAATGGACTGTGGTGAAATAGATTCATTGTGGTTTTCAGAGATGGAATTCAGGGTTGAAGCATCTATTCTGGATATATGGGCCTTGCTGTCTCCTCTCATAGATTTTCTCATTATTTAAATTATTTCTGTCATTGAATGGATTTTCACTTAACAGTAGAATCTCATTATCCCTAATTGCAAGGAACCTGAATTTTACCTTTCAAAATAGGCTTGTCGTTTTACCCCTGACTAATCTTCTCTAAATTCCCACTTCATTTGCAATTCTCTTTTTGGTCACTGAGGATTTCCAAAATGAAGTCCAGTTCATTATATGCCTCATTATCGATATTACTGTGGGGCCATTATTGTCACTTACTCCAATGACCTTTGGTGTCTTGAATTCAGTCTCATTTAGAAGAACTTGAAAAATGCTACAGCCAGATGAATTGGACCACTTTCAAGGCACATAGTCATTTTCTTCTGATAAAATTTTATCCCAAAGCTTTAGAAAGGCAGGTGTGATACTAGTCAAATGTTTCTTCTTTTTTTCTTAGAATACAATGATTCAAATAACATGTCTTTCATTTTGTTTATTTAATTATCAGAGGCTTGCTGGATTTTAGTGTTTGTTTGAAGAAAAATCTAAAGAAGAGAAAAATTAAAATTAAGATTTTATCTCAAACTTCTTAAATGTAGTAATAATTCAAGTAAATAATATTCACTATGTTTCCAAGGGGAAAAGGTATAAACCAATATTTTCCTAACAGAAATATGTCATTAAGGGCCTGATACTAATTTTACAAAATTACAAAATATCCTGAAATATTGCAAATTCTGAAATAAAAAAGAAACACTAAAAGTGGATGAAAAGTTTTAAGATTTTACTATTAAAATTACAGTTATATAACCAAGAGTATTGTTATATCACACACATACACACACACACACACACACACACACACACACACACACACACATATATATATATATATATATATATATATATATATATATATATACACACACACACACACACACACACACACACACACACACACACACAGACATACTTATACACTTTCAGTTTGGTTGAATTTTGCCAAAGTATTCAGACTACAAGCTTTTGAACTACCACTTCTAGTGCATTATTTATTCTAGAAGATTGTGCTCCTTGGAGATGTGAACATACTGTACTTAGGAACATTATTTTTTTCTAATGTTTGGAGCAATCCTCTTGAAAATTATTTGTGGGAAAACTTTGTCTCCCAGTATTTCTGGAAGAAAGAAAACTAACCATAGTGTGAATTGATTACCAAACACTGTTAATGAAATCACATGGAGATAGCTTCTTGTGCTGTATTATAAAAACAAACAAACAAACAACAAAAAAAACATTTAAAATTATTTTATTCAGTGTGTGGTGTAATGGTGTATGTACCCCCACGTGTGTGTGTGTGTGTGTGTGTGTGTGTGTGTGTGTGTAAGACATGTGCAAGAGAGTTTGGAGGTCACAGGATAACTTTAGGGAAGGATCTGTTTACTCCACCCACTATGTATATGAGTCCCAGGTCAAGCTCAGATTGTGGGAAGTGACGCCAAGCATTTTACCCACTGAGCTATCTTACTTTTTTACTGGCTCTTATTGTACAGTTAGGATAAAAATACTCGATTTTGTTCAAGTGATTGACACTGAGCTCAGTTTCTTTCTCCACATGCTGTAGTCCTGACCCTATTCTTTTTTTCTTTTCTTTATCTTCTTTTGTCAGTTTATTTTATTTTATTAGATATTTTCCTTATTTACATTTCAAATGTTATATCTTTTCCTGATTTCCACCCTCCCTCCAGAAACCCCCTGTCCCCTCCCCACTCCCTCTTTTTCTATGAGAGTGTTCTTCCACTCACCCACCCACTCCCACCTCCATGACCTCACATTTCCCTATAATAGGGCACCCATCCCTCACAAGACCAAAGACCTCTTCTCCCATTGATGCCCAACATGGCCATCCTCTGCTACACATGGTGAGCCATGGCTCCTCCTTGCGACCCTATTCTTTTAAAGACTTCTTTTCTGATCTTATTATGTATCTAGTGCAATTTCTCTTTCATCATTCAAGAATTAAACAACTTGAAAGTTTTTTTTTCACATCTATGATATACAGAGAAGATCAAGTTGGCAAGATGGCTCAGTAGGGAAATTGCCCTGATCTACAGGCCTTAAACAACAGAGTTCTCAAGGGAAGGGAGCTACAAAGACAAATTTGGGATCAGACACAAGGGGAGGAGATAAGACAAAATTTTGTTCAAGCCTCATTTATTCTTGGAAAATGGAGGGTTTAGAAGGCTGAAAACCACAAATGGTATTTGCCCAGGTGCAAGGGCCAAACCAGTATTGTTGCTTGTTACACTCTAACATAAATGGAATGTCCCCATTGTAAAAGGTTTAGAAAGCAGTGTTCTCACTGTAAAAGGTACAGAAAGCCCCCTATCCTAAAATTTCCTGAGTCAATTGCAGAAACAGAATCAAGATTGTGGAAGAAAAAAAAAAGAGTGTTAATCAATAGATGATGGCCCAGGAACAAGATGGAGACTGAGATGCCAGGGGCTATGGTCCCCAACAGAACATATGTCATAAGAGGACCTGAGTTCAGATCCTAGACTTCACATATTGTCAAGAGAAAACTGGATCCTTCAAGTTCTACTATAACCTCCACATTCACACTATGGTTCACCATTTATACCTACATATACACACACATACACAATAATAAATAAAAATTTAAAACCAAGATACTATAAATACATTTCTCCATGCAATCATTTTCCTCTCAAAGACTGATGTTTTGACAAAAACTCTCAGTAGTCTAACTCAAGCTATCTATGATTAAATCTGAGCCCTGAAGTTATATACACTTCACAGTTTTCCTCTGCTGTGTCTTACATATTTGGTAAACAACATGATGTTTTACCAGAAATGTCTAACATTAAGATCATATAAAAATTCTCTCTGCAGCTCCTATAATTTCCTGGTTTTTTTTTTTTTCCTTAAAGGTTCTGTTTATTTCAGCATTTTCACTATAACAAAATATATTCTGGTGTGTTTTACACTTTACAGTTTGAGTTCACAGCAGGAAACATCTTATTAGTGGTAAAATGATATCCAGACATAACTGAGCCTATGTACAGAGACTCACATTACTTCCAGAGTTTTCACAGTGCAATTCACAGATTTCGATGACTTGGAAGACATGAGTATTGTGATCTGAACCACTGAAAGCTGCCAATATATTGACTCATATTCAACTCTGCACATGATTTATTGATACCATAGATGGTTCGGTAATGGTTTGCCTTCTTTATGACTAATAATATTCTTTTACTCTCCCAGAAATATAAAAAACAGTATTTAGTACCTCAAGAAACATGCATAAATGTTAATTACAAATACTATTTCAGAATTAAATATGAAAATATATAAGATAACAATTGTGGGACTCCTAAGGTTAATAAGTGGGTAATGGTGCTTACCTACTTTCATACATCACAACTGAATTAAATTCTTTTGCACTTGGTGGAAGAAGTAAACTGCCTCCCAGAAATTATCTTATGATACATATGTACATACACACCCATTCACATACATGTACACACATGCACACATAAACAATCACATACATGCATATACACATGTTCATGTACATGCTTACACATGTACATAATGACATATATAAATATATGATAACATGAATTAATGATATATAGATAGATGTACAGAAATAGATTATATATAGATATAGACAAAATTCTTCTGTCATAAATAGAACTCAGACAATATCAAGTCATTTTAAAATACCACATATAAGGACTAAGATACTTTCTGACAGCTTATTCAAAAATATTTTGAAATTTTTAATGCAGCATCAGTGATTACAAGTGTATTACTTTGCTTTCCAACTTCAGTGAAGATTATTGAGAAAAGATACAATGAAGCACTATAACACATCATGGCAAAGTTACTATAGATGGGAGTGAGAGCAGAACTACTGAGTCACACTGGAGCTACACCAGAAATCAAAGAGAAGTGAATGATCTTGCCCATGTCCGAGTAGGTCTTCTCATTGAAGTTAATCCCGTGTGCAATCACACTCATGGACACATTCAGAGAGCTGTTTTCTGGAGATGATTCTAATTTACCCACTTGAAAATCAAGACTAACAATTGCAATAAGCTATTCAACAATAGAAATATAAGACATAATATTGATACAGTATATATAGGAAGAATATGATCAAAAGATGTTTAAAATTTTAAAAAATGATCTAAGTAATAAAAATATACAATAATAGAAAGTTTATTTTATGACCATGATTTTAATTTTATACATTCAAGAGATATGATAATAAAATATCTATCAAAATATAAAAGTCTATATATATTTGTGTAGTTGTACAAAATAGAAAAGGGCCAACTAATGTGGAATGTGAAAAATTACTGATCACTAGGAAGTTCCTTAGAGGAGTGATATGCATGCCAGGTAAATAATAGGCATCTCTTTCACTTCAAACAGCCACCAGTTTTGAAGATATGAATTTGAAAACTGGTCACTGTAAATTACAGTGTTACAAGTTACAAAATCAAAGCATTTCTAGGTGGATAAAAAGCTTGAATGTCACAAAGGTATATAATACATGTATTGGTCACCAGAAAAACTTTATTGAGTCCAAAATTCTTAAGATAGGGAACCTCCGTATCCTACCTTTTTACAAACAACCTCTGTAAAAATTTATGAACCTCTAACAAATAACAAATGTGATTCAACTCCCATCATTTGAATAAGGAGAATGTCTCCAAATTGCTCAGCTTTTTATTTGTCTTTTTAAAATTTGCTACTCCATCCCTGTTTTAAGTTTTTCAATTCTAATGCCTGATATTTTATTTTAAATATTTCTCTTGGATTATGCACAAGCACATAGTTACCTCTACCATATTAGTTCTGAGATATCATCGACCAGAATTAAATTAACATCCACTTAACAAGGTGATAGAGGAGCACATCATTGAAGAAATAAAAGAGATGTTTGTTTGTTTATTTTTAAATAAATCCAAAAAAGATCTGTTACCAGTTCAAGAACACCTAAAATACCCCCATTGAAGACACAGACGAAAACAGGTATCAGAACAGAAGATTCAAATATAGAACAAAAGAAAACACATGTGTCACATAAGAGACACAAAACAGAATAGGGTCCCAGAACAAATGCTGTGAGGGAGGAACAAAAGTCAAGAGGCAATGGGAGGGAGGGGTTTCAGGACAATGAAGAAAACACCTTAGAACTCATATCTAGCTATTATGGAGGAAAATTGTGTAGGAAAGCCTTACAATAAAAAATTAGAATGAAAATGAAAACAGATGAGGCATGTGGCAACTGTAGCAGGACACTGACTAGAAGCAATCATATGGATTAATTTTGAGGATATAATAACATATTTATCTGGAGATATAAAACTGGCAGAATGGCATTAGAAAGATGATCAGATTCCTGTCTTGGAATTCATCCAGGACAAGAGAAAAAGTCTTCAAGGGTGGTATAAATAGTCTTTTTTATTTAAAACATGGTAAAAATGAAGTTTTAAAAGTTTTCATATCACAGCTTTGAATCTCTAATGCTACAATCATTACTATTTCATTAAAATAATGCATGTGGAGCTCAGCAGGTAATGATACTTGCTGCCAAGCCTAATGAATTGAGTTAAATCCACCAATGTACATATCTATGTTGAACATTTATACACTCATGAAGCACACACTCACAAATAAATACATACATAACCAAATAAAAACATACATATATGGATGCAGTGATTGAGTAATTAATAATTCAGGTTAATTTCCAAAAAAGAAGATTAAACTAGATATCTGATTGACATTTAGGGTAATAGACATTTTCATGCTTTAGAAATTTTACTTCCAAGAAGACCATATTCTGGTAGAGTATAGTGATTCATATATTCATGTAAGTTTTAAGTTATCTCAGCTATATTATGTGCTTGCCATGAGGTCCAACAAATATTCTACTCTCACTTAGTGCAAGATATATTTTCATTAAAAACAAAAACGTTTCACTAAATTTGCCTTCATATTTTCTATTCTGTTTACTTTCTAAAATCATTATTATCTGAGCATTACATACTGAAATTTATTTTATTTGTTCTGAAATGCTTTTTTGAAATATGACATGAAAAGAAAGGTTATTGTGATCAGAAAAGCCTGTGTAAGCAGCTATTTTCACTGATAGGCCAAAATCATTAAAAAGGATTTCTATGTTTTTAGCCTTCTCATCTTGATCACATTGCTCTTGTTTTCTATGTGTATTTAGTAAGTTTTTCAGGCACTCTAATTTGATCACTTTCAACCCCTTCTCTGACTTCTCTGATATTTGAATCCCACTCTTATACACCCAACATTCTATCATTAAAAAAAAAAAAAATCAAATCCAATTTCTGCTACACAAAAATCTCAGCTCTGTTTTCTTCTACTAGAACATGATTGATTTATCAGGGGCTGCAGTACTTTAGAGAAAACTGACTCAATCCCACCAATATCAGTTTCCAGCAGCTCCTTATATAGGGGTGAGATGTGATGACCAACTCCCCTCTTCCTGATAAGATTTCACCTGGCTTGGGCTTGTATAGGTTCTGTGCACACTGTCACAACTGTTTTGATTTCATTTGATGTGTAGCCACCTTGTTATATCCTGAAAACAGAGTTTTTTGGTTTTTTGTTTTTTTTTTTTTTTTTTTTTTTTTATGCACCCACTACTTCTGTCACTTTTGGTTTTTGGACTATGTTCCACAATGATTCTTGAGACTTGGAAATGGAAATGTAGCACAAATAATCCATTTAGGTAAGCATTTGGCAATTTCATGTTCTCTATACCTTGGCCAGTTGTTTTTCTCTATATTAATCATCTATTGCAAATAGAGCTTCTTTAATGAGAGTTGAAAGACACATTATTCTATGGATACAAAAATAATTCATTAGAAACTTTATATAGCATAGTGGGTACTCAGTAGAACAATAGAAATAGGTTCTTTCCTAGGACATAGAATTTTCCTAGACATAGGTTTTTGGCCTGATAATCATACTGGATATGGTTTCATTTTGTGGAGTACAGCCTATATGCAAACAAGAATTGTTGGCCACCTTCATGTTGCATTACTATTGACATAGTGGACAAGCTCTCATAGTTAAGAGTTTCTAACCAAAAATCTTCTGTATACTTGACTTTAGGACAACATTGTGGAAGTATTTTTCTCAATTAGGATTTCTTCATTCTAGATATGTTCAAGTTTGTTTCAAGTAGGCAAATATCTAATCATGAAATATATATTGTTAAGCAAGTTATTGTAAATCGCAGCATTAATTGGTAGGTAATACTGGTAATTTGTTTTCTCCTCTACTATATTGCATAGTATTTTCATATATGCTGAATGCTAGCCAATACATATTCAAGGTTATTAAAAGTTTGGTTTGTATAAGAGAAATCATGCCGGGTACTGGGAACCTAGCCATTATTCAGAGGCAATTAAGTCATGAGTCTTTAGAGAAGAGCCTATAATCATCATTTTACTAATCTAGCATAATCTCAAACTATATACTAAATATAAGTCCTTATACCCACAGATATAGTCCTCATCCATCATCAATAAAATCACTCTTTGCAACAGATATAGACCATTGTGTAACTACGCCCAATAAAAATTCAAAATTCTGGAGCTCAGATCCAGTGGATACATATACAAGATAACTCCTTTGAGAACACTGTAGAAGGTGAGTCAGAAAGATTGTTAAAAGCCAGATAATCAAAACTTTTGATATAAGATTGTGGGACCTAGTAATACCATATGGTATATATAAAATCTCAACAACACGACTGCCTAAAGAAAAATCAAACAAGAACATCTACAACAGACATACTAAGATGAACTGGTAAAGCTCAGGAGGCCTCAGTGAATGGGTGGGGAGTGGGGAGGGGAAGCCACAGGCAACAAAGAAATACTGAGAGTGAGTAAACACATCTTGTTCTCTGGGAAAGAACATAAAAATTTGTTATCCAGCCGGGCGTAGTGGCACACGCCTTGATCCCAGCACTCAGGAGGCAGAGGCAGGCGGATTTCTGAGTTCGAGGCTAGCCTGGTCTACAGAGTGAGTTCCAGGACAGTCAGGACTATACTGAGAAACCCTGTCTCGAAAAACCAAAAAAAAAAAAAAATGTTATCCAACCAAATAATTATCCCTGAAAACATACATAAAAGTACATGTTTATTGAGCATGACATATTTATATATTTAGAACATATATGTGCAAACGCACATACATATGTACGAATGTATATAACAACAATGAGAAAAGAGTTCATGAATTTAAAAGAGAGCAAGAAGGGATATATTTTATAGAATGGATTAGAGAAAAGGAGAGAATGATGTAATTATATTATAATATCAGAAGATAAAATAAATAGTTTTTAAATATGTAACATAATCTAGAAATGTGGATTCAGATTTCATATTCCAATGTAGATATTGTTACATGAACTTTTAAAGTAAATAAAAGAAATGTATTCCCAAATCAATGCCTCCACCAAATTTATTGATTGGGTTTTAGGTAGGTAGGTTAAAATAATGTCAGATAATCTCTGCTGCAAATTTCCTATGTTGTCTAGAGATATTCTTAGCTTTTAGGTTTATTATACCTAACAGTAGACTAAGTTAATATGTTCCAAAGTTCTTATCTAAAAATCAAAAGAATGTTAAGGTAGGCACAGAGATAATTAAAAAATGGCTAACAGAGGATTAAAGATAATTCTAATTAATTCTGGCTCTCAATATCCAACTTTTTAATGCTGAGATAATGAAGTTCTACCCAGTAAATCAATCCACATAATTTTTAACTTAAGCGTGGCTTTTTAGAAAACTTCAATTGATACCTGATTTCCATTTCTGTCCTATATTTTTCCTCCAGAGTTATTTTTGTCGCTCACATAGCCATAATTTCATTAGGTATAAATCTCTTTAACTGAGGTCATAATTTCTTAAATGGTAGGTAATTTATTTTGATGCAAAATCAAGGTTTTCATTGGTATAAATTTTTTATTGATACTAAAAATTTTAAAGTACAGTGCTTAGACCCAATCCTTCTATTGCTCTTATAATAAACATATCGGAGATGTTTAAGCCTGTGAGTTCAGGACCAAATAACAAATTCATGGCTCTAAGTTTATTTTGGGGGTGTTTTCAAGATTTTAATTAGAAATAGGTAAGAGTAGTTAATGGACAACAGTCCAGATTTCATAGATAGTTGGTTTTCAAAAATGTCAGAAATCCACAGAATGTGACATTTATGTTATTTATTTGCTTGTTATTGAGACTAGACTGCTCCTAACAGCTTTCCCTGTCTTGGATTCAAAGAAGAAATTGAACACCTATAAGTTACTCTAGTTGTGGAGAAAGAGCCACTAGGCAAGAATTGCCTCATTTCATCTAAGACATAATACTATCCAGAAAAAGGACACAATTACAGGTTTAAGACAGCTTGATTCTGCCAAGATAGATTAGTCTAGTCTCTTAATATCCTGTTTCTCTAGGTCTGTCGGATGATCTTGGCCAGAAGGCTAAAGACTGATGTTCCAACATTTTGAAGCAAGGAACTGTACAGGTGATCAGTGGTCTGTATAAATTGGCTAAATTTTGGAAACTATGTTAGGCTTCCTATATATTTTCAGTTAATATCAGTCATTCTTGAATTTCTGAGGGGGTTAACGACTTATAGTCTCATAGCCAACACAGGCTATTTACTTTAAGAGGAACAGATTTCAAAGGATAGTTATCAGATGACATACAATCTAAAGCCAGGACATAAGTCAGGTGAAAATTATAAGTCTTTTAAGTTAGGATAGATGACAGAGGTTCTAATTAATTGATAAAAATGATGGACTGGGTGTTGTGTACTTTATAAATTACAAAATAGTAATAGTTGTGTTCAAATGTTATTTTGAGAGAAAGTTTTTTTTTTTAATATAATTAAACAGAATGGGAGATATGTTACAGGATATTTCCTCTGCAATTACATCAGTACAGAGGAGGTCTGTGATTGGACAGGGGAAAGGAATGCGGACCTAAGAGTTACAGAGACAGAGAGCATCTCAGAGTAGGGAGAGAAGAAAGATGGTTGCAAACATGTACCTGTGTGGTATTTTCCAGCCACAAGTAGCTATGATTTCACAGGTTAGGCATATTGGAACAAAACTTTTATCATTATTAATTCACTTTGAAATTATGGTAATGGATTCTTGTAAATTGTGATATTATTGATACACAAATCTGGTTGGTTAAATAAAAGTTATGAATACTGATACTACCCAGGTACTGGGTATTGTGAAGTAATGGCTGACTGTGGGGTGCTTGGTAGTGAGAGGTGCTCAGGGGGACTCACCCACCAGAAAGAGGTCCTGGCAGGAGCGCTATGGTCTGGCATGGCCAAAGAGTTGACAACAACTCACAATAACATAAAGTGGGTATTATATCTCTGTGGCATATATTTATGGTGTTTGTTACACACTAGTGGATATAGTTTCTGAATATACAATTTAGTAAAAGTAGATAGTTTTAGTTATTCTCCTGCCATCTTTTATTTTCACAATTTATAATCTTACAGTGTATGTGTGTGTGTGTGTGTGTGTGTGTATGTGCATATATGTGTGCTTGTGTGTGTATGAGTGTGTGTGTATGTGCATGAGTGTGTATGTGCAGTATAGGACATATATTTGTATCATTGTTTGCAGCCATACACAGACATGCATAGACCATAGAAAGATATTGATGGCTATCTCTATTTCTCTCAGTTTTGTTGTTTTGAAATGGGGTCTCTCACTGATCCTCACTCTGATCATTTTGGGAGAATGGAAGCCACCAAGTTTCCACAGTTCACCAGTTTCTAATCCCATACACTAGGGCAGAAACATATTTGGTTATCTGATTTTTATATTAATGTTAAGAGTTTTTTGCTTTCACTGCAGATGATTTTACTCACAGAGACATCTCCCAACCCATAAAGTTATATACATGTGTCACCTACTCAGGCATTAAACTCCATGAAGTTTAACAAGGTGTTACAACTAACTACTGTATTCCATTTTTTGAACTGAAGTTTTTACTTTTATTTTTTATGAGCTTGGATGTCTAGGTTCATGCATTTCAGAATGTATATAAGAATTCTAAATCCTTCTTCTGCCATGTAGTATGTTAACTTGTCTCAAAATGTAGAATATGCTATGTATGTGCACAAGCTTTATATGTTATTAACTAAGGAAACATGCCTAATGTTTGTACATATCTGTGATGATGTAGTCTGAAACTTTAGTTTACTTTACTCAAGGGTCTCATAGGAAGCAATGAGTCTTTAAAAGGCTATAGCCCATGGGCAAACTGACAGAGAAAATCCAGATGAAGAGTTGTTTGCACAAAGTATCCATTTAATGGGAAAACTAACCTGATAATTGTTATAAAGAGTTTCTTTTTCTTAGATTCTAATTTCTTTCCTCTAAGCCTATAAACCATAAAATAGATGTATTTCAGCCAAGTGTAGAACAAAAGAGATGAATTTTCTCATTCTTTGCAATGATATCTGCAGTTGAAAAATACAATGGTGTATATGTGAAACATTTGGCACAGTCCTTTAGATACAGCATTCAATCAGCAGTTCAAAAATTATGTGTGAATTTCAGGCTCCCACTTTAAACCATTGAGGTAATTTATCTCCACCCTGACATCAGCACTTTTCATACCCTGCTGACACGTAGCGAAACTTCTAATTTAACTTTTATTTTAGTAAGTCAATGCACACTGAGATTTTAACACATTACTTTTACATGGTGGAACAGAGTCATAATTTCTATTTGTCAATTATGACTAAATAAAATGTCTTTTTGATATTTTTCTTGGACATCACTAGACCCATTTGTATACCATGTACATTGACAGATAATTGAAAAATATTAAGACTGACTTAACATAGTCAACAAACGTCATTGCTTTGTGTTACATAATTCCAAAATGTTTAATTTTCATGTATGCACATCAATTTGAACCCCAGCAATCTATCTATCTATCTATCTATCTATCTATCTATCTATCTATCTATCTATTTATTTATTTATTTATTTATTGTTGGATTTGTGGTTGGAGACTGTGGACAGCTGTCATAGAACACTGTAGATATCAAAGGACAGCTTGCTGGAGTTGGTTCTGTTCTTCCAATACATAGTACCTAAGAACCCAATTTAGGTCATGATGCTTTGGAGTAAACCTGTCTTCTTGGAAAGTCATCTTTCCCATCCCCAAAGCTTGGTGATTTGTGTAATATCTTTGCTACAGCCTTAAGATGGATGGTTCCTTGGGATTCTAAGACTGTAGGAAACACAGCAGATCTTCACTCCAAATACTATTGCTAATACCAAATACTTAATGCTAATAACATTTTCATACGTCTCATTTTACTGTTTACAAAGGGTGCTAGCACAAGTACTGGCATTTTCTTTCCAATCCCAAGATTATTACAACAAATCTCTCTCACTTATTCCTTATCTTTCTTTGTTTTATCATGGAAAGGAGGTACTATAATATGATATAAGGTTTTTATTCTTCAAGAAATGTAAATTACTACTTAATCTCTAATATTGTAATTGCCAATAATGTGCTCTATAAACCTGTGATTTTCACTGAATTGCTTCGATGTTCATAGAAAACATAACAGATGAGTAATGAATAGTTTACTGTGGAAGAGAGTTTGGAAATTGCTCAAATAAATTTCTGTTAATATTTTTGGTCATAATTGCTAATGATTCATATAGCTTGCAATTGCTCCAGATCACATTTTCTACAAATATTTAGCAAAATAATAACTAAAATGTACCGTAGCTGAACAATATAATTTATTTTAAGGAAAATAAATAACCAACAGTAACTATGATAGTTTCTAAAATCACAATAATACGACTTACTTTGTCTCATATGAGCATTCCTCAAGAAAACCATTCAGTACCATTTTTCAACACATACACACACACACACACACAAAACTATACTTTATTACAGTTTATATATAGCAGTACAATATATGTATTCAATAATACTACAATATGACTTGATGCAATTTAAAAAATAAAACAAAAAGAAATTTGCAGGTAGCAAAACTCTATTCCATATATATATATACATATATATATATATATATATATATATATATATATATATATATATATTTCTTTTTTTTCAACTTTTATTAGATATTTTCTTCATTTACATTTCAAGTGTTATCCAGAAAGTTCCCTATACCCTCCCCCCTCCCTGCCCTGCTCCCCTACCCATCCACTCCCACTTCTTGGCCCTGGCGTTCCCCTGTATTGGGGCATACAAAGTCTGCATGACCAAGGGGCCTCTCTTCCCACTGATGGCCAACTAGGCCATCCTCTTCTATATATGCAGCTAGAGTCATGAGATCAGGGGGTACTAGTTAGTTCATGTTATTCTTCCACCTAGAGGGTTGACGACCGCTTCAGCTCCTTGGGTACTTTCTCTAGCTCCTTCTTCCTTGGGAACCCTGTGTTCCATCTAATAGCTGACTGTGAGCTTCCACCTCCATGTTTGCCAGGCATTGGTATATTTTCCCCCGAGACAGCTATATCCGGGCCCTTTCAACACCATCTTGCTGGCATATGCTATAGTGTCTATGTTTGGTGGCTGATTGTGGGATGGATTCCTGGCAGCCGCAGTCGTTGGGTCCATCCTTTGGATTCAGCTTCACACATGATCTCTTTAACTCTTTCAATGTGTGCTTTGTTCTTAATTCTAGGAAGGGGTGACGTGTCCACATTTTGATCCTCCTTCTTCTTGAGTATCATGTGTTTAGTAAATTGTATCTTGGGTAGTCTAGGTTTCTGGGCTAATATCCANGTGGAATCTCAGGGTTGTTTTGATCTGCATTTCCCTGATGATTAAGGATGTTGAACATTTTTTTCAAGTGCTTCTCAGCCATTCGGTATTCCTCAGTTGAGAATTCTTTGTTTAACTCTGTGCCCCACTTTTTAATGGGGATATTTGATTTTCTGGTGTCCACCTTCTTGAGTTCTTTATATATATTGGATATCAGTCCTATATCTGATTTAGGATTGGTAAAAATCCTTTCCCAATCTGTTGGTGGCCCTTTTGTCCTGTTGACAGTATCTTTTGTCTTACAGAAGCTTTGCAAGTTTATGAGGTCCCATTTGTCAATTCTTGATCTTACAGCACAAGCCTTTGCTGTTTTGTTCAGGAATTTTTCCCCAGTGCCCATATCATCGAGGCTTTTTTCCACTTTCTCCTCTATAAGTTTCAGTGTCTCTGGTTTTAGGTGGAAGTCCATCAACCACTTAGACTTGACCTTAGTGCAAGGAGATAAGAATGGATCAATTCCCAGTCTTCTACATGATAGCTGCCAGTTGTGCCAGCACCATTTGTTGAAAAGGCTGTCTTTTTTCTACTGGATAGTTTAGGCTCCCTTGTCAAAGATCAGGTGACCATAGGTGTGTGGATTCATTTCTGGGTCTTCGATCCTATTCCATTGATCTACCTGTCTGTTGCTATACCAGAAAGGTACTTCTAAATGGGCAAGTGTGAGACATGCACCCAGTGACCATATGTGTCTATTTCATATTTCAGATGAGATGAATAGTATTTTATCAGAAGCCTTTATATTATTTTTTATTTTTATTGCTTTAGATTAAAGTAGATTTCTAAAGAGAGAGAGGAAGAAGAGTTTGGATTTGGATAGATCGGAAGTTGAGGAGTATCTGGAAGTATTTGGGGAACGTCAAATTATGATGAGAATATGCTATTTGATCAAAATCTATTTTCAATAAGAAAAATATTAAAAAGCAAGGCCAGCTTTCATAATTACAGCCTCAGAGAAATATGCATGAACTATAACTATTTTAAGGTTCCTTATATATTTAAAATTTTACTCTATTGGAATATTTGTGTTCATGTCCCCCTTTGTTTTCTGTGAGAGGAAACACCACTATCATTACATCCTTATATGCAACTAATGTGTCCACACAGAACTCTGTGACTTTTGCCTTCATTTGATGCCCATCAAGCATCCAGTAACTTTCTTAATGCTGACTCTGTTATGTCAAAGAAGCAAAAGGAACAAGGGTGGATCTAGGCCAAGGCATGCTGCTAAGAGATCACTCCTCAACAGTTCTGATAAAATGGGTATATTGGGGGAGGAGGGAGAGAGTAAGTCCATCTCAGAGTGGTGACATGAAAGAGATCAAGAAGACAGACTGGCCAACAAGCAGGTAATAGACAGATAGACCAAGAGATATAAGGAGTGAACAAAGTAGACAGGGAGAAGGATCGGGTTGACAGGGAAATTTTTTAAAGGTAACTCATAATGCATGTGGAAATAGCAATTTGTATTATAGAAATGCACCTCACTGGTGGCTCCCAGCAATGACAGAAGCTGCTGGGAATGAGTATTTAAAAGTCCAAAGTAGCTGATGTTTCATTTATAATAAACTATGCTTATCACTACTGATTTATAATTGGTTTATAGAACTCTCGGTACCTTGGGGACTCTCCTTTCCTTTCATTGGCTCTGTCTATGGCAATGACTATTAAAAAAAAAAAACAGTTTGGAAAATTTTCTCATACTGCATTTCTCAGAGTCATGTATTGGAAATGATGTTTAATAACATAATTCATTAGATGTCTGGGTGAATGCTTGCATAACTATGAAGAATATTTGATTATTATTATATTTTGAAAAATTATGTTGGGCAATTTGTTATATAGTAAGCAATATTTCAGTAAATATATTTAAAACAAAAATAACTAAATTTCTATTTTCAATTTTCTGAGGAACCTCCAGATACATTTTCAGAATGGTTGTACCAGTTTGCAATCCCACTAGCAATATAGGAGTGTTCCTCTTTCTCCACATCCTCTCCAACATGTGCTGTAATCTGAAGTTTTGATCTTAGCCATTCTAATTGGTGTAAGGTAGAATCTCATGGTCATTTTGATTTGCACTTCTCTGATGACTAAGTACTTTGAACATTTCTTTAGGTGCTTCTTGGACATTTAAGATTCCTCTGTTGTGAATTCTCTGTTTAGCACTATTCTCAATTTTTTTATTAAGTTGTTTGATTTTTCTTTGGAAGTTAGCATCTTGATAGATAGATAGATAGATAGATAGATAGATAGATAGATAGATAGATTTGTCCTATTGGCTATGTCCTTTGTCTTACAGAAGGTTACTGGAAATAGATCTATCTGAAGACCTAGATATACCACTCTTGGGAATATACCCAACAGATGCTCCAACATATAACAAGGACACATGCTCCACTGTGTTCATAGCAGCCTTGTTTATAATAGCCAGAAGCTGGAAACAATCTAGAATGAATAGAGAAAATGTGGTTCGTTTACACAATAGAATACTATTCAACTATTAAGAAATAGGAGCTCATGAGATTTGTAGGTGAATAAATGAAACTAGCAACTGTCATCCTGAATGAGGTAACTCAGATTCAAAAGGATAGGAATGGTATGTACTCACTAATAAGTGGATATTAGGCAAAAAAAAAAAATACAGAATACCTAAGGATACTATCCATAGTACTCGAGACGGTTAACAAGCCAAAGGGCCCAAGTGAGGATGCTACAATCTCAATTGGGAGGAATAAGAAAGCAATCATGGGGGATGGGGGTGGCAGGGGGATGTAGGGTCCTGGGTGGGAGAAGTGACATGGAGGGGAAAAGGGGAATATGGTCAGTTATTTAAGCAGGGAACAGGAAAAAAGCCCTGAGGGCCAGTAAAATGAATGGAAATATGCAACCTTGGTGAGAGGGGAGATGTCTTTTTACGTCCAGGAAAAAGACAGCATCAAGTGGAGGGATAGGGTTGCCATTCTACAGTCAGAAACTCTTACTCAGAATTGCTTCTGTCTCAAAGAATCGCAGGAACAAAATTGGAGAAGAGCCTGAGGGAAAGGAGGGAAAGTGACTGCCCAAATTGGGATCCAATTCAAGGGGAGACTCCAAGGTCTGACACTATTACTGAGGCTATGGTGTGCTTACAGACAAGAACATGGCTATCCTCTGAGAAGCCCAACAAGCAGCTTACAGAGAGAGATAAAGATACTTACCCCATCCATTGGGCTGAGGTTGGGAAACCCTGTGGTTGAATTAAGGAAAGGCTAGAAGAAGCTGAGGAGGAAGGGGACCCCATAAGAAGACCAGCAGTATCAACTAAACTGGAACCCTGAGATCTCTCAGTCACTGAACAGCATAAAGGAGCTAGTCTGAGGCCCTCGATTCATATACAGCAGAGGACTGGCTGGTCTTACCTCAGTGAAAGAAAATGTACCTAACCTTTGAAAGACTAGAGGCCCCAGAATTGGGGAGGCCTGGTTTGGGGTTTGGGTGGGGGTCATTCTCTTGGGAACAGGGGGGAAGAAAATTGGGATGAGGAACTGTTGGCAGGAAGACCTGGACGGGGATAATGACTGGACTGTAAAAAATAAAAGTAGATGGAAGCTGGAAAGAATGTGTCGCTGGCTGCTCCATGGATCCTGGGTCCTGTGGGCTCCAGGAAAGTCCCACTTGGGTCAGGTATTGGGGCTATAGTGGTGGTCTCACCTGTGATCTTAAGTGTGTGAGCACTCCTGGGAGACTTTAACCTAGAATTGCTCCTGTCTAAAGAAAATACAGAAGACAAAGTGTGGAGACGAGACTAAAGGAAAAGCCATCCAGAGATTGCGCCACCTGCAGATCCAACCATTATGCAACCACCCAGCTCAGACACTACTGCTGTTGCCAAGAAGTGCTTGGTGACTGATAGGGCTGTCAGCTGGGAAGCTCTGCCAGAGCCTGACCAATGCAGAGTGAATGCTTGCAGACAACTATTGGACTGAGCATGGAGACCACAATGGAAGAGTTAGGAGAAAGACTGAAGAAGCTGAAGGGGATTGAAACCCCATAGGAAGTTAATAATATCAACCAACCAGATACCTCATAGTTCTCAGGGACTAAACCACCAGCTAAAGGATACTCATGGAGGAACCCATGGCTCGAGCTGAATATGTAACAGAGGATAGCCTTATGTGGTATTAATGGGAGGGGAGGATCTTGCTCCTGTGAAGGCTCAATGCTCCAGTATGCTAGAATGGTGAGGCAGGAGTGGATGGGTGGGTGGGGAGCATCATCATAGAAGGAGGAGTGAGGGGGATGGAATAGGGTTTTGGCAGAGGGGAAACTTGGAAAGGGGATAACATTTGAAACGTAAACAAAATTATATAACCAATAAAAAAGAAATCTTTCAGAAAAACTTTAAAAAATTAAAAATAAAAAATAATAGTAATTAAAAAAAAAAACAATAACAACAACCTCCCCCCAAATATCAACCACTAAAACAAACAAACCTTTAAGTCTATGAGTGCCTTAGCTTTAAAATGATTGTCCTTTTTTTCCATAAGGTATAAAAATGAAAGATAATACCTGCTGTTCTCTAGGTATACATGTGTCATTATTTGTGTTAATTTTCCATAGGAAGTACTTCGAATTATTATTTATCTTTAGTGATCATAGAGATACCAAAGATTATTGGAGTTTTGTGTCTATTGCTAACCTTGACCAAGTTTTCCTTACCAGTATCTGAAACTGGATAGGAATATTTTACACCTGATTCTAAAAGTCAAATGTAAACATTCAATTAAAAAAAAGAGTAAAGAAAATAGTTAAGTCAAAAGTGTTTAAGGACCCAGGGTAGAAAATTATATCACAGAAGTCTATGGAAATCAGAGGAAAGCCATCCTTCACAAAAGATCTTAGCATGGCCACAGGGATACTCTTACTGCCAATCTAAGAAGTTACTCAATACTGTACATCTTTAATAATACTCAAAGTGAAGGACAGTAATAATGGATTATTTTAAGTCTGCACTGGGGATTGTTTTCATTATTTTACAATTGCTTTGAGATACAATATCCTAAGAAAAGAAAATCCTGAGATATTTTTGCGGTGATCATCCATAGCCTCACAGATACATTACCTCTGCTTGCCATGTGTGTCTTTCCTGAATTGATGATGGTCTGTTGCCTATAAATATGAGAAATAAGAAGCCATGTACATGACACCTACACTTAAAGCATTTATAGTTCTTACTGATGTTACAGAGACTCACTTAGAAGCCAGCACTCTTTTCTACATCTATTTCATTTCTGTGGGAAAAAAAAAAGTGGCTTCTGACTCCTGTGAAAAAAACTAATTCTTGAATTTTTGCTTTCCCTCTTCCTTCTAACTTTTCTTTCTAGTTATGGTGAGGAAATATGTGCCAGTAGTGGTAGTGCACACCTTTAATCTCAGCAAAGGCAGGCGGATTTCTGAGTTTGAGGCCAGCCTGGTCTACAAAGCGAGTTTCAGGACAGCCAGGGCTATACAGAGAAACCCTAAAAAAAAAAAAACAACAACAACAACAAAAAAAAAACAACAGCAACAAAAAACAATAAATAAATAAATGAATAAATGAATAAATAAATAAATAAATAAATAAAGTCTTCACTTTGAAGCCTATGGAAAAAAATCAAAGGATGAAGATAGATGAAGACATGAAGGAGAGAGGTAAGAGCAAGTAAAACCTAAAAGCAAAATGCCAAAGGAACACCTTTTGGATATTCTTCCCAGTTTGTAGTCTCCTTACCTTTACATTTCATAGTGTACTTGATTAATCCAAGGTGTTTGTATATGTTCATTCTGATGAAGATGTACATGGAATTGAATGAAAAGTCATTTTCTTACCTCTTGATTTTTGAGTCCTCTTGCTCCTTATACAGGGTTTGTGTGAAATGTATTTTCCTAGTGCATTTTTTTGGGTAGAAAAGCCATGTAATATTTCAAAGTTTTGGTAGCATCTTACATATGAAAATGATTTAGATCAGGTTGAAAATATAACTGCTTGAAGTGTTCAAAGATGTATTATTTAAGCAGTCCATTGACTGTCCTCTACATTAGATTAGATCAGTGGTATTGATACATATCAAGTGAGAACATATGCATTTTCTTTGACATGCAAATAGCAGTTTCCTCTAAAGTCAACAAGTGTAAATCAATTTCAATTGTATGCAATGGCTTTTCATGAAAATTGGGCTATGGTTTTTCTCATAAAACCATTAAAATAAAAATGATGAAAAGTTAATCTTCTTATACAAATCTATATGTTACACTAATCAAATATTTTGAAACTATATACAAATCAAATATGTTGAAATTATATACAAATCAAATATGTTGAAACTATATACAAATAAAATATACTGAAACAGGTTTTAAATAAATTAAAGTATAATGATTATATCATTGATAATTTCTACATAGAATTTCATTAGCTTATAAATATTACAAAATTTTGATACTAAATAAGTTTTAAGAATAGACTTTTTGAATATAGAACAAAATTAGATTAAAACACATGTTGTCGAAAGGGTGCAAATATGAAATAATATGGTAAAAACAACTAGTATAAATGACAGAAAGCCTGTTAGACAAGGAACAAATGCAGCAAGCTACTGAGCCTCTCCTGCGAAAGACGCCGGCCAAGCCAGGTATTAAAGATGGAGAGTATATATCTACTCACTTCCAGGAAAATGTGGAATGTAAGCAAACTAAATCCAGATAACAACATGTGCAATAGAGCAAAGTTCAATGGAAGCACAAATGAGATGTGTCTAGAGGACACCTTCTTCAGCTCACTTCAGGCTCCCAAATCAGAGCCTTCTTACTGAAATGTCTGGAAAACCTAACATTATAACAATTTACAGCTTATTAAATATGTATGCATTTCTCTTATTTAAGAAATGGATAGAGTGACTTTTACTCTTCTTTAAGAGACAACAAATCAAACAAACAACAAAAATAGTATTTGATACAAACTTTTAATTGCCTTTTTATTTTCATTTGAAAGAACTGCTGGTTAAACAATAGATAAAAGCAATGAAAGGAAGTAAAAGCAGTTTCAGTGAAGCACTCTATTCAACTTACCTTGAAATTTGTGTGGACATTACTTTTTTCCTTTTTTCCATTAAACTTTGAAATGTAATTCAGGAAGAGTTTTCTTCTTTGTAGGAATTAGTTGAAATACTAAATCAAACCTGAACTTACAGGAAAAGTATCAGTATTTTACCTTTTAAAGAAAGTGAAAATATGTCTTTAAATAATTTAATGGCTCATTCAAAATTAGATGTTGGTTTACAAATATATAATTCCTTTACCCTTCTTTTTGCTCTGTATCTGCCTCCCCACAATTTTCTGTCTCAGTCTGTATGTGTTTATGTGTTGTGTATATATCTATGTGTATAGTCATGTGCAGCCATACTCATGAACATAGAAGACAAAAAAGGAAGTCATGAGTCTTTGTCAACCATTCACTTCCTTATTCCCCTAGGATAGCATCTCAGTGAGACTTGAGCTGGCTGGCATCCTACATGCCAGAGTAACTCTTTTATTATGCTCCCTGTATCTAGGTTTACAATCAACTTAGCTTTTCAATATTAAGTGGTACTGAGTATCCAATCCCAGGTCCTCAAACTTCCATAGCATAGATGTCTTTCATAAGACTTCTCCCTGCCCTTACTCTATGATTTCTATATATCAGATAATTTTGCTAAATTCAGAGCTGGTGCTGCAAAGAAACAAAAATCCTGAACCAAAGCTAAACTGTAAGAGAAAGAGATTGGAGAAAAGAGGGAATGAGAAGCTGTGACAGTGAATGTGACCAAAGAGAATTCAAATAGAAAGAGCTTATCACAGTTGGGCATTGTCATTTAAAACCTAGAAGTTATTTTTAATATATAAAAAGACTAAGCATGTTAACATTTCCTCTAGGCTTTGCTGAACAGTTATCTAACAAGGCCAGGTATGAACCAGGAACCAGGCATATAAGGAGCCAGGCATATAAGTCATCTGTCTCCATCTTTCTGTCTCTCTGTCTATCTCTCTGTCTTTCTCTCCTCTCTCCATCTTCTTACTCTCTCCCCATGTGATTCTGGATGGTCTCTTCCCTTATTTCTCTCTCCTTTTGCTTTTCTTCCTTCTCTGTCCCCTTTCATTGCCTCTCCTCTCCTCTCCAGACTGTCTTTCCAGGTTCCCAATAAACTTCCCTTTATACTAGGCTTGTTGTATGGCTGATTCCTCAGAAAGATGTCTCAGCATGGGTCTGCTAAGTTACTACATCCCTCCTCATCATACTCCAATTTATAAAGGTATGAATGCATGTGTTTGATAGGAGCCTAGTATATGATATATGAATTCTGAGTTCTGATCTGCTTTTCAATCTAACACATTCTTCTCCTGCATGGTTTTTTTTTTGGGGGGGGGATTCTAACAATGTGCTCTCTCTCCACCACCCCTCTATATATGTTCTCTTATTCCAGGGATTCTATTTGTCTATCTATCTACTTATCTATCTATCTATCTATCTATCTATCTATCTATCTATCTATCTATCTATCATCTATTAGCAAGTTAAAGGTACTTGTTTTTGTTTGTTTTTTTTTTTACATATAACATATATACCCTCTGCACATACATTTTATGCTCACTGTCCTTACCAACACATGTTGCTAAAGAAGACCACCGTGTATTCTTAGAAGAAGCTACTTAAATCTCTTTCAGCTAAGGGCAATAAAGTGTATATTACAATCCTTCTTTAGATTAATGAAACTTAATCGGACATTGAGCATCTGGCTTAAAAACCTTAGCATGTTTTTGAAGAAAAGTGTGAAAGTGTTTATCATATCAAGAGCTCCTACATGGAGACTTGGTCTATATTCTGGCATAGAGACAAGAGGAAGCAGAGTAACATGAAACGATGAGATAATGTTGGGATAGCATTTTTCAGTCTAAATTAATATAAGTAATTACATGGTAGAAACTGTAGATGATAAGGTTTCAAACAGTGTTTAAATAGAGAATAGAAAAGAATATTAAAAGTAGCTGCAATTTTTAAAACCTGATGTTAGAGCGCACAGTGCAGTATTAAGTATAGTTAAATTATTTTGAACACAAGGGGAAATTGTGGGCTTCTAAATTTAGTAAAAGAGAGCATTAGTTTTGAATTATGTGTCTGTCTTTAAAATATAAAGTCAGATAAGCTTACTTCTTTCATTCAAAATTACATCTGAAATACTGAAAAGCATCAGTTTCACAGGTAAAAACATCACACTTTTTAATAATATTTTGAGAAATCATGATTCTATTAAGTTAGAATGGTGATTTGTAAGCCTATTTGAGATTTTGAATGTTAAATACAGAATGATTTGTAAAACTTGATATCTTAAATTAAGAATTCCAAAATCACTATCCCATGCTATTTTCAATCTTGAAACAAGAAAAAGAAATAGATATAATATATTACAGAGACAGGAAGGGACTTAGCCATCTTCTCATACATGCACACATTTGTAAGGTCATGATTTTATGCATGCGTACAATCCCAATTTCATGATTTCATGCACACACACAAAATAGTAATATGAACAAAATTATAACAGAAAAAATATCTGCCAAAGAAAAACATTCTTTTGTATTTGACTAGGTTTGAATGTAAAGTCTAAATTTACTGATAAATGGAAACAATTTTTTGTATAATTTTCACTCTCCCTGTTTCTTCTTCATAGGTGATGAAAAAGTAAAGTACATATAAATTTATTATTTCACAAAGAAACTCAGATGAATAGAACAAGAATAAAAGCCTTACACATAAATGATTACTTAAATAGATGTGATTAGTATATTCACAGAAAGTTGGAAATTGGCCAAGTTGAGCATGTACCAACAAATCTGAACAACATGAGCACGTGTCTCAGAACTCACAAGAAGCCATATATGGTGCCACACATCTGTGATCCCAGCATTCCTACAGCATAATAGATAGAAGAGGCAAAATACATATAGAAGTAACTGTAGTAGACAAGTAAGCTTCCTGTAGGTAGTCCACATTTTTACATAGCTGAAATGAATATATCTTGGCCTTACGCTCATATGGGGATGAGGTGCTCTTCTTGGATTACTTCTTGCTGCTTCTGTACCTTCTAATATTTATCATTATTATATTTCTCCTGTACCTAGTATGGCATTAATAGGCACTGGAAGATTCTCACTGCTTAGAGTCTGGTGTGATTGCTTCATGGGAAACAGGCCCTTCTATTGGGCCATTTTCCTACAGATCACATTGAAGATGAACTTTTATATAATAATATTGTTTAAATGAATTAATGATCTTATAGAATTCCTGAATTGATTTAATAATTTTAGGGAGTTAGATATTTTATAAAGAAGATTCAGTAGACGATTTAAGTTGTTTTTCCACAAAGATATAACTAATAATAGAATGTGTCCCTTCTTTTTAGAAGTAGTGAGAGCTGAACAGCAGAGCACAGTGAGCGTTCATGCATTACAAGCACTTAGTTGTACTTGTGAAAAGGAAACTATTTATGAGATAGATTATTGAACAAAGAAACCATTGGCTGTATATTGGATCTGAGTTCCAGGATCTGGTAATATAAGAATGTGATAAAAATGTTTTATGTGTACCATATAACCATGAAAAGGCTGGTTATGAAAAAAGCAAAAGATTCTATTACTAGTATAAATAATGAATAGATAGGCCAGTTTAGCTAAATAAGGTTTCAAAAAATAAGACACAAGATAAATTAATATAAACTATCATCAGTATAGGGGAAAACTAGCTACAATTGACTAGGCTTGCTTAAATTTTGTTAATTAATGACAAAAGAATTATTGCTTTAAAGTTAGGACAAATTTGTGGAACAAAAATTAGATGAGAAATGTTCAGAAAGGTGGGGTTTCAAAGAAAGAATATATAATCAGTGATCATGTTATAATTTCCCTCTATGTAATGATTATAATCTGCCTTTAAAGACTGTGGTTTTGTTTGTGGAGAATATGTAAATTGTAGCTGCGAAATAATGTTTTCTTTTTTATTACATAGAGAATTTTTGACTTGGTTAGTATAAAAAGGCTAATAGAAAAAATAAAATTGCTGGAGCCATGCTTCACCCACAAAGTGTGTGTGTGTGTGTGTGTGTGTGTGTGTGTGTGTGTGTGTGTGTGTATGTGTGTGTTCCTCTTTTCCTGGCCCCAGAGAATTAAGTTTTGATTCCTCAGAGAAAAGTCTCCTGAGTAAAAAGTCGCCAACACCACACATCCTCCTCAGTACCTAACTTGTAGAAGCTGGCTTTTGGCAGAATGGCTCACCTGGAATAATGAAGGACAAAAAAGCAGATACAACAAGAAAAACATGCCTCAACAAGACAAAAAGAAAAAAATCACAACTAGCAGCTGTCCTCTGACATCTATATATGTACCAAAGCATGTATACGCTCATACTCACCCATATCTCTCACACACACACACACACACACACACACACACACACACACACAAACAAGAAGAGATGTTTTATAGACTACTAATTTTCAGATTATATCTATTATGATATTTTTATTTAGTGTGGATTTGTATATGTGTGTAGAGACAGTGAAGGTCAGAGGGTAACTTAGGGAAACTGGTCCATTCCTTTTTCCATATGGGGCCCAGGGATCAAACCCCAGCCTTCAGGCTTTGGAACAAGCACCTCTATCTGCTGAGCCACAGAAACAGTCCATAGAAAGTCTTCAATAAGTTGTAAATGGATAACTTACATACACTGAGGATTTTGTATATAAATATCTAATTTAAAAAATAACTTTATATTAAAATTTAGTTTTTACAAGATTTATTTATTCATTTTATGTATATTAGCACACTGTACCTGTCTTCAGACATATGAGAAGAGTTCACCAATTCCCATTACAGATGGTTGTGAACCACCATATTGTTGCTGGGCGTTCTTAACCACTGAACCATCTTTCCATTTTTAAAAATTGTCATTTTTAAATCTCAGAATTTTGAGAATAATCTTTCAAGAAGAGATGCAGGTATATTCTGGGAGATCATTTTCGTTAGTCTTCCAGAGAGACAGCTACCTTTTATCAGCTGTGAATTATTAAGATTTTAAATAAGTGAGGTGGGTTTTAAGTTTTAGACTTAGTAAGTTTTAAAATTTGTTCAATCAACATGAACCTGTATCTTTTTCATAGATTCAACTTGAGCTCTAAGGAAGGAAAATAATTACTGAGCCCTTTGAATAATATTTCTTTGCAACTCTGTATTTAGATAAGAACTTAAAAAATATGTGGGGCAGCTCCACCCTCCTTCAGGTCTGCATCTACCCATACAATTGCAGATCAGTGCATCATTCCCTACCCCACAATTCCACCTACCTCCCAGGATGTCTGATCTACCCTGAGACAAACCCTTACCTGCCCCAACCCCTTCACCTACTGGGACTCTAGCAAGCCTAGTAGTCCTGGACTCTGCAGTCAGTCTGGTCAGCACCTACACAGCAGCTCCAACTGCCTGCATCACTTCTGGGAACTCAGGCCAAGCAACACCATAGTCAATCAGATGAAGATATGCAAATGCAGGAACATAGTGAACACAGCCAATACACCTCCAGAACCCAGCCCTTCTTCTACAGAAAGCCCAGGATTATCTTGACACACATGAGTAGCACGAGTGTGAACCATTTCAAGTTCACAATAGAGGCATTTTAAAAGTGTATAAAGAATTCCCTTAAACAAACACAGGAAAACACAACCAAACAGGTAGATGCCCTTAAAGAGGAAACAAATCCATTAAAGATATACAGGCAAATACTATTAAACAGGTGATAGAAGCAATAAATAAAAGACAAACAGAGCCATCTCTGGATATGAAAAAACTAGGAAAAGAGAATGGGAACTAGAGATGCAAGCATCACCAAGAGACTACAAGCAGGCATAGAAGATGCAGACAAAGAAAATGTTAAATGTAAAAAGTTCTTAAAACTGAAAATCCAGAAAAAAAAAAGGGACACTACATATAAAGACAAGACCTAAAATAGTAGAAATTGAAGATGTGAATATTTCCAGTACAAGGGGGCAGAAAATATCTTAGACAAAATTATAGAAAAAGTTTTGCTAAGCTAAAGAGATAGCTATAAATGTACAAGAAGATTATAGAACACCAAATAGATTGGACCAGAAAAGAAAACCCCCCTGCCATATAATAATCAAAATACTAAATGTACAGAGCAAAGATAGAGTAGGGCATCTTCTGGGTATATACCCAAGAGTAGTGTGCCTAGGTCTTCAGGTAGAACTATTTCTAATTTTCTAAGGAACCACCAGATTAGTTTCCAGAGTGGTTTTAACACTTGGCAATCCCACCAGCAATAGAGATATATTACTCTTTCTCCACATCCTCTCCAGCATGTGCTCTCATTTGAGGTTTTGATCTTAGCCACTGATTTCTGTAAGGTGGAATGTCAGTGTTGTTGTTGCTGTTGTTGTTGTTGTTGTTGTTGTTGTTGTTGTTTTATTTTGTTTTGTTTTATTTCCCTGATGGCTTTGGATTTGGACTTTGAACACTTATTTTTTTTTCCTGAATGAAGGAACTATTTGTTTACTGTTGAATGAGAGGTGACAATACCCACCTCCCAAAAGAAAGAAAACAATCCCAGATGCAGTAGCTGTCTAGCATCTAGTTTGAAGTCACCCAGGAGCAGGAATGGTGGCTCCAAATTGAGGTTTACAGAAGAATCAGCACTGAGACTCTTGTTTGTAGAAACTCCTTGCACCTGGCCTACTAAGACAGGTGGGATCCTGGAGTAGCTATTAGGGAAGAGGCAAGAGCAAGGGAACAAGAAACAGGATCAGCTGAGGCTCTTCATGCTCTGAATCTCTCCATCTTGAACAGGAAGCTGTAGAACACTTCATTAAATGTTTATCAGCTGTTAAAGATTCTTCTGCTGTGAATTCTCTGTTTAGCTCTGTAGCCCATTTTAAAATTTTTATTAGATATTTTCATTTACATTTCAAATGCTATCCTGAAAGTCCCCTATACCCTCCTCCTGCCCTGCTCCTCTACCCACTTACTCCCACTTCTTGGCCCTGGTGTTCCCCTGTACTGGGGCATATAAAGTTTTCAAGTCCAAGGGGCCTCTCTTCCCAATGAGGGCTGACTAGGCCATCTTCTGCTACATATGCAGCTAGAGACACGAGCTCTGGGGGGTACTGGTTATTTCATATTGTTGTTCCACTTATAGGGTTGCAGACCCCTTCAGCTCCTTGGGTACTTTCTCTAGCTCCTCCATTGGGGGCCCTGTGTTCCATCCTATAGATGACTGTGATCATCTACTTCTGTATTTGCCAGGCACTGGCATAGCCTCACAAGAGACAGCTATATCAGGTTCCTTTCAGCAAAATCTTGCTGGCATATTCAATAGTGTCTGTGTTTGGTGGCTGGTTATGGGATGGACTCCCGAGTGCGACAGTCTCTGGATGACCCATCCATCCATTCACGTTTGTTTGTTTGTTTGTTTTTCGAGACAGGGTTTCTCTGTGTAGCCCTGGCTGTCCTGGAACTCACTTTGTAGACCAGGCTGGCCTCTAACTCAGAAATCTGCCTGCCTCTGCCTCCCAAGTGCTGGGATTAAAGGCATGGCCCGCCACTGCCAGGCCCATCCATTCATCTTCTTAGCTCCAAACTTTGTCTCTGTAATTCCTTCTCACAACAGTCAGAATGTTTATGATCAAAAATTCAGGGGACAGCAGATGCTGGAGAGGATGTGGAGAAAGAGGAACACCCCTCCATTGCTGGTGGGATTGCAAGCTTGTACATGCACTCTGGAAATCAGTCAGTACCCCATTTTTAAATTGAGTTATTTGGCTTTTGGAAGTGAACTTCTGTAGGTCTTCATATATTTTGGATATTGCCTTCTATTGTATGTAGGTTTAGTGAAGATAATTTTCTCAATCTGTTGGATGCCATTTTGCTCTGTTAACGATGTCTTTTGCCTTACAGAAGACTTTCAGTTGAATAAAGTCCCATTTATCAATTCTTGATCTTAGAGCCTGTGCTATTTGGGTTTAAGAAATTTCCCCCTGTGCCAATGAGTTCAAGACTCTTTTCCACTTACCCTTCTATTAGATTCAGTGTATCTGGTTTTATGTTGAGGTTCTTGATCCATTTGAAATTGAACTTTGTGTAAGGTAATAAATATAGATCTACTTTCATTGATCTACATACAGACTGACAGACAATAATTATTTCTTGATGAAGCTTTCATTAAAGATCAAGTGACTGTAGGTGTGTGAGTTCATTTCTTATCTTTGATTTAATTCCATATATATATATATATATATATATATATATATATATAATCTTCAAATAGTGAGTTTATTTCTTATCTTTGATTTAATTCCATATATATATATATATATATATATATATATATATATATCATATCATCTTCAAATAGTGATACTTTGACTTCTTCCTTTCCAATTTGTATCTCTTTTATCTCCTTTTTGTGTCTAATTGCTCTAGCTAGAACTTCAAATACAATTTTGAATAGATAGGGTGATAATGGGCAAAACTGTCCTGTACCTGATTTTAGTGGGATTATTTCTAGTTTTTCTACATTTAATTTGATGTTGGCTGTTGGTTTGCCATATATTATTTTTAATATGTTTAGGTATGTACCATGAATTACTAATCTCTCCAGACTTCTAACATGATGTAGTGAATGAGATGATCATGTGACTATTTTTCTGTTATAATGTTTATATAGTGTATTATGCTGGTGGAATTTCATATATTTAGCCATCCCTGAATTCCTGTGATGGAGCCTACTTGATCATGGTGAATGATGGTTTTGATGTGTTAATGGACTCAGTTTTCGAGAATTTTATTGAGGAATTAATATCAATATTCAGAAGTGAAATTGGTCTGAAGGTCTCTTTTCTTTGTTACATCTTTGTGTGGTTTAGGTATGACAGTAACTGTGGCTTCATAGAATTAATTAGGTAGTGTTCCTTCTGTTTCAATTTTATGACATAGTTTGAGGAGTATTAGCATTAGCTCTTCTTTTTAGGTTTGGGAGAATTTTGTACTACAACCAACTGGTCCTGGGCTGGTTTGGGTTGGTAGGATTTTAATGACTACTATTTCCTTAGGGGTTATAGGAATGTTTAGATAGTGTAAGTGATTTTGACATAACTTTGGTATGCGCTGTCTTGAAAATCACCCATTTCATTTAGATTTTCCAGCTTTCTTTTTTTTTTTTTAATTTCCCCAGTGTTCTGTTGTTATGTCTCCCTTTTCTTTTTTGATTTTGTTAATTTGGACACTGTGTATGTTCCCATTAATTAGTTTGGCTAAAGGTTTATCTATCTTGTTGATTTTGTCAAAGAACCAGTTCTTGGTTTTTTGTTTTTGTTTTTGTTTTTTTTTTTTTTTTGGTTTGGTTTTTCGAGACAGGGTTTTTCTGTGTTCCCCTGGCTGTCCTGGAACTCACTCTGTAGACCAGGCTGGCCTCGAACTCAGAAATCCGCCTGCCTCTGCCTCCTGAGTGCTGGGATTAAAGGCGTGCGCCACCATGCCCGGCGCTTCTTGGTTTTGTTGATTCTTTGTATTGTTCTCTTTGTTTCTAATCGGTAGATTTTAGCCTTGAGTCTATTTTCTGCTTTCTACCCCTCTTGGTTATTTTTGCTTCTTTCTGTTCTAGAGTTTCCAAGCTTGCTGTTAAGCTGCTTTTATGAGATCACTCCAATATCTTTATAGAGGTACTCATTGCTATGCATTTTCCTTGTAGCACTGCTTTCATTTTGACTCCTAAATTTGAGAATTGTGTCTTCATTTTCATTGAATTCTATAGAGTTTAATTTCTTTATTCTTTCCTTGACCAAGTTTTCATTGCATATAGAGATCTTCAGTTTCCACGAGTATGTGAACTTTTTGTTATTTTTGTTTTTATTGGAGTCCAGCTTGAGTCCAGTGTGAGCTAATAGAATACATGAGATGATTTCAGTATTCTTGTGTGTGTTATATGGCCACTTTGGGAGAAGGTTCCTTGAGGTTCTGATTAAAAGGTATATTCTTTTGATTTGGGGTGAAATGTTCTGTGGATATCTGTTAAATCCCTTTGACTCATAGCCTCTATTTGTTTCACTGTGTCTCTGTTTAGTTTCTGTTTCAATGACCTGTCCAGTTTCAATGTGTGTTTTGAGTTTTAGTAATGTTTCTTTTACACATGTGGCTGCTCTTGTATTTGGGGCAAAGATGTTCAGAGTTAAGACTTCTTCTTGGTGCATTTTTCCTTTCTTGAATATGAAGTGTACTTCCCTATCCCATTTGATAACTTTTACTAGAAAGTCTATTTTATTGAATATTAGAATGGCAACTACAGATTGTTTCTTGGGACCATCTACTTGGAAACCTTTTTTCCAGTACTTTACTATAAGGTAGTGTCTGTGTTTGTCACTGAGATGAGTTGATTGTATGCAGCAAAATGCTAGATCCTGATACATATAAAATCTTTTAGCCTGTATCTTTTATAAGGAATTGAATTAATTTATGTTGAGGGATATTAAAGAGCAATAATTGTTAGTTCCACTTATTTTTGTTGTTACAGGAAGTAACATTTTTCCATGGTTCTCTTATTTTTGGTTTGTTGTGAGATGTTTAATTTCTATTGTTTTGTTTTTTTACTCTCATATTTTTATTAGATATTTTCTTTTTTTTTTTTTTACATTCAAATGTTATTCTCTTTCCTAGTTTCCACTCCCAATATCTCCTACTCCCTACCCAGTCCCTCTGTTCTCGAACCCACCCACTCCCATTCCTAGACCTGGCATTCCCTATACTGGGGCATAGAACCTTCAAAGGACCTCGGGCCTCTTCTCCCAATGATGACTGCCTAGGCCATCCTCAGCTACATATGCACCAAGAGCCATGAGTCCCACAATGTGCTTTCTTTGATTGGTAGTTTAGACCCATGGAGTGCTGGGGATACTTGTTAGTTCATATTGATGTTCCTCCTATGGGGCTGCAAAAACCCTTCAGCTCCTTGGGTACTTCCTCTAGCTCCTTCATTGGGGACCTGTGCTCCAGCCAATGGATGACTGTGAACATCTACCTCTGTATTAGTCAGGCACTGGCAAGGCCTCCCAGTAGACAGCTATATCAGGCTCCTGTCAGCAAGCACTTGTTGACTTCTGCCATAGTGTCTGGGCTTGGTGGTTGTTAATGGGATGGAGCCCCAAGTGGGGCAGTCTCTGGATAGCCATTCCTTCAATCTCTGCTCTGAACTTTGTCTCTGTTACTCCCTCCATGTTTTTTTTTTTTTTTTTAATAGACATTATTTTAGCTTGGTGTGATAATTAGAAGTCTTGGAATTCTAGTAGGTGACTGTATAGATAAGTCAATAGAGAGGATGGTGACCTGAACTAGAGAAGAACAAACCTGAGCAATAACAATTATGAACCTCTATGGAAATTTTATTACCCTTCTAAGAAGGATTCTGAGCTTCTGGGCTAATATCCACTTACGTGTGAGTGCATATTACATGTGTTCTTTTGTGATTTGCTTACCTCACTTAGGTTGATATCCTCCAGATCCATCCATTTGTCTAAGAATTTCATAAATTCATTGTTTTAAATAGCTGGGAAGTACTCCATTGTCTAAATATAGCACATTTTCAGTATCCATTTATCTGTTGAGTGAAATCTGGGTCCTTTCCAGCTTCTGGCTATTATCAAAAAGGCTGTTTGAACATAGTGGAGCATGTGTCCTTATTATAAGTTGGAGCATCTTCTGGCTATATGCCCGGGAATGGTATTGCTGGATCTTCCAGTAACACAATTTTCTGAGGAGCCACCAAACTGATTTCCAGAGAGGTTGTACCAGCTTGCAGTCCCACCAGCAATGGAGTAGTGTTCCTCTTTCTCCACATCCTCACTAGCATCTCTTGTTACCTGAGTTTTTGATCTTAGCCATTCTGACTGTTGAGAGCTGGAATCTAAGGATTGTTTTGATTTTCATTTTCCTGATGATTAAGGATGTTGAACTTTTTTTAGGTGATTCACAGCAATTTGTAATTCCTTGGTTGAGAATTTTTTATTTACCTCTGTAGCCCATTATTTCACAGAGATGTTTTGTTTTCTTGGGTCCAACTTCTTGAATTCTTTATATATATTGGATAATAGCCCACTATCAGATTTAGGATTGGTAAAGATCCTCTCCCAATCTGTTGGTTGCCATTTTGTCTTATTGACAGTGTACTTTGCCTTACAGACGCTTTGCAGTTTTATGAGGTCCCATTTTGTTGATTCTTGATCTTACCGCACAAGCCATTGCTCTTCTGTTCAGGAATCTTTCCCCTGTGCCCATATATTCCAGGTTCTTCCCCACTTTCTCCTCTATAAATTTCAGTGTCTCTGGTTTTATGTAGAGTTCCTTGATCCACTTAGACCTAAGCTATGTACAAGGAGATAAGAATGGATCAATTCATGTTCTTCTACATGATAACCAACAGACAGTTGAGCCAACACCATTTGTTGAAGATACTGTCTTCTTTCCTATGGATGATTTTAGATTCTTTGTCAAAGATCAAGTGAGCATAGGTGTGTGGGTTCATTTCTGGGTCTTCAGTTCTGTTTCATTGATCTACCTTTCTGTTACTGTACCAGTACCATGCCATTTTTATTACAATTTCTCTGTAGTAAAGCTTGAGGATGGTGATTATGATTCCACCAGACTTTCTTTTTTTATTGTTAAGAATAGTTTTTCCTATCCTAGGACTTTTGTTATTCCAGATGAATTTGCAGATAGCCTTTTCTAACTCTGAGAAGTGTTGGGTTTGAATTTTGAAGTGGATTGCTTTGAATCTGTAGATTGCTTTGGGTAAAATAGCCATTTTGACTATATTAATCCTGCCATCCATGAGCATGAGAGATCTTCCCATCTTCTGAGATCTCCATTGATTTCTTTCTTCAGAGACTTGAAGTTCTGAAGAAACTTCAGTTTCTTAGTTAGAGTCACACTAAAGTATTTTATAATATTTGTGACAATTTTGAAGGGTGTTATTTCCCTAATTTCTTCCTCAGCCTGTTTATACTTTGTAAAGAGAAAGGCCACTGATTTGTTTGAGTTAATTTTATAATCAGCTACTGCACTGAAGTTGTTTATCAGGTTTAGGAGTTCTCTGGTGGAATATTTGTGCTCACTTATATATATATACTATCATATCATCTGCAAATAGTGATATTTTTTACTTCTTTCTTTCCAATTTTTATTCCTTTGATCTCCTTTTGTTGTCTAATTGCTCTGGCTAGGACATCAAGTACTATATTGAATTTGTAGGGAGAGAGTAGGCAGCCTCGTTTAGTCCCTGATTTTAGTGGGATTGCTTCCAATTTCTCACCATTTATTTTAATGTTGTCTACTGGTTTGCTGTATATTGCTTTTATTATATATAGGTACGGGCCTTGTATTCTTGATCTTTCCAAGAATTTATCATGAAGGGGTGTTGGACATTGTCAAATGCTTTCTCAGCATCTAATGAGAAGATCATGTGGTTTTTGTCTTTGAGTTTGTTTATACAATGGATTGTGTTGATGGATTTCCACATATTGAAGCATCCTTGTATCCCTGAAATGAAGCCTACTTGATCATGATGGATGATCATTTTGATGTGTTCTTGGATTCGGTTTGTGAGAATTTTATTGAGTATTTTTACATTGATATTCATAAGGGAAATCATTCTGAAATTCTCTTTCTTTGTTGAGTCTTTTTGTGGTTTCCGTATCACAGTAATTGTGGCATCATAGAATGAATTGCGTAGAGTACCTTCTGTTTATATTTTCTGGAACAGTTTTGTGGAGTGTTGGAATTAGGTCTTCTTTGAAGATCTGATAGAACTCTGCACTAAACCCATCTGGTTCTGGAATTTTTTTTTTGGTTGGGAGACTATTAATGTCTGTTTCTATTTCTTAGGGGATATGGGACTGTTTAGATGGTTAATCTGATCCTGATTTAATTTTGGTACCTGGTATCTCTCTAGAGAATTTTCCATTTTGTCTAGGTTTTCCCGTTTTGTTGATTATAGGCTTTTGTAGTAGCATCTATTGTTTTTTTTTAGATTTACTCAAACTCTGTTTTTATATCTCCCTTTTCATTTCTGATTTTGTTAATTAGGATACTGTACCCTCTAGTTAGTCTGGCTAGGGGGTTATCTATTTTGTTGATTTTCTCAAAGAACCAGTTCCCAGTTTGGTTGAGTCTTTGTATATTTCTTTTTGTTTCCACTTGGTTGATTTCAGCCTTGAGTTTGATTATTTCCTGCCACTACTCCTCTTAGGTGTATTTGCTTCCTTCTGTTCTGTAGCTTTTAGATGTGCTGTCAAGCTGCTAGTGTATGCTCACTCCAGCTTCTTTTTGGAGGCACTCCGACCTATGAGTTTTCCTCATAGAACTACTTTCATGTGTCCCATAAGTTTGGGTATGTGTGGCTTCATTTTCGTTAAATACTAAAAAGTCTTTAATTTCTTTCTTTATTTCTTCCTTGACCAAGTTATCATTGAGTTGTTCAGCTTCCGTGTGTACTCGAGTTTTCTATTATTTATATTGTTATTGAAGATCAACTTTAGTCCTTGGTGATCTGATATGGTGTTTGGGATTATTACAACATTTTTGTATCTGCTAAGGCCCATTTTGTGACCAATTATATGGTCAATTTTGGAGAAGGTTCCATGAGGTGCTGAGAAGGTATATCCTTTTGTTTTAGGATAAAATGTCTTATAGATATATGTTAAATCCATTTGTTTCATAACTTCAATTAGTTTTACTGTGTCTCTGTTTAGTTACTGTTTCCTGGATCTATCCGTTGATGAGAGTGGAATGTTGAAGTCTCCCACTATTATTATGTACAGTGCAATGTGTACTTTGAGCTTTATTGAATTTTCTTTAATGAACATGGATGTCCTTGCATTTGGAACATAGATATTCAGAATCAGGAGTTCATCTTGGTACATTTTATCTTTGATGAGTAAGAAGTGTCCCTCTTTATCTTTTTGGGGAACTTTAGGTTGAAAGTCAATTTTATTCGATATTAGAATGGCTACTCCAGCTTGTTTTTTGGGACAATTTGCTTGTAAAATTGTTTTCCAAGCTTTTAATCTATGGTAATGTCTTTCATTGTCCCTGAGGTAAGTTTCTTGTATGCAACAAAAAGTTGGGTCCTGTTTATATAACCAGCCTGTTAGTCTATGTCATTTTATTGAGGAATTGAGTCCATTGTTATTAAGAGATATTAAGGAAAAGTCGTAGTTGCTTCCTGTTTATTTTGATGTTAGAGTTGATATTCTGTTCATGTGGCTATTTTTTTTTAGGTTTGTTGAAAGATTACTTTTCTGCTTTTTCGGGAGCTTAGTTTCCAACATTGTGTTGACGTTTTCCCTTTATTATTCTCTGAAGGGCTGGATTTGTGGATGGATATTGAGTAAATTTGGTTTTGTCATGGAATACCTTAGTTTCTCCATCTATAGTTATTGAGAGTTTTTCTGGGCATACTAGCCAGGGCTAGCATTTGTGTTCTCTTAGGGTCTGTATGACATCTGCCCAGGATCTTCTGGCTTTCATAGTCTCTGGGTAGAAGTCAGGTGTAATTTTTTTTCAACTTTTATTAGATATTTTCTTCATTTACATTTCAAGTGTTATCCAGAAAGTTCCCTATACCCTCCCCCCTCCCGGCCCTGCTTCCCTACCCATCTGCTCCCACTTCTTGGCCCTGGCGTTCCCCTGTACTGGGGCATATAAAGTCTGCATGACCAAGGGGCCTCTCTTCCCACTGATGGCCAACTAGGCCATCCTCTTCTCTTTTCTAAGTTGTCTATCTCCAGGGTTGTCACCATTTGTGTTTTACTTATTGTTTCTATTTCTCTTTTTAAGTCTTGGACCATTTTGCTCAGTCCCTTAACATGCTTGATTATATTTTTCTGTATTTCTTTTAGAGATTTGGTTTGTTTGGTTTTTTTTTTTTTGTTTGTTTGTTTTGTTTTGTTTTTTCCTCTTTAAGGGGTTCTACCTGTTTACCTGTATTTTTCTATATTTCCTTAAGGGAATTATTTATATCCTTTTGAAGGCCTTTATCACCTTCTTGTGTTGGTATTTTAGGTCACAATCATTCTTTTCAGGTAAGGCAGGGTAACCAGGCTTTGCTGTGGTGAAAGAACTGATTTCTGATGGTAGGTCCCAGGTCAGCTGGCTCTGTGGGTGTCCCAAGTAGCATAGGTATTTGGGTGGGAGTCGTACCTGTGACCCTGGTCTTCTGCAGACATCCTGGAACATATGCAAGCTGTAGAGTGTGAGAGGGTATAGGACCACTGATTTTGCCTGGGTGGAGAGGCAGACTGGAAGACAATCCTTGACTTTATTAATGATACTCTGTTATATTTGCAGACTGTAACCTATCATAAAAGTTCTTTGAGAACCTCTACCCAGCAGCTGACCAGAACAGAGGCATATACTAACAACCAAACATTGGAGGAAGATTTGAGTCTCTTATGGAAGAGTTGTGAGAAGGATTAGAGACCCTGAAGGAGATGGAAATCCCACAAGAGGACCAATAGATTCAACTAAAATGGACTTTGGGGAGTTTTTAGAGACTGAGCCAGCAACTGTTAATCACACTGGGCTGGAATGAGATACCCCACCCCCGGCACATATGTACAAGACCTAAATCTTTGTCTCCATGTCTCCAACAATTGGAGAGAAGGCTCTCCCTAAAGCTATAGTCTGATTATGGTATCTATTCCCCAATAGGGATGCCATGTTTGATCTCAGTGGGACCGAATGTGCCTATTTTGGCAGTGACTTGATGTATCAAGTTGGAGGATATATGATGAGGACAGTGGTGGGGCCATTTTTTCAAAGGAGAAGAGGAAGACAGATGGGGGAGGGTCTCTTCAAGGACATACATGGGGGGGACAGCATTTGGTATATAAATAAATGCAAAATATAAATGTAAAAATATATAAAAAGTAAAAAAAAATAAATAAAAATAGGTAGGCTGGTGTAGTGTCTATATGATATGACTGCTGTGTCAAATATCCATGTACATTTTTCCTCATACAATCTTGCACAGGTGCATGTGCTCCCTGTTCTTCCTTTCCAAACAACCATTTTCCTAACAAGCAATGGGCTTTGTTGCCAGCTCTTTTGACTCTGAGGTTAAATCAGAACATTAAAAGATAAGTTCCTTTCTATTACAAATGAATACTCAAAAACAAATAGGTTACTTTATCTCTGTACACAAGGAATTACTAAGAACTGTACTGTGGCAATTATTTGAACTATAGGCTCTTTTGTAGTGTATAGTGAAATAATCATTCAAATGTTACTAATCCAAGGATAAAGAAAACACTGAAAATAACAGACAAGCTCATGTAACATCAGGAAGTGTTAAGACCTCTCCATAATTGACAGACACCAGCTTTAAAATCAGCTATACCCCTGACTTTCCTAAAATAAGTAACCTGTATTATTCACATCAGTGTGTGATCAAAAGTTCATATTATAATATCATAATAACATTTAAAATGTAAATGAAGAAAATAGTTAATAAAATTGTTTTTGAAAAAAAAACAATAATAATATCATAATCTTCCTAATAGAATGTTTTGTTTATGCTTGGGGACTATAATTGCTGTGCAGCAAAATTGTGATTTGAAATTATAATTCACAGGAACACAGTTCTCCTGGGCATTGTAAAGTTTCAATATTGTGACAATTCAGTATCTCTCAACCCCAGTGTAGATGATGGGTATTTTTCTACACTCAATGCTGTGATATTAGGAGATTTTTCTGAATATAGGAGCATGCTTCCTAGAGGTTGACATTAGAGAGGTACATGCTTCTCTCTGCTTTCCTAAACTTCTGGAGTTGCTATGAGAAGATCACTTGTGATATCTCATGAGCTGGAAGAATGACAGGTATAATAAGCAAAAAACCTGCAGCCCAAAAGTTATATAGCTGCTTCTAACCTCCTGTTAAAGAAATAAGCTTAGGACTTATACACAAAGAGTTCCAAAGCTTCTTTTCAACCATTAGTGTCAGTCAACAGCTGAGATAGCATGATTTATGATCCTTGAAGGAAAGTATAATAAAACTAACAAGTAATGCTGGAAACCATCTTGATAGCTACATTAAACATTTCAGATAATTTGCAAAATATAAGTAGCTGGATTTCTGTAATATCTAAATATATTTTTATTATTTTCAGGTATTGAGAAACAAGAATGTCACCAATAGCAATGAACTAAATGAAGTAAGTTTTAACACAGGCTCTATATTTGCCATGCTAAATAAGGATATAGTGTTCTGAGAATGTATATACAGTGATAGGATATAATCTGGTACAAAGAGAGACTGTAGTAAAATCCTGTGAACTAATGGTGTCATCCTTGAGATTCAACAATGTGCAACACATTATTTTTTAAAATGGAGTACATACATTTTATCTTCTCTAAAACAATGACTACCATGATGTGTAAATAAAGAAAAATAATATCTAAAACCTCTATATATGCCATCACCTATGGGATTTACAATCCACTAGCAGGGGCTTTTGTTGTGGTTGTTTTTTGTTGTTGTTGTTGTCGTTGTTGTTATTGTTGTTGTTGTTTTGTTTTGTTTTTGTGACAGGGTTTCTCTGTGTAGGCCTGGCTGTTCTGGAACTCACTCTGTAGACCAGGCTGGCCTCGAACTCGGAAATCTACCTGCCTCTGCCTCCCGAGTGCAGGATTAAAGGTGCATGCCACCATTTCCTGGCTCCACTGGCAGTTTTAATAAACAAGTGTCTTTAGAAATGCCTTTGACTAACTGATCTGTAAGGGAGATGTAGACAGAAATAGTAGCAAGGAAGGAGACAAAGTAGTAATCACATACTGCAAACATACGTAAAATTTCAAACAAAATATACAAACCAACCAACAAGCAAAAAACAGAAATTGAAACAAAAGTAAAGCAGTGGAAGCATTTTCAGAATGCAAATGAAGGTCAGAGACACTCGTATAAAGGCCATTGACACAGCTGATTCTTCAGCATGTAAACTATGTCCATCACACAGGTTATAGAGATGGATGAATGTTCATGAAGCCAACACATGTGTTGCAGAGAGAGGCTTATGTTGTCAACCTTATTTGCATAGTAAATTCAAATCTAGAAGGGTTATGTCTTTAGTCACCGTAAGAAATAACCAACAAAAGACTTAGTTTAAAGTTTATAGGATTCTGATTTTTCCTATTAGCTATGTCCTTTGCTTTTCAGAAGCTTTTCAGTTTTATGAGGTCCCATTTATTAATTCTTGATCTTAGAGTCTGAGCCATTGGAGTTCTGTTTAGGAAATTTCCCCTGTGTCAATGAGTTTGAGGCTCTTTCCCACTTTCTTTTCTATTAGATTGAGAGTACCTAGTTTTGTATTGAGGTCCTTGATACATTTGTACTTTGAGCTTTGTACAAAGTTTCAAATATGGGACTATGTTTATTTTTCTACAAACAGATTGCCAGTTAGACCAATACCATTTATTGAAGACGCTTTTTTTTTTTCCATTGTAGATTTTTTGCTTCTTTTTCAAAGATCAAGTATCTTTAAGTGTGTGATTTTATTTCTGGGTCTTGAATTCTATTCCGCTGATCAACATGTCTGTCTCTGTACTAATACCATGCAGTTTCTGCCACTATTGCTCTGTAAATCGGGAATGGTGATTCTCTGATGGAAGTACTTTTATTGTTTAGTATTACTTTCACAATTCTGGGTCTTTTACTATTCCTAATGAATTTGGGAATTGCTCTTTTCAATTGGTAACCTACGGTTTGGGAAAGTCTTCACTAACCACACATCTGTTAGAAGGCTAATATCTAAAATATATAAAGAACTCAAGAAGTAAACCACCAAGAAACCAAACAACCCAATTTAAAAAAAAAATGTGGTATAGAACTAAACAGAGAATTCAGAACAGAAGAATCTCGTATGACTAAGAAGCACTTAAAGAAATCTTCAAAGTCCTTAGTCATCAGGGAAATGCAAATCAAAATTACTCCAAGAGGTGGGACCATGAAAGGTAGCCTTTTTTCTGGTTGAACTAGGTTTAAACCCTGAAGACCCAGTGGATAACTCTGCAAGGGACAGAAGGAAGTTTGCCCTTTCCCAGACACCAAGCTCCTGAAACGAGACCCCAGCAGCATAATTCTGTGGCAATCAGTCATGTAGGGCAATGACCCAAGCTCCTGGTATTCTTTCTGGACTACACCCCACAGTTACCTGGGAATAGCTAGGTATGCTCCTCGCAATGGTTGCCTAGTAATAGCCAGGTAGGCCTGGGCCACTATAAAAGGGGCTGTTTGCCCCCTTCTCCCTTTCTTGCTCTTACTCTCTTACTCTTGCCTCTCTGCTCCCTTGTTCCCCCTTTCTCTATGTGGCATGGCCAGCCTCTACTTCTCCACTCTCTTCCTCTCTCTGCCTTTCTACAGTAAATGTCTTAAAACTGTGGACTCTCTTCTCATCGGGATCCACTGTGCTGGAGCAATGGAGAAGATCTTCCTCTAAAGAGCTGCACATATAATCTTAAGCTGGAAGGCTTCTTTGTGTTCTCATTCGTGGTCTACACTAACCTAAGCCACCCACCCAAACAAGCCAAGCACTCTCATCCCAGCGAGAACCAGCCAGAGCTCCTCCTCCTGACCTTTTCCCTTTGGCCCAGGCTAGAGACAGCCCCTCTGGCCTCTCCACTCCATTCTCAGCTCTTTCTTTTTCTTTTTCTTTTTCTTTTTCTTTTTCTTTTTCTTTTTCTTTTTCTTTTNGGGACCAATGGCTCCAGCCACATCTGTAGCAGAGGATGACTTTGTCAGGAATCAATGGGAAGAGAGGCCCTTGGTACTGTGAGGGGTTGGTACCCCAATGTAGGGGAATTCGAGGGCAGGGAAGCAGGAGTGGGTGGGTTGGGCAATACCCTCATAGAATCAAGAGGAGGTAGGATAGGATAGGGAGTTTTCTGGAGGGAGGGTAACAGGGAAAGGGGACAACATATGAAATGTAAAAAAGAAAATATCCAATTAAAAAAAAAAGGCTATACTGCTTCGCAATCAGAAAAAAAGAAAATAAACAAAATATGTCATAATAAGTATATTTCAGAAAAAAGTCATTAATGAAAACAAAGCTAAAATACTGTCATAAATTTGAAGAAAAACAAATTACATGTGAATCAAACTCTGAAAACAGGCTGAACAAAAAACAAATAAATTCTCACCAATATGACTGCTCAAATATAAGCTGAAAATGTACAATAACAATGGACAAGACAAAGAAGGCAGGGGAAGCCCATAAAATGACCAATATACACAGAGGAATAAAAGCAACTAAAGAGTGCTGAGAACTGGAGAGATTGATTTTCTTCCCTAGGGAAGGGAATAACAAATATTTATGCAGTAACAAATATATATATATATATATACTCACACACACATACATACACACACATATTTGGAGGCAAGAGTAGAAGTGGAGAATGATCTATTGTAGTATAATATCAAAAAATAAAGGAAATAATTAAACATTGAGATGAAAAATGATGGGGGCATATTGTCTAACCATTATCCTCATAGTTGATAGAAAGAAGTGCTGGATAGTCAAAGAATAGAAAGAGTGTTGAGATACCTCCAGTTTAAACATGTTGGGAATATAAGGAAAATTTAATATCATTGAAAGTTAGTATACCTATGACTTGACATGAGCTATGCATCTTAGAACGGTTGCTTCATATTTAGAACTTGTGAACTTATGTTTTAAAATATCCTGGCAAAAGCAATTTATGGGACAAAACGTTTACATAACTCCAAATTAAAGACATTTCATAGAATTTTAAGAAGAGAGATCCTCAAAGTAAAAAGGAGATATTGATTCCTGATGTTTGGATCCTTTATGACAAGCCTGACAAAGGCATGATTTTACAATTTCTTTTCTGCATAGAACTTCCAGCTGAAACCAGGTGCGTAGGACAGGGCAGAGAAAATTGAGAGGGAGAAAACAATTCCCTTCCTTCCTTCCTTCCTTCCTTCCTTCCTTCCTTCCTTCCTTCCTTCCTTCCTTCCTCCCTCCCTCCCTCCTTTCTTTTCTTTCTTTCTTTCTTTCTTTCTTTCTTTCTTTCTTTCTTTCTTTCTTTCTTTCTTTCTTTCTTTCTTTCTTTCTTATGAAAATATTTTTTTAATGGAAATCTCCAAGTTTGTTTACATACTTTGCAAGTTTTCTCTTCTTTGTTAAGAGTATATTACAGACTTTATATGCCCCAGTACAGGGGAATGCCAGGGCCAAGATGTGGGAGTGTGTGGGTAGGGGAGCAGGGCGGGGATGCGGGAGGGTATAGGGAACTTACTGTATAACACTTGAAATGTAAATGAAGAAATTATCTAATAAAAATTGGAAAAACAATTTTAAAAAAGAGTATATTACAAAATGATTGCTTACTTGTGACATCTGGATGGATGAAGAAGCAACTGTGCTGTCATTTTATGTTTGCTGACTGCATTTTACTTTTTTATTTTTTAATTTTATTTGCAGACTGCATTTGCAGACAACAGGGTCCTTGTCCATCCTTTACTGAATCCTCTTTGTGAAAATTATAAGCAAAGATAATGACCTCCAGTAAATATTCACGGAATAGGAATGGGTAAGTAAAATTTTCCTAAATATGTAGTTCAGTGGGACACTCTGATTAAGGACTTCGTTGTACTGGTTACAATTTACACACACCTGGTATATGTGCTCTTATTCTAAGATGGACAGAACAAAGAAGTTAATTCATTGCACCTCCATAACTTCTGACTAGTCTTCATCAACTTTGTCCAATTGCAGCATAAATGTAGATGTTGAGGAGAATTATCTGCAAAGTTTTTGGAAGTCATCCACACCTGGGTCTCATCAAAATTCAGACTTAGCTATTTTGGAACAGATTCTGTTCATTAATATTTATACAAAGACAATTCAGGAATTAAATATGATGTCAGAGCTGAGAAATCCTACCCCAAGTCAGGGAGTGTTCCATGTAATACTTGAACAAAATTTCTGATAGTAAACTTGGAAAAATAGACAATGTATAGGAAATAAGACATAAGTAGGTAGAAGAACAATGGTTGTAAATTATTAAAATAGTTTTGTTATCAAGTTATTTATAAGGTACCTAAAGTTTGTTACAGGGAAATACTTCAGAATACTTTATGTTGATTCAAAAGCTAAGTATCTTCTCCTTTAGGAAATGCAGAAGGTTTTTATTCTAAAATCATTTTATTAGTTTTTATTAGTTTCATAAAATTTCCATGCAATTTATTTTTATCATACTTATCCTCATCTAACTTCTTCAACAACCATTCTGTTACCACTAATCATATAGATTGTGTTCTTCCCTCTAAAGAAAAAAAAAATCCCATCAAGTATAATTTGTTCTGTCCATTCTTTTATGTGTGGCATTCAACCGAAGCATGACTAACCTATAAGGGACCACACTTTTAAAAAGACAAGCAAGTAGTCAATTCCAAACACACTTAATGGTATTTTCGATATATGGAGGCTTTCTCTTTCTCTTTCTCTTTCTCTTTCTCTTTCTCTTTCTCTTTCTCTTTCTCTTTCTCTTTCTTTCTCTTTCTCTTTCTTCTCTTCTCTTCTCTTTTTTTATTTTCTTTGTCTCATAATGCTTTGTCTGCTCCACACTTTTTTTTTTCACCTTACAGGTCTTTTGTTTAAATATTATGGTTTATAATTTTGTTTTTATTTATTTTTTTAATGTGGGGGAATGGTTGTGTCTCTTCATCTCTAAGTGATTATTGTACTTTCTCTTTTTTGTTTTGTTTTGGTTTGTTTCTGTTTTTTTTTTAAGTGTTTGTTTTATCCTATTTGTGTTCACTTGTTTTAGGTTATCATATTGATTTTTTGTATGTCTGTTTGTTTGCTAATATGAGACAAGAGGGGGGATTGGGATTTGGGTGGACGGGGAGGTGGAGAGGAACTGGGAGGAGTTGGAAGAGGGAAAACCATAATCAGAATATTTTGTTTCAAAATATCTTTCTTTCTTTCTTTCTTTCTTTCTTTCTTTCTTTCTTTCTTTCTTTCTTTCTTTCTTTCTTTCTAAAGATAGTCAGTTTCTCTTCCAGCAGTTATCAATGGTCATTAGCTCTTTATCTAGGAATAGGACATGTACTCCTCTCTTCATGATTGTATGTATGTATATATATATATATATATATATATATATATATATATATATATATATATCACTTAAACTTGCACATGATTAGAGATGGTTTGTCGCAGACCCTCTCAAGTCCCTTGTCTGCGTGGGTCGAGTTCTCTTGAGCAAGTGGGCAGTGATTCAGCGAGTGTGGGTGACAAACAGACTTACACACAAGAGAGTGTGTAATATCTGAGTGTAATTGTGAATTAAAGCATCAGACTTTTTATACAGTGGGGATACGAGAAACCAGGGGAGCTTCATCCATGGACTTACAATGGTACAATACAATAGGAATGAATACATCCAAAGGACTTACAGGAGCCAGGCAATGTTTACAGTAAATAGTAAGGCAACTCTGTTTAGGATCAGCTACTAACAAAGATTTCACATCCTAGTTACAATTTGTGCCTTTTCCTTTGAGCCTTGTGAGAACTAATCAATAGGGGGTTTCGCACACAACCGCTGTAGATTCTAAAGAAAGAGTTGAGCCGAACATGGTGGCACATGCCTTTAATCCTAGCACTGGGGAGGCAGAGGCAGGCGGATTTCTGAGTTCAAGGCCAGCCTGGTCTACAAAGTGAGTTCCAGGACAGCCAGGGCTATACAGAGAAACCCTGTCTTGAAACACCCCCCCCCCCCAAAAAAAAAAAAAAGAAAGAGTTTACCAGCTTGTTAATTATCTGCTAAGTACTCTGTTTTCTACCTGGCTATAATGAGGATTTCCTCTGTTAGTAGGAGATCTATTTGTTTCCTAAAACTATTGTTCCTAGCAAGCATTCTGCAGACCGATTCTGAGCTACTTTTGGCTTCTCTCTATGTAATGCTAATTAGCTTCCCTGTCTCTAGATACTGAATTCCCAGGGAAAATCAAGAATTCTCTAGGACTGTTGGAACGCTGGAAGTCTTAGCTTATGTCAAGATTCATTCTATGCTTAATATAAAAATTCCCACTGAATGATCTATGCACCAGACTAAATTCAGGGATAAAACTGGTTGTGAGAATGTCTTCCCAGGAGAATGAGTTCCTTTTGAAACTCTTGTCTCATGAGCACCTGTAGGCTTTTGGGCCTGCCAAGTTCTGCACTGGGATGTCCATCACAATGGTTATTAGTTCAATGAATTTTGATGTCCAACCTCTCTGATATGTCCACAAACTATCTACTTGAATTCATCCGTGACCACTTAAGTTTAAATCGATAACTTCTTTATTTTTCTTAGACTTGTTCTTACTGCATGTGAATTTTAATTAGATCTCATATTTTACCAATTTTTATTGTATATTTAATTTATTTACTTTTCAAATGTTATCTCCTTTCCTAGTTTCTCCTCTGTAAACCCTTGATCCCATGCTCCCTCTCCCTGCTCCTATGAGAGTTCTCCCCTACCCACCTACCCACTCCTGCCTCCCCTCCCTGGCATTACCCTACACTAGGGCATTGAGCCTTCACAAGACCAAGGGCCTCTCCTTCCACTGATGTCTGACAAGGCCATTCTCTGATACATGTGTGGCTAGAGGCATAGGTCCCTCCATGTGTACTATTTGCTTGGTGGTTTAGTCCCTGGGAGCTCTGGGGTGTCTGGCAGGTTGATATTGTTCTTCTTATTGGTTGCAAACCCCTTCAGTGACTTCAGTCCTTTATCTAACTCCTTAACTGAGGGTGCATGTTCAGTCCAATGGTTGGCTGTGAGAATCCACATCTGTATTAATCAGAATCTGGTTGAGCCCCTTAGGAAACAGATATAGCAGGGTCCTGTCAGCAAATACTTCTTGCCATTCATAATAGTGTCTGGTTTGGTGTCTGTATATAGGAGAGATCCCCATATGGGGCATTCTCTGGATGTCCTTTCCTTCAGGATCTATTCTACTCTATGTCTCTGTATTTCCTTTAGACAGGAGCAATTCTGGGGGCCTTGCCTAAACTCTGGATATGGTCTCTCCAAGTTCCGCATACCCTTTGTTGGACATTTAGCTAACTTGATCACTGTTGTGTCCTAGGAGCCTCCTGCTTTCTTGGTATCTGGGATTTTCTGGTGACTACCAGCAGTTCCCTGACCCCATTTTTTCACAACTCTATTCAAATTCCCAACCCTCTGTATATCATCTATGTCTTCTCCCATATCTGATCCTGTTCTTCTTTCCAAGTTCCTCACACCCTATAACTCACATGAGTATATTGTTTCCCCTTCTAAGAAGGACTGAATCGACCACACTTTGATCTTCCCTCTACTCGAGCTTCATATGGTCTGCAAATTGCATCTTGGTTATTCTGAGCTTTTGGGCTAAATATCCACTTATCAGTGAATGCATACCAGTTGTGTTCTTTTATGACTGGATCAACTCACTCAGGATGATGTTCCATCCATTAGTCTAAGAATTTCATTGTTTTTAATAGCTAAGTAGTACTCCATTGTATAAATGTACAACATTTTCTGTATCCATTCCTCTGTTGAAGGTCATTTGCATTCTTTGTTGCTTCTGTCTGTTATAAATAAGGCTGCTTTGAACATAGTGGAGCATGTGTCCTTCTTATATGTTTGACAATCTTTTGGGTATATGCCTAGGAGTTGTATAGCCAAGACCTTAGGGAATACTATGTCTGATTTTCTGAGGAACTGTCAACCTGATTTCCAGAGTGGTTGTACCAGCTTGCAATCCCAACAATGGAGGTGTGTTACTCTTTCTCCACATGTGCACCAGCATCTATTGTCAGCTGTGTTTTTGATCTTAGCCATTTGGACTGGTATGAGGTGGAATCTCAGGGTTCTTTTAATTTGCATTTCCCTGATGACTAAGGATTTTGAATATTTCTTTAGGTGCTTCTTGGTCATTTAATATTCTTCAACTGAAAATTCTTTTTTAGCTCTGTACCCCATTTTTATTAGGGTTATTTGGTTCTCCGGAGGTTAACTTCTTGAGTTTTTTGTATATATTAGATATTAGCCCTCTATCAGATGTAGGATTGGTAAAGATTTTTTCCCAATCTGTTGGTTGCCATTTTGTCCTATTGACAGTGTCCTTTGCCTTACAGAAGGTTTGCAATTTATGAAGTCCCATTTTTCTATTACTGATCATAAAACATAAGCCATTTGTGTTCTCTTCAGGAAAATTTCCCCTGTGCTAATGTGTTTGAGGCTCTTCCCCACTTTCTCTTCTATTCGTTTTAGTATATCTGATTTTATGTGGAGGTCCTTGTCCCACTTGGACTTGATCTGTCTACATGGACATAAAAATGGATCAATTTGCATTCTTCTAAATGCTAACCATCAGTTGAATCAGCATCATTTGTTTAAAATGCTTTCTTTTTTCCACTGGATGGTTTTAGCTCATTTGTCAAAGATCAAGTGACCATAGGTATGTGGGTTCATTTCTGAATCTTCAGTTCTATTCTACTGATCTATCTGCCTGTCTCTTTACCAATACCATGCATTTTTTTTTTATTGCTCTGTAATACAGTTTGAGGTCCATGCAGATTAGGGATCCGGAGGGTCTGCGGCAGTCAGGGATGGTGATTTTCCCATAAGTTTTTTTGTTTTTGTTTTTGTTTTTGTTTTTCCAGAAGAGGTTTCAATATACTGTATATTTTGTTATTTTAAATGAATTTGCAAATTGTTCTTTCTAACTCTATGAAGAATTGAGTAGGGATTTTGATAGGGATTGCATGGAATATGTAGGCTGCTTTTAGCAAGATGGCCATTTTTACTATATTAACCCTTGCCAATCCATGAGCATGGGTGATTTTTCCACATTCTGAGATCTCCTTTGATTTCTTTCTTCAGAGAATTGACTTTCATGTCATACAGATCTCATTTGCTTTGATAGAGAGAAGCAAAGTACTGAATGGTTTGTGGGTCAACTTGACACAAGGGGGAGTTATTACAGAGAAAATAGCTTCAATTGAGGAAGTACCTCATTGTGGGTGGTGTCATCCCTGGGCTGATAGTCTTGGCTTCTATAAGAAAGAAAATTGAGCAAGCCAGGGAAGCAAGACAGTAATTAACATTCCTCCATGGCTTCTTCATCAGCTTTTGCTACCTGGCCTGCTTGAGTTCCAGTATTGACTTGTTTTGGTGATGAACAACAATGTGGAAGTATAAGCTGAATAAACCCTTTCCTCCTCTAGTTGTTTCTTGGTCATGATGTTTGTGCAGGAATGGAAACCCTGACTAAAACAAATTGGCACCAGGGGTGGGGTATTCCTGTGACAACCCAATGACATATTTGGAAGGACTGTGGAAGAACTTTAAAACTCTCAGCTAGACAAGCCATTGGGATGTTAAGATATCTGTGTGATGTTATGTAGGAGGTTAATAGATAATGTTGAGAAAAGTGCAGAAGATGGACTTGACATAAAATTTCAGAGAAGATATTAAAGACTCTTATCAGGGCTGTTGCTATTTTGATTGTGAAGATTGTGTGGTTTTGATTAGCTGGGGCTACAAAATCCCCTATGATTAACAAGAAACCAGAACTACTAAAGCAAAATCTTTGCATTACTGGTACTGTTGATGCTGGCTAGCTGAAGCTAAGAAATTAGTGGTAATTAAGAAGAGACCAGCATCATTGAGGTGAAACCTTCTGGTAAGAGTTTTCTGATAGCACAAAGGGGCTTTGTTCCAGAGATAGCCAAGGTTGTACCTCTTGCTGCAGCAAGACTTCATAATGTGTAAGGGTCAACCAGGTAGTACTGGTTTTGAAGACATGAAGGTGTCTTGGAGAGCATCTGAGGCTCAGCACTGTGGGAGGCCATGGAAAGCCACTGGTGAAGGTGCAGCCTCAGTTGCAATTGATGGCTCAGGTCTTGAAGGGGTCATGCAAAGGAACTGAGGCTTGGCACTATGAAGAGAGCCTATGAGAGGCTACTGGTGAAGCCTAGTTACAGCAGAAGATAGTAGTGCTTTTGAGATGCCAGTACCATGAGATAACCACCAAGAACAGCAGCAGCAGTGGATACAGACATCTGGAGCCTAGAAGACAAGGTATGAAATACAAAGGGCAGAGCTGGAGAAGTGACTAAAGCCCTTGGAGGAATCCAGAAGTTTGTGAGTGGATCCCAGACATTGGAAAGTAGGAGTTTGATTTTGCTTTTATTGTCATTGTGCACTGATATTTTTTCCCTCTTGAAGGAAGAAAGCTATTTTCATGGAGCCCACAATTAAGTGTCTTTTAATTGTAAAAAGACTTTGGATTTTAAAAGAAAATAGATATTTTTATTAGATATTTTCTTAATTCACATTTAAAATGCTATCCTGAAAGTTCCCTCTACCCTCCCCCTGCCCTGTTTCCCTACCCACCCACTACTACTTCTTGGCCCTGGCGTTCCCCTGTACTGGGGCATATAAAATTTGCTAGACCAAAGGGCCTTTCTTCCCAATTATGGCCGACTAGGCCATCTTCTGCTACATATGCACCTAGAGACACAAGCTCTGGGGGTTCTGGTTAGTTCATATTGTTGTTCCTCTTTTAGGGTTGCAGACCCCTTTAGCTCCTGGGGTACTTTCTCTAGCTTCTCCATTGTGGGCCCTGTGTTCCATCATATAGATGACTGTGAACATCTACTTCTGTATTTGCCAGGCATTGGCATAGCCTCCTATGAGACAGTTATATCAGGGTCCCTTCAGCAAACTCTTGCTGTCCTATGCAATAGTGTATGTGTTTGGTGACTGATTATGGGATGGATCCCTGGGTAGGGTAGTCTCTGGATAGTCCATCCTTTCGTCTTAGCTCCAAACTTCATACCCATGAAAGGAGTCACAGAGAAAATAGGTATTTTAAAGGGATTGAAATTTTAATATATAAGAATTTGCAAAGTCTGTGGGACTTTTAAAGTTATGTAGATATTGGGAATGAATAAGAAAGTAAGGGTTGAGGCTTAATAGTGATGTGTTTGGCTGGACAGTGGTAGCAAACACCTTTAATCCCAGCACTTGGGAGGCAGAGGCAGGCGAATTTTTGAGTTCGAGGCCAGCCTGGTCTACAAAGTGAGTTCCAGGACAGCCAGGGCTATAGAGAAACCCTGTCTCAAAAAAAAAAAAAAAAAAAAAAAAAGAAAGAAAGAAAGAAAGAAAGAAAGAAAGAAAGAAAGAAAGAAAGAAAGAAAATTGTGATGTGTGTGTGTCAAGTTGACAAGGGGTTAATTGTACTAGCTGGTTTTGTGTGTCAAATTGACACAAACTGGAGTTATCACAGAGAAAGGAACTTCAGTTAAGGAAATGCCTCCATGAGATCCAGCTGTAAGGCATTTCCTCAATTAGTGTTCAAGGGGGGAGGGCCCATTGTGGGTGATGCCATCCCTGGGCTGGTAGTCTTGGTTCTATAAGAAATCAACCTGAGCAAGCCATGGGCAGCAAGCCAGTAAATATCATCTCTTCATGGTCTCTAAATCAGCTCCTGCTTCCTGACCTACTTGAGTTCCAGTCCTGACTTCCTTTGGTGATGAACAGCAATGTGGAAGTGGAAGTTGAAGGTGAATAAACCATTTCCTCCCTACTTGCTTCTTGGTCATGATGTCTATGCAGGAATAGAACCTCTGACTAAGACACACACCAAGATATTTTATATTATTTGTGACTATTGTGAAGGGTGTCATTTCCATAATTTCTTGCTCAACTAGTTTATCCTATAAGGAGAGGATGGCTACTGATTTGTTTAAGTTAATTTTATATTCAGCCACTTTACTGAAGTTGCTTATTAGGTTTAGGACTTCTCTGGTGGAATTCTTGGGGTCACTTAAATATATTATCATCTCATCTGCAAATAGTGATATTTTGACTTTTTCCTTTCTAATTTGTATCTCTTTGGCCTCTCCTGTTGTCTAATTGCTGTGGCTAGGACTTCAAGTACTATATTGAATAGATAGGGAGAGAGTGGGCAGCTTTGTCTAGTCCCTGATTTTAGAGAGACTGCTTCATGTTTCTCTCCATTTAGTTTGATATTGGCTACTGGTTTTCTGTATATTGCTTTTACTATGTTTAGGTATGGGCTTTGAATTCCTGATCTTTCTAAGACATTTATCATGAAGGCGTGTTGGATTTTGTCAAATGTTTTTTCAGCATCTAATGAGATGATCATGTGTTTTTGTTCTCTGAGTTTGTTTATATAGTGATTATATTGATGGATTTCTGTATATTGAATCATCCATACATACCTGGGATGAAGCCTTCTTGATCATGATGAATGATGATTTTGATGTGTACTTGGATTCAGTTTTCAAGAATTTTATTGAGTATTTTTGCATGGATATTCATAAGGGAAATTGGTCTGCTGTTCTCTTTCTTTGAGTGTCTTTGTGGGTTAGATATAAGCATAATTGTGGCTTCATAGAACAAATTGGGTAGTTTCCTTCTGTTTCTATTTTGTGTAACAGTAAGAAGAGTATTGATTGATATTAGGTCTTCTTTGAAGGACTGATAGAATTCTGTTCTAAACCCATCTGGTCCTGGGCTATTTTTGGTTGGGAGACATTTACTGACTGCTTTTATTTCTTTGGAATTTATGAGACTGTTTAGATGGTTTATCTGATCCTGATTTAACTTTAGTACCTGGTACCCATCTAAAAATGTTTCCATTTCATCCAGATTTTCCAATATTGTTGAGTATAGGCTTTTGTAGTAAGATTTGATGATTTTGTTTTGTTTTGTTTTTGGACTTTCCTTGTCTTCTGTTGATATGCCTCCCTTTTCATTTCTGATTTTGTTAATTTGGATACTGTCCCTATGCCCTCCTGTTAGTCTGGCTAACAATTTATCTATCTTGTTGATTTTCTCAAAGAACCAGCTCCAGGTTTTGTTGAGCTATGAGCTCTTGGTCCTAATTTCATTGTTGTCTTAGTCAGGGTTTCTACTACTGCAAAAACATCATGACCAAGAAGCAAGTTGGGGAAGAAAGGGTTTATTCGGCTTTCACTTCCACATTGCTGTTCAGCACTGAAGGAAGTCAGGACTGGAACGCAAGCAGGTCAGGAAGCAGGAGCTAATGCAGAAGCCGTGGAAGGATGTTATTTACTGGCCTGCTTTCCCTGGCTTGCTCAGCCTGATCTCTTAGAGAACCCAAGACTACCAGCCCAGAGATGGTCCCACCCACAAGGGGCCTTTCCCCCTTGAACACTAGTTGAGAAAATACCCCACAGCTAGATCTCATGGAGGTACTTCCCCAACTGAAGCTCCTTTCTCTGTGATAACCCCAGCTGTGTCAAGTTGACACAAAACTAGCCAGTACAATTGTGTACCATAAGTTTGGGTATGTTGTGGCTTTATTTTCAGTAAATTCTAAAAAGTCTTTCATTGACCAAGTTATCATTGAGAAGAACATAGTTCGGCTTCCATGTTTATGTGGCCTTTCCTTTGCTTTTGTTGTTATTGAAGACCAGTCTTAGTCCATGGTAAACTGATAGAATATATGGGATTATTTCTATCTTCTTTTATTTGTTTAGGCCTGTTTTGTGACTGACTAATTTGTCGATTTTAGAGAAGGTATCATGAAGTGCTAAGAAGAAGGTATATTCTTTTGTTTTAGGATGAAATGTTCTATAGATATTTGTTGAATTCATTTCCTTCATACCTCCTGTTAGTTTCACTGTGTCTCTGTTTAGTTTCTGTTTCCATAATCTGTCCATTGAGTGGGGTTGAAGTCTCCAGTGTTATTGTGTGAGGAATGTGTGCTTTGAGCTTTAGTAAAGTTTCTTTTATAAATGTGGGGGCCCTTGCATTTAGAGCATAGATGATCAGAATTAAGAGTTCATCTTGGTAGACTTTTGTTTGATGATTATTAACTGTCCTTACTTATCTTTTTTGTTAACTTTTGGTTGAAAGTTGATTTTATTCGATATTAGAATAACTACTCCAGCTTGTTTCTTGGAACTATTTGTTTGGAAAAAAATTATTTCTTTGTTTTATGCATTTGGTGTCTTGATTATTATGTGATGGAAGGAATTTCTTTTCTTGTGCAATCTATTTGGAGTTCTGTATGCTTCTTGTATGTTGATGGGCATCTCTTTCTTTAGGTTAGGAAAGTTTTCTTCTATAATTTTGTTGAACATATTTACTGGCCCTTTAGTTTGTAAATCTCCACTCTCTTCTATACCTAGTATCCTTAGGTTTGATCTCGTTTTGTCCTGGATTTACTGGATGTTTTGGCTTAGGATATTTTTGCACTTTGCATTTTCTCTGATTGTTGTGTCAATGTTTTGTATGGTATCTTCTGCACCTGAGATTCTCTCTTCAGTCTCTTATATTCTGCCATTAATGCTTGCATCTATGACACCTGTTCTCTTGCCTAAAATTTCTATATCCAGGGTTGTCTCCCTTTCTTTCTTTCTTTCCTTCTTTCTTTCTTTCTTTCTTTCTTTCTTTCTTTCTTTCTTTCTTTCTTTCTTTCTTTCTCTCTCTCTCTCTCTCTCTCTCTCTCTCTCTCTCTCTCTCTCTCCTTCCTTCCTTCCTTCCTTCCTTTTTTTTTTCCTTTTAGGTTTAAAGACAGCTCTTACTTTCAAACTCTGATGTACTAACTTGGCATTTCCTTCCAACTCTGGGAGGGAGCAGAGATCTTCACAGGCTTCACAATCTTTGGTTCAGCTATAGCCTTTGTGGAAGCCTTGGCAGTAGCCTTTGCTGTCTTCTTCAATGTCGGCTTAGCCTTTTATGCTTCCTTTGCAGGCTTATAGCCTGAATTTTCCTAACTTCTAGTTTCTGCTTCCTCTTGGCCATCATTATTCCAGTGATGGCTTGCTAGAATTTGACTGCTTAGAGGGTACTTTCCTTTGACATTCTTCTGACTGTCCTTTCTGTGTTTTCTTCTGTAGAGGTTTATCTGCTGAGGTTTCCTTTTGGAAAGGAATGCAGACTCTCATTTTGTATTAAGAAACTCTAAAATCTTCCCATTGGTCCTGGTGTAGCACCACTCCGGGCCAGGGTAAATTTTATATGTGGGGAAACTGCACGGCTCGTCCTTCATGGTGATAGATGGCAGCCTGCTAGGGAAAAGATGGTGATGAGAAAGAAAGAATCATGGGAAAACATTTTATAGGCCCTTTATAATTTCTTTATTATTTTTACATCCATTTTTAATTCCTGGATGATTTTCTTCAAGTATTTCACCTATTTGTTTGTATTTTCCTGTGATTTTTAAGGGATTTTTGTGTTTTCTTTATAAGAGCTTCTTCTTCTTTACCTGTGTTCTCTTGTATTTCTTTAAGGGATTTTTTAATGTCTTTTTAAAAGTCCTCTATCATCTTCATGAGATATGATTTTAAATCAGAGGCTTGCTTTTCCGGTGTGTTGGGGAAGCCAGGACTTGATATGGTGGGAGAACTGTGCTCTGATGATGCCTAGTACCCTTGGTTTTTGTTGCTTAGATTCTTGTCCTTGCCTCTTGCCATCTGGTTATCTCTGGTGTTAGTTGGTCTTGCTGCCTCTGACTGGAGCATGTCCCTCCTTTGGGCCTGTTAGCCTGTGATCTTAAGTGTGTCAGCACTCCTGGGAGACCAGTTCTCCCCTAGCAGGATTTGGGTGTGGAAAGCTATGTCACAGCATTAGCTCTGGGGTGCTGATTCAAAACATGAAGGATGCTGTCCCTGGTTCTTTCAAGGTTCCTCTGCCCTGTGGGGAGGACCGACCAGAAAGAAACCTTTCAATAACCTCTTTTTCATCACCAGAGTGGACACTTGAATACTCTCATTGTTGTGAGGACCCTATGATGGAGAGAGTCCTGTCCTAAACGTATACCTCTCGAAATCGTGTGGGAACCGAGTCCCGTGTCTACCTCTGATCTTCCTAGGAGAGGAACTGACAAAGTGTGAAGGACAGCCCTGTGCTCTCCTGACAGGTTCCTCTTTGCCTAGTTATTGGAGCAAAAGTAGTGGTCTCAATTATGAGCTTAGAAGTGACAGCACTCCAGGAGGACCAGCTCTTTTCAGGCAGGAATTGGGTACTGAGGGCTGGGTTGCAGATGGAGACTCAAAGGATCTTCATTAAATGTTTAAACATGTTTTCTTACTAATAAGGTTCTTGGATTTTATATTTAATAAATATTTCAAAGTCTATTTTGATTGTTCTTTTAGAAAAATCATTTGCATTTTACATAGTTTTACTTCTATACTTATAAAAATCCTTTTGTTTCATAGGAATTTGTCAGAGCGGCATTTACTTTAATAGGATAATATATAAAATATCTAGATAATATTTCTACTGCCAAATATGTTACTACTAATGACAGTTTATAGAACACAGAAAAACTTTTTTCTGTGATTTCTAATGTTATTGCTCTTTGAGGACATAGAATGAGTTTCAAAGAGTCTTTTAGTGTTTACTATTGGCAATTTTCTTTAGCTCCTGGTTTGGAATACATTTTATATTTGCATTACTAATCTTGTATTTAATTCATTCCATTGTTACTTTTCCCTCAATATTATTGCATGATTTTATTCTTAGTATATTTAATAAAGGATGCAAAAGAGGCTGATTTAATAATGTTAATTATTAAGTGCAGAAATCTACCAAAATAAATAGTAGGAATTTTCTTATTCTGGCAAGGAAATATCAGCTAGATTCAACCATTTCCTTAAAGCTTGAGGTAGAGTAATTTTTATGAAGACTGGATACCATATATAGCTTTATTTTGTATAACAGTGATGATCTGCCTTGAGAAAAAAATGATAGTTTTGTAGTTTTCTAGCCCCTTTTACAATTTCACTATTTAGCCTAGCCATCCATCAGTAGTATACATTCAGTAAAACCATATTACTGGGAACTAGCAATACAAAATGCAAGAGTCCCAGATGTTCTTGAGTTTGGTAGTGAGTGAGTGACTTCTAATAGCTGCTTCTCTGAGTAGATGCAAGATAATCAAGCAGTGTTTATATGTCTGGGCAGGTGGTAGATGAGGAAAATGTTAGAAATTTAGTCACTTCATTAAGCATTAGCTAAAGGAAAACCCTAAAATATATCAAGAAGACATCAAGCAGTAATTAACACATTTCAATATTTTAGTGATTTAAAATGATTTCATAGATTTGAATGTTTAGTATATTGAAGGTATTAATTTCTCCTTAAATACATCATTCAAATACATGTTTAAATAAGGGAGGGAAGATAGAGAGCTTTTTTGTATGTGATATGCATTAAGTGCATGGCTTGATTTTCAACATTCAAATTTTTTACTCAAAAACTAAATAAAAAATACATAAAATATAAAATTTTATATAAATAACACCAAAACCCAGCCAAATTGGGATGTCCATAAGCTGGGTTGCCAAATGCTGGGCCACTCAGTAAGAGGGGAAGAAACAGAATAAAAATTTCTTCTTGAATATTTTACTCAGGTTTACACTTTCAGCTTAACATACAACAAATCTTAGGAGCACTAAATAGTAAATAAATGATATTGATTAGCAATTATGAAAATGTGTGTCTGTACATGTGCATGTGTATGTGTGTGTGTGCATGTGTGTGTGTGTGTGTGTGTGTGTGTGTGTTTAGCAGAACTGAGCAAATGAACAGAGCAGTTGTTGAATAAAAATCAGCGTTCTTATATAAATAACAAAGCAATAAACATTAGCTCTATAGGTTTGTGGATTTATTTCAGGGACTTGGATTTTCTTCCATTGATCCATTTCTTTTCCTGTATTAAAACCATCTAGTTTTTATTAGTATTTCTGTGTAGTTCAGCTTGAGTTCAGGGTTGGTAATACCACCAGAAGTTATCTTATTATTCATGTTTGTTTTAGCTATCCTGTCTTGTTTTGCTTTTTCCTTATGAAGTTGTGAATTGTTCTGTCGAGGTATGTAAAAAATTGTGTTGAAATTTTGATGGGAATTGCATCTGTAAATTGCTTTTGGTAAGATGGTGATTTTTCACTGTGTTAATTCTACCTATCCATGAGTATCGGGGATCTTTCCATCTTCTGATATCTTTCTCAGTTTCTTTCTTCAGCAACTTGAAGCTCTTGCCATATATCTTTTCACTTCTTTTATTAGTTACAGCAAGATATCATTGGAACATAGAATCTGAAGAGAATACTTTTTAGAGCCACACAAGAACCTCAGTGGATTGATAGGGAGACCAACCCACCTGTAAAAGCTTTGACCTAAAATTTATACTTTCTTCAAGAAATGCAGAGACAGGTAATGGAACAGAGACTGAGGGAATGGACAACCAATAACCAGTCCAATTTAAGACCCATTCAATAGTCAAGCACTAATCCTTAACACTATTAATGATGCTCTGTTATACTTGCAGAGAGGAGTCTAGCTTGGCTGTCCTCTGTAAGGATCTACTGAGCCAGTGACTCAGATAGATGCATACACCCATACCAAAACAGTGAATGTAGCTTGAGGACTCTTATGGAATTGTTGGGTAAATGACTGAGGGTCCAGAAGGGGATAGGAACTCCACAGAAAGACCAGCAGAGTCAACTAACTTGGATCCCTGGAACACTCAGAAACTGAACCATCAACTGAAAAGCATATATGGGATGGACCCAGCCCTACCCCAACCTCTTGGCTCCTGCACTTATGTAGCTGATGAACAGATTTCTCTTTATGTGGGTCCTAATCAATGGGAATGGGGACTATCCCAAAAGCTGTTACCTGTCTGTGGGATATATTCTTCTAACTGGACTTCCTTGTCTGGCCTCAGTGGGATACGTGCCTAGCTCCTCAGAGACTTGATTTGCTAGGGGCTGGGCAGGATACCTATGGGATCCCCTACCCTCTCCAAGGAGAAGATGAAGGAAGTAGTGATTTAGGGTTAAGGGAGAGGGGCAGTGAGTGGGATGTAAAGTGAATAAAATAAAACAAGGAACAAAATCCCATTAGCTCCTGTATCCTCATGAGAAGTAACATGATATGGAATGAGAAAAGATGTAAAATCATTCCACAATACTGACTCAAAATAGAGACTTCATAAAGAGCATATAGTTTTTATATGTGTGTGCAAAAGTATGCACATCTAAGTGAACCTAACACCTATATGTAAAGAACTGTCCCCTGTTAAAAGAAGTGCTTGACTTTTCCCAGTCTTCAAGGTTAGAGTAAGGAAATTAGAATTAGTATATTATTTTTGGATGTCAGATAAAGTAAAGAATGTTTTAAAGTGTTGTAGTAATAGATAATCATAGTTTTGAGTACTTTCACAAAATACACACACACACACACACACACACACACACACACAAGTTATCATCAACAAGATAAAAAGAAGAGACTAATTTATAAGTAAGAAGAATTTGGAGAGGTTATCAGGTTAGCCAGCATGAATAGTACTAAGAGTAGATAATGAGAGGAACATGATCTCAATACATAAAGTTACCAAATATAAAAACTTTAAAGTAAAAGTATAAAAATAAATGTGGTCAGTAGGCTGAGATATTCATTCAGATCAGCTCCCACTATACAAATATGTGATTTTAACAACAAAAGAAATATTGACAAGACTCAAAATTCAAGAGAAGGAGTATGAATCCAGCTGAGAAACCTGACATTAATTAGTACATTAAATACTCGAATTAGCTAACTAATAGCCAAGAAGTACAAAACTTTTTCTATTATAAAATAATTGCAAAAAATGACATAACAAAACTACTGTTTTTGAGATACCATATTTAGTTGACTAAGTCATTAGTAGATGCTAAGCTTATCACATGAAAATGTTAATACTAAATCTGAATTTATTTTCATTGAATAAAATGAAAATAGGTCACATTATAAAGGAGAAATTTTGTATTTTCCATATTCACATGTGAGGAATTTGCCAATACTAATATGAGATACACACAGGCACTATGCACTACTGAGATGCTCTGAGAAATATCATAACAGTCATCCCATGTTCCTTCCTAAATATTATCCCTTGAATGTAACCATGAACCAGTGCCAGACAACCTTGTCCATGCATGAGCAAAGTAATTAAAGGCAACGACTTTGGGCATAATAGGAGGTCAAAGAGACGTGACAATTGAACCCACAGTAGGATTGCCATTTGGATTCTGATCTGGAAGAAGAAAATAAACAGAGGAGCGGACTGGATTACCAAAAAACCCTCAGTAATGGCTATCTGTTAAGTAACAACCTGAACACATATGTTTCAGAAATTGGGATTGCACATATAATTGAAGATTTCTTTATACAGAGATACACACATTATTCTCATATTATGTTACTCATTTATTCTCATGTAGCAAATCTGCTAATTACTTATAGATGCACTAAATCCAATGTAGCTAAGTCTTAATAACTGAATGTGTACCTGCCAATCACTTACAACCCCTCCTGTCCAATTTAAGCATGTTCATTTTCTAATTCAGCATAGTGCATTAGTTTCTACAAAAAAAAAAAAAGAAAGAAAAGAAAAGAAAGAAAGATAGAGGGTAACTTCTGATACTGAAGATTACAATTCAAATTTAAACCCAAATAAACAGCTATAGCACAAGCTCTTTGCCATAAAATCAGGAGAACTGATCAGCAGACACTCCTGCAGAGATGGTCTAACATTATGACAGACCTTTTGTCAATGCTTCTATCCACCACTCTCTTCAGAGTTTGGACTTTCGAGTACCAGATTATTGGTCAGTGATTGCATCATATTGCTCTAATGAGATAATGGTAATGAGATAATATTTGGGTTGTTTGAACATTTATAGTTTTATTCTACAGAACATTTACAACTTTAGTTATAGTTCAGAACATTCTGAATAAAGTTTCCACAAGTTTGGCATGAGCTAGCAAATGCTTGTACACATAGATACACACACACACACACACACACACACACACACACACACACACACACACACACATATATATATATATATATATATATATATATATATATATATATATATATATATATATATCTCACAGAGATCAGACCTTCCTGAATGCAGTTCAGATGCTTTGAGATGCAATGTTCATTGCACCCTTCAGTCATACATGCTTTTCCTCCTGGACACTGATTTTTTTTATTACCAACATGCTTTCTTCAGCATTTCCTCCATAGTGATTTTTCAAATTGACAAATTCTCTATGACTGTGTCAAAAACAGATCTTACAACTTCATTTTCTGTTTGTTTGCCTGTATATATTTTTTGTTTGTTTCTATAGAAAATCATTCTATGTAGCCTATGCTGGATTAGAATTTACTTTGTAGCTAGAATGGCTTTGAACATATGGAAATCTTCCTGTCTCAATCTTACAAGTGCTGGAATACAAGCACCTACAACATGCTGAGATTTTGACTTTACTGTTTTTTCAATATTCAGCTAGCTATTTTTAGTCAAATGTTTAGTCCGCTTGTGTTTTCCCCCATTGAAAATGAATTTTTATTAATTCCTATCTCATATTATTATTTTAAAGTAATTCTCTTCCAACTCTTACAAATCATACTCTATTTTTATGTAGCTGTTGGACATTGCTGGGAAATCTGATGTTATATTATTTTCCAAGGAAGTGATGAGACAATTGAATCTTAAGGGAAATATTTAGTAAAGAGTTTACAGCCAATTGCTCCTTTTGAAGCTGGTACACCAGAGCAGCCTTTCCTCCTGAAGATTACATCAGGTACATTTCTGTTATATAAAGAGGAAGAAAAAGGCTAGGCTAGTAAACTGGCTCTGCTCCAACAACATACCACTAACTGGTGTTTCAAATTCTTTTTCCTCCCACTGGGAGAATCATGTATTACAGTATCTTGGAGTGATCTCAGTACAGACACTATGAACATCGGATACTGTTTGTTTTCTAGTTACAACTTAACATGCTTTCCCCTAAGTAATATCTTTGTGAAAGATGTTTTTAATCTACAAAGTGAGGTAAATGATATTATCTATCTTAAAGACATAGAAAGATAAATAATGGATAAAAAGTATTAACAAAAAAAAACAGGACATAGATTATATTATGAACTCCTATATATGAGTCCTTTCAATATTCTTATCCCCTTAGGAGTGGTTGAACATTGAAGTGACAAAATCAATTCTTCTACATATTGTTGTAAAATATATAAATATCTGTTCATGCATGATCTTACAAATAACCGCTATGTGAAACAAACCAGGAAACCATAATGGAAAAACTAATACAATATGTTAAATATAAAATCAAAATCGCAAATGTTGACATTTACATAGAAGCATGCCACATAAGAATTTTTAATATCTATGTCATTTATAGGTAAAAATTGAGTCTGATTTGTTTGTATTTCTTTTGTATTCATAAATTCAAAGATAACTTCTCAAATGAAAGCATCTAAGAACCAGTCCCGTGGCAAGGACTCTAAGATCAAGAAAGTCTATAAATACATCTTGTTAAACAAATATAAAAATCAGATAGCCACAATTCATAGTGAGTGTTTGTAAAAAATAATTCTTCATGGAAAAAAAAAATGGGTCCCAGCCCAGTGACACTACTAGTACATTCATAATTTCTGCTGCTATCTTCAATCAGCCCTATGAAATAATGGCCCCTACATCAGGGTATTATAGTGGTCATTTAATGCTTAAAATTCCTTGATTTGTGAGGCTTTTGTTAGATTCATTCTAAGAAGGATGAAGCATAAATACAAACAAAATGGAAAAAGTTATGACTACCTGGACAATTTCTAGACATTGGGTGGGGAGATGACTTGTTTACTGAACCACAACCTTGCAAATGTGAGGGCCTATGTTCAAGTTCTCAGAACCTATGAAAACCAGGGTCCTGATAAAGGCAGATTGGTGGCATTCATTGGTCAGCCAATCTAGCTAATTTATCTAATTTGGCCAATTTAACCAATCTAGTCAAATATACAAACTTAAGTTTCAGTGCGAATTTTTGTTTCAAAGAATAAAGATTTAGAACAATGCAGTCATCTACACATATACTGAAATATTCTCATATACCCATTTGCACATACCCATATACATACATACACAAACGAATGCCCATCTTTACAAATTTACATACTCATTCTTAGATGTACAAGAAATGCACAGTATAGATTTTTTCATTTGCTATTATTTTGTTAAGAAAATCTAGTACTTTCCAGACACATGAAAGATTCTAAAATATTTGTTATGACTATATATATTTCAAACATTATACAATAGTTAAAATTAATAATGTCATGATAGCTTATGCTGGAAAGAATATGGAATAAGGGCATGGAAGCTTGTATTATGTTGATTTGGGTCCCCAACATTGTTTGCACAAGGATCCAAATATACACACATAAGTCACTGAGGGACCCTGCCCCCAGTTGTTTCTGATTGGTAAATAAAGTTGCTGGCAGCCAATGACTGGGCAGGGCAGACAGAGCCTGGGCTTTTAGGATTCCCAGGTAAGGGAACAAGGTAGAGGAAGGAGGAGATCTATCAGACTGGGAGAAGGAGCAGAAAGACATCATGTCTGAATAGGTGCAGGACAGAGAGCATAGCTCCCAAGTAGGAGTTAGGAGATAGTGGCCCAAGGGGGCTGACCTTGACTGGATCCAGGGCAACAAAGATGGAATTCAGTAAGTAGTAACTTGGAATATAAGAGGGAGGTGGATTAGTGACATGGAGATTAGGAAGTGGCTCAACTATTGAGCTGTTTTAGGCATATCAAAATATAAAGGCTGTGTGTGTGTGTGTGTGTGTTTGTGTGTGTGTGTGTGTGTGTGTGTCTTTCATTCAGGAACCCAGAACACTGGGGCAGGAAGAGAGGAATGTGCTGTTGCTGGGATCTATTTAAGTAATTTCATTGAGTACTACCACATAAAGGAAACATCCTTTGCTGGTGAGAATGTGAACTTCTATAGCCACTACAGAGATCAATATGGCAGTTTCTCAGAAAGTTGCAAATTGATCCAGCTATACCAGTCTTGGGCATATACTCAAAGGACTCTCCATACTATTACAAGATCACATTCAGAAGAATGTTTATTGTTGCTTTAATCATAAAAGCCAGAATTTGGAGAAACTTGGATATACCTCAAAAGAAGAATAAATAAGCATGATGTGATACACTTATACAATGGAGTTGAATAAGCTGTTAGAAATGACATGAAATTTATAGGCAAATGGACGGAATCAGAAAAATAAATAGTTCTATGTGAGGTAATGCAGACTTTTTAAAATTAGGTATTATCTTGATTTGCATTTCAATTGCTATTCCAAAAGTTCCCTATACCCTCCCTCCGCCCTGGTCCACTACCCACCCACTCCCACTTCTTGGCCCTGGCGTTCCTCTGTATTGGGGTATATAAAGTTTGCAATACCAAGGGGCCTCTCTTCCCAATGATGGCCACCTAGGCCATCTTCTGCTACATATGCAGCTAGAGACACAAGCTCTGGGGGTTCTGGTTAGTTCATATTGTTGTTCCTCTTATAGGGTTGCTGACCCCTTCAGCTCCTGGTGTACTTTCTCTAGCTTCTCCATTGGGGGCCCTGTGTTCCACTTAAAGAGATAAATATGGTATATATTGATTTATAAGTATATATTAACTGTTAAATAAATGATAACAAAGCTACAATACATAGAACCAGAGACTTTAGGAATAGAAGTGTCTAGTGAGGACACATGGGTCTCCCTGGCATGGGGAAATAGAATAGATTTAATGGATGGATTGGGAATGGTTGAGAAAGAATAGGAGGATGAAGTAAGAAGAGAGAAGTTGACAAGAACTAGAGGAGAGGGAGAGAATTCTGGGAGAGAGAGTTATCATTGAGGAACATTTGAGGAGAGATATGGAAAACTAGTGCAGTGAAAACTTCCTAAGATACATAAAGATGATGCTAATGAGGTCTCCTCTAAGGGAGGATATAGACTCATTTGTCCATCTCTTGTCACCAAGTTCAGTTTCCAGTAGCGTGACTGGGTGATATTCAATTGACTTGTTGGTCAAGGTTATTCCTGGGAATTCCCAGACAAACTAGGCTAAGACAATGCATTTTCTCTCCCAAAAACAGACAGTGGGACCCTATTACTGAAGACAAAACCTACACAACTGATTGAACATTGGGAAATAAATCTGGTACCTACATGGGGCCTTCATTTCTATATTTTAGGTCTTTTTGATAGAAGATACTCTGCAGGTTACCAAAAGAGAAACATAGCATAAACCCAGGCAGAAAACCTTTGACCTTTGTATTAGTTAGGGTTCTCTAGAGTCACAGAACTTACGGAGTAAAGGAATTTATTGATGACTTACAGTCTGCAGCCCAATTCCCAACAATGGTTCAGTGGTAGCTATGAATGGAAGTCCAAGGATCTAGCAATTACTCAGTCCCACACGGTGAACAGGTGAAGGAGCGAGTGCTAGTCTCCCTTCTTCCAGTGTCCTTATATAGTCTCCAGCAGAAGGTGTAACCCACACCTTTAATCCCAGGTGATCTTGAGCTCGGAGATCTCTGTCTTAATCTCACACCTTTAATCCTAGAGATCTCTCTGTCTTAATCTTCTAGAATCCATAGCCGATATGCTATCAAGACCTCCATACCAAGTTCCAGATCAGAGACTTCTATATCCAAGCCTCCAGGTTAGGGTCACTGGTGAGCCTTCCAAATCTGGATTGTAGCTCATTCCAAATATAGTCAAGTTGACAACCAGAGATAGCCACTACAACCTTCATTCCATCTTTTCTGCAAAATAAGCTAGGACAATGGTGAACCAGAATGTGTGAGAGTGGTCAACCAATATCTGAATTGACTTATGGCCCACTTCATGAGACAAAACCCATATCCAATACTGCTTTGGTGAACAAGAACCAGAGATTAGATAGCCCAGAGATCTGGAGTAAAACCAAACTCTACTGGTCAAAAATAAAATAAAATAAAATAAAATAGTTAGAAGTGCAATTAAAATCATTGCCTTATTCAGTCATTATCAAAGAAGCTTCCTTGTGCAGCGGATGGAAACAAATGCAGAAACCCACAGCCATAATGGAAGTAGAAAGAGAGGATGGAAGACATGGCCTTCCGAATCATCTTAGCAAGGCATACATGAACTCACAAAGGCTGCAGCAATAAGCACAAGACCTATAGTGGCCTGCACCCGGCCCTCTGCAGAGCTATTATAGCCATTAGCTGAGTATTTTTATGGGACTCCTGCATGTGAGAACAAGGGGTCTCTGATTGTGTCTGCCTTGGGACTCACTCTTTTCTTTTATTGGGTTGCCTTGTCCATATTCAATATGATGGTTTTTGATTTATCTTATATTTCGTTGCTCATGTTTGGTTGTTATCTCTTAGAAGCTTATTCTTTTCTATTGAGAGATAGGAAGCAATTGGATACTGAGAGGAGGCATGGTAGGGAAAAACTTGGAAGAGTAGTGAAATGGGAATCTATAATTAGGATATATTGTATGAAGAAAAGTTCTATTTTCAATACAAAGAAAAAAGTGAAAAAAAAAGAGACTGTGGTTTTTGAAATTTGAATTATTGTATTCACCTTTGCATACAGTCTATGTCTCAATTCAAAACTATTCAAGCAGCAATTATCAAACACAATTCCAAGTCAGATATGTTCGCTTAAAGTCATCACTTAAATGGAGGAACATAATGCAGGAAATATTGTTTTGTTTGGCCTGTCATCATCAGCTAATTTAATTTAATGCTTTATAAGTAACTGTCAATTTCATACTTAGAGCATAAGGAAAACACAGCAGGTAGATTTAAAAGAAAGTGGATAATAAAAATGTAAAGCAAATGTTCCCTAGGATATTGTGTCCTATTTTTGTATAAGATTCATATAAATTTAAATATTTGCAAAAATACTTCAAAATGTTACTCTGGAGAAGAAAAAAATAAAATAAATTTTTATGTTATCTGACATAATACGTTGTTTTTAGATGTATGCATTTATATAAAATGGGAAATATAATAAAATATTATTAACAAAGCTGATGATATTGTTGGAAATAAATAATTAAATAATTAAATATTTTAAATTTATCTTACTATATAGAGCAGAGCTCTAGTTCACATGTTGAACATCTCTAAAAGTATTTGTGATAAAAATTTTTAGATGATGCTCTCAGAAAATGCAGGAGGTCCTAGCATGAGGATCATAGGTCATCAACCTGTGTATTAGAACATGAATGAAGGACTCTGTCTTCATTTACTCTCCTGTTTTCCATATGCTAGAAAGACAGTAAAAAATACCTCCTGTGCTTGTCTTCTCTCTCTCTCTCTCTCTCTCTCTCTCTCTCTCTCTCTCTCTCTCTCCCTCTCTCTCTCTTCATCACATAAACGATCACTTGGAATCATGTTTCCAGATTTCTATCAGGTGCTTACATGATAGAAGCAACTTCATCAATGAAAGAAGATGCCACTCCAGAGAAGCATTATCCACCTGCCAACCTCAGATACAAGAATTGCCAAGAGGATCCTGTCATTTTTATCTTCTGAAAAATTAAAACAATTGAGACCAGAAACCTCAAGATGGGTACCTTAATGTGGTTTAATGTGGGCCAAGGAAGGAAAAAGAATACTTTAATTAAATACATGAAATCATCAGTTAAAAATTGAATACCAGTGAGTACAGTGTTAAGTGTTCAGAGATTCTTGAGAGAGAGGATATGATGACACAGACAATGACACAACACAGAGAGCATATGTGCACCTGCAAGGAAATATTTGTTGAATGTGCTTTTCTCAGCTCTGTATATAATGTAGAATTAATTACAAATAAGAACAATTACACTTTTGCAGTGACATTAAACAATTAAATATTTTTAAATATGCTGTGAAAATTTTAAATGATTTATCTGTTCCCCAAAATACACCTTAATATAATTAGCATATTGCCCAGTGGTACTCAATGTTGAATGAAATAAAATCTTGAACAATCATCAATACAGGGACTAGAGTTACATTTAATGGGCATCAAAGTATCTTTTTAAAGTGTTTGAGATACAACATAGGCAAAGCACACATACTTAGCACAAAGGAAAACTTGGTTTCTACCTCCACACACACATATGTGTACATATACACACAGACATGACACAGGCATATCTAGTGGGAACAGAGAAAACAAAGCTAGCACAGTTGTTTAACAGAGATCCAGTAGCGCTGAGTTGCACGATGCAATTGCAATCATATCATCTTGGACTTTTGGTCTTGATCTCCACGTATTATATGCTTGGGAGCTTTTAATATTCGTATAACTTGGGAATATTGAATTGATGGAAATTTTACTATGCATCACTTATGACTCTCCCAGAATTACTTCTCAGTTTCTCTGGGAAAGTCTTGAGCATGCTACCCTCCTGCTCTCAGGGAGATGTCCTTATCTGGCCCTACTTATGCCAAGGAGGTTGTGACTCAAAGACAACAAAGTTCTCCTTATGAGGTTCTGCCTCCAAGATACTCTGGGAACATCTGTCCATGTACTTGGGAACCAGATAATCTGAACAAAGTAACCTTAAAAAGGTAAACAAGACACAGTGGGCTAGAGAACGTGGCAGTAGAGCAGATAAAAACCCTCTTCCTACTCTATGCCCAGGCCATTACATAGCATCTAAGTTTGGGGTCTGCATATACTTTGCATCTCCAGGGGAATATACAGCAACAAAGTTAGACTAGCTGAAGTTATCTCTGTCCTATTCAGGGGCTTATAATTATGGACATAGAATGATGTGGATAAAGAATAAAAGGATTGAATCTAAGACCTCCCTTTCTTAGAAAAGTTAGCTTGTACAGGGCCACTGTGGTGTCATATGACCAAGGTGGGGAAAATACCAAGATTAGACATACAAATGAATTCTACAGACATATAAACATTGCATTATGGCATAAATTGAATAATAGCCGAAGTAGTTTTGGCCTGAAAGGTTTTGTTAGGAGTAATGACAATTAGCACTCTGATCATTAAAAGTTGATAATATACTGCTTGCGACATACTCATCTTCCAAGACCGGCTTAGACATTGTCTTTCTGTTTAGTGCCATTGAAACCATAAGAGCTATTAACCTGACAAAGGGCTGACATGCTTTGCAGAAATATGCCTCCAGACTCTTGGTTTTTTTTTGTTGTTGTTGTTGTTGTTTTGGTTTGTTTTGTTTTGTCTTGATTTCTTGTTTTTTGAGACAGCGTTTCCCTGTGTAGTCCTGGTTGTCCTGGAACTCACTCTGGAGACCAGGCTGGCCTCAAACTCAGAAATTCACCTGCCTCTGCTTCCAGACTCTTAAGTTGGCTTCACAGGATTTGTGAGGGAAAATCACACACACACACACACACACACACACACACACACACACACACACGCATGCACACATCTTTGCTGAGAGTCAAATATTTTTTATAGATTTGTTATTCCAAACTTTTTAGGTATATGCTACATAAAAACCATCTATTTTCTGCAGAGTTCTCTCCTCACAAAGAAACTTTCAAAGTCTTTACCGCTTAAGTTCCCTGTAAAGCACCATTCTTGCATCTGTTAAAAATGACTCACTTTTCAGCCCTGTAAATAAACACATATTCTAATCCCTTGTAATTCTTCCCACCCATTGCCCAACTTTATTCATTATAAACACTCAAGATTCAAAGGACAATGTAAATATCCCTGTTTATCTCCATAATGGTTCATAGGAGAAGATTGGACAAACAAATGTCGAGAATGAAACAGTTAATAATAACTTTTTAAATAATGGTGTGTGTGTGTGTGTGTGTGTGTGTGTGTGTGTGTGTGTGTATATATATATATATATACATATATACATATATATATATATATATATATATATATATATATATGGCAAGCACTGAGCTGAATGGTAAGAAATCAAAGGTGGAACCAATGAAATTATCCTATCCTCATATGACTTATGTCTAGTATAGAATATAGAAGCGACTCTTCTTATGTTAGTGAGAAGTATCCCTTGGAATAATTACATAAAATGGTGTTTAAGTAAAGGAAAAATAAAGCAGCTAATAATATATGATTTGGCAAACAAGTACTCCTTCTTAATAGAACCAGGGGCAGAGGGGCTTGGAAAAGAAATGGAGAAGGAGGGGACCTGAGGAAGGAGCTCCAAGATTATAGGATGGGATGGTTTGTTGTATACAGTGCTGTAAGCTATGTATACAACAATCATGTATAAAGATAGGAATGTGTTGGTTTCAGATAGAGATTAACTTATTCCTGGAAGATGCTAGGAACAAAGAATNTGACATCCTCCAGATCCATCCATTTGCCTAGGAATTTCATATATTCATTGTTTCTAATAGCTGAGTAGTACTCCATTGTGTAAATATACCAAATTTTTTGTATCCATTCCTCTGTTGAGGGACATCTGGGTTCTTTCCAGCTTCTGGCTATTATGAATAAGGCTGCTATGAACATAGTGGAACATGTGTCCTTATAACATTGAGAGTCTTTTTAATATTGTGTCCCTTATGCGTAGTGCTTTTCAACCTTCCTATTGCTGTAGTATCAAACCTTTTAATACAGTTCTTTATGTTGTAGTGGCCTTCCATGTTAAAATTATTTTATTGATACTTCATAACTGTAATTTTGTTATTGTTATGAAACATAATGTAAATATTTGATGTGTGACCTGCAAAGGGTCTTAACCCACAAGTTCAGAACTACTAAACTTATTATTGTTGCATAATACCAGCAATATGTTTTGTCTCTGCTACTGTTTTACTGCTATGAACAGACATCATGACCAAAGCAAGTCTTATAAAGGATAATATTTAATTGGGGCTGGCTTACAGGTTCAGAGGTTTAGTCCATTATCATCTAGGCAGGAATATTCCATCCAGGAATATGTGAGGCTGGAGTTGCTAAAAGTTCTACATCTTCTCCTGAAGGATGCTAGCAGAATCCTGACTAACAGGCAACTAGGATTAGGGCTTAGAGCCCACACCCACAGTGACACACATACTCCAACAAGGCCATACCTACTCCAGCAGGGCCACATCTTCTAATAGTGCCACTCCCTGGACCAAGCACAAACAAACCATTACAGGTTCTCTCTTAGGTCCTGTGATATGTCTAGCCATATCTTCTGTGTTCTGAAAACACTGGAAACTATCTGTTGCATCTCACAGAGAAAGCCTCAAATCTAATAAGAAATTATAGTAGTACTTCCCTAACATTCATACCACTGCTGAACTTGGGACATGTCTTAACATTGCAGATGCTTTGTCTCACACAGAGTTCACAGCTGAGTAAAATTAATGATTATGTTTCTCCTCCTGTAGCATCCAGAGCACCTCTGTCCCCACTTAAGCTACCTAGATGGGACAATGCTTCAAGATGGATGATATTCATTTGCTTTCTCTATGATATCTATCCATTTAAAAATGAAGACTGCTAATGGGTTGTACATAAGGCAAAAGTCATATTTACACAATGGAATTTAATTCCTTCACAGGTAAGTGGATAGGACTGGAAATAATTGTCCTGAGGGAATTAACCCAGACTCAGAAAGACAAATATAATATTCTTTCTCTCATATGTGGAAGTTATATTTGAATATTTAGATGTGTACCTTTCATTTAGAATTCCCATAGAGGTTATGAAACTAATAAGAAGCCATGGAGAATGGAAGGATTTTTAAAAAGAGTTTAGATAGTATGAAAGTAAACTAAACAGAGAAAATGAACAGTAAAACTAGAAGGATTATATAAGATAAGGGCAGGGTGGATAAGGTAATATCCGGAGGACTTTCTAAAACGTCATACTTGATCTTACTACTGTAGAAACTTAATATATACATATATAAAGTGTTTTCAAATGGACATATTCCATAATACAAATGGAAATATCCTACCAACACATAATCCAAATAAAATCCTCAGTAGAATGAATTAATCTCATTTTGAGTTGCTTGTCATTGAGTTCCCATGGACTTCAAAGCGTTTTAAGGTATTGTCAATGCTCTTGACTATGCTCCATAACTTAGTGGGCAAACGCTATTGTTGAATATACCACATACTTGAATTATTTTTTCCTCTCAAATGTACTTCACAGTACTTCTTGTACTTTGGTTATTGCAAATGTCCGTAATGTTTCCCCATGGATAGTTATTTTCCTATGACCAGAACCCACAAAACCTGCCAACTAAAGTCACATGAGATAAAGGTCTTGGCTAAGTAACCCCACAATATGCTCTCAGGTTTTGCATTCATTGCTCTGGATCTATGTATTAAATTCATCATAATAGAAGTTTTACTTTTAATTTCTGTTACAACTAAGTTTATATGCAAGCTTTTTGTAAGAAATGAACATATTATATCAAAATGACCAAAAGATATGTCACTAAAATACAAGTAATTTTTCTGAAGGAAATGATTATTAAAGGTCTCTGTGTGGGTTTCTAATTTAAAGGCAACTAAGAATATCTAGGTGATAAAATATTATTTGAGGAATAAAAATCAGTGAAAGAAATGCTACTTTTGTTCTAATTTAAGCCTGTCATATCCTGCTCTGAGCAGTTTTAATTATGATGATTAGATACTGCAACTTTTATATGAGTTTCCTAATGATTTAAGTCAAACTTAGTTTTTAACAATCTTTGCATTCTGCATTAATTAATGAATATACTTACTGGAGATTGTTGTGGAATCAAATGTGTGGATGTGAGAAAATATTATGTGTTGAGAATGATAGCTATAGTCACTGGATTACTCATTCCAAGGAGTCTTTTAGGTATTCTGGCATTGAAGTAGCTGAACATGATAATCACACTTTCAATTTACTTGGAACTTCAGAGTATTTTCTCTCTTGTCAGGGCAATTAGAAGTCCTGATCACAATGAAAATTGCCATCTGTTGACAAGCAGAATCTCTTAGAAGATATCTAAGTTCTTCTTAGAGTTGTTAAAGAGCAAAATTGGCAAATATAAGTTTTCTCTTCTGATTTATAAGAAGAAATAAGATAAGGCTGGTCAAGTTTCCTGGTCTCTGATATATGGTTATGAATGCCTGTCTATTGTCCTTTAGTATAGGATTTAAAGAGTTCAGGTGTACAGGGATGAATGCACTATATGTCATTTTTCATTAAAATATCTGTTGTTTTAATTTTGTTTTCAAATGAGACAATAAAGTAGCCTATATTACGCAACACAATAATCCTTTGGAATTTAAGGTCTGCAACATGACCACTGAAACTTGAGTTATTCCTGTCTTACTAGAGTTTTAACTGAAAAGAGAATTATTGTGAGACATTGGAAAGTGGTGGTCAAATAGGAGAGAAAATCAAGACTAACAGTGTTAAGTTTAATATAAATGGTCATATTTATGATTTTGAGGTCAGAATGTTTAAGTTTACTTGATTAATCCCAGTACAGTAATGGCAAGGCTAATGGCCCATTGTTGGAATATGAGACATAAGTAAAAAAAAAAAAAAGGCACTCTCATCAGTGAGGACTTGGTCTAATCATATTGTATGATATGCTTTGCTTTCACAATTATGGAATTTTCACTAAGGCAGAAACAATAAAAAATAGTCAAAGCCCACAGTGAGATGCAATTATTTATATTGGCAAAGGATTATTTTTGTACCAAAGGATGCAGATATCCAAGATGTATAAGTCCACAGTAAAATTACAGAATTTTTATACCTAAATTTGTAAATTCTTAATTACTAGAAATAAGATTAGATTAAATATACAACGTAATAAATGATAAATTATACATAATTTCTGATACTATTTCTTAGGAAATTCTATTGTTTAAAACATATATAGATGTTCAGCATTGAGAATATCTTATTCCACATATTTTTGATATTTGATTTATTAAATCCATGACATTGAGTCCACATACAAGATACTGAAATTAAAACAAGTAAGAAATGTGAGTTTCTTCAGTAAACCAACAAAGAATAGCCCTAGGTTGAAAATATACAGTTATCAGAAAAACCTTTGTTTTTTTGTGAATTGACATTTACACTAAAGTGTCTGCCCAGCTATATTTTCATGCATATGAATATCGAGGTCAAATACACAAAACAATCCTGTAAATAATATAGATTCTATTAAAATGAAAAAGTAAATCATAGAACTGAATAACAATTCTTAAATCTCTTTCAGAATTTATAATTTGTTACATAGGAAATAAATATTCTTTGGGGAGATTTGCATGATCAGATTACTCACCAAACCTAAGTAGCATAAGATAGTTCCGTGTGCTGTAGCAAATAAACATTCGTGGAAGAGACACGGGCAGCAAGTAGAGTCTATTTAGTGGCGCACGCCTTTAATCCCAGCACTCGGGAGGCAGAGGCAGGTGAATTTCTGAGTTCGAGGCCAGCCTGGTCTACAAAGTGAGTTCCAGGACAGCCAGGGCTATACAGAGAAACCCTGTCTCGAAAAACCAAAAAAAAAAAAAAAAAAGCATTTGAATGGAAATTTAAGAGATGATATTAACTGACATTAGTTGCTTATTCTTTACCCATTACAGTGAACAATGCAGTCTTGTAATAGAGTTCTTTTCTTATATATTGCACAGCATATAATACATACTCTATTATTCTGTCCATTGGGATGTAAACTTGCTTATAACTGGAGGTACCTAGAAACAGATTGACCAATGAGCAAAGAACAAGAAATGCTGAACACAATTTAATGTGTATTACACTTAAGTCCAATAAAAGATTAATTTGAGTGGATATGTGTGCTGTTGGTGACTTCTCTTCTATAATGTTTGACATGGTATGTTTTATTAAAAATTATTTTATTTTGTGAGATTGAGACTGACAGACTATTTTTGGATGTTATATGAAGGATCTGTATTTCAGAATTCCATGCTACAAAACATCTCTATCATTTACATAGGAAATTTAGAGTAAAGAGGTTGAATTGTGGTTGAGAAAGATAACAACTTGAAATGGTATGATATAGTACTATTTCAGAATGAAGTTTCTTTTTGCACCAGATGGAGACCATTACAGAAAGGTACAGTTCATCAAAGGGCATAGAACAACTCACTATGGGATGTATAAACACAATTGATACCTCTACAACATACTCCCTATATCTAATTATTTTGGGACATCACAGAAAAGGGGAAAGAAAGATGCTAAGACCCAGAAGACCAGAATGTTTGCTGAAACATTGCATCTTCTACATATGCCATTAAAGAACAATCATGAAATATCAACAATGTTGTCACTAAAACAGGACCTGCAAAAACATCAGTTGGCATGCCAAAAAGGATAAGGGAATATCACATGGCCTAACTTCTAGATGAAGAGCTAAAGCTGATTAATGAATGCTCTGAGGAAGAAGTAGGAAATGGGAAAAAAGGTCTTAGGAGAACCTGAGAAGGGAATCTGCATATAATTGAATCAGCACACTACACAAAAAATACATGCACGATAAGCCATTGGTAGAGTCTAGAAAGATAGCTTTCCTATTAAGAATAATTTCTGGTCTTTCTTTTATTTTTCTGTATTTTACATTGGTTATTTTATTTATTTACATTTCAAATATTATCCCTTTTCTGATTTTCTCCATCACAAATCCCCTATTCCTTCCCCCACCCCCTGCTTCAATGAGGGTGCTCCCTCCCCTCCCCACCTACTCCTGCCTCAGTGCCCTAGCATTCCCCTATGCTGGATCATCAAACCTCCACACGACCAAGGGGTTCCCCTCACATTGATGCCAGATTAAGCATCAATATCCAGCTGCTACATATCTAGCTGGAGCAATAACTCCCTCCATGTGTACTCTGTGGTTTGTGGTTTAGTCCCTTGGAGCTTTTGGGGGTCTGGTTTGTTAATATTGTTGTTCTTCCCATGGGGTAGAAAACCTCTTTATCTCCTTCATTCATTGCCCTAGTTCCTTCATTGAGGGCCCCATGCTCATTCTAATGGTTAGCTGTGTGCATCCACATGGTCTGGCTCTGGCAGAGCCTCTTAGGAGACAGATATACCAGGTTCCTGTCATCAAGCTCTTTTGGCATCAGCAATAGTATCTGAAGGTATATAACAGTGGAGGAGGAGAAACAGGGGATAGCCACTAGAAAGACCCAAATGCTAGGGACCCAAGACATTACCAGGACTCAACAGAAAGGACATTACCTGAAATACCCAACAAAGGTGAGATAGAACCTGTAGAGACCATGACCATATCCAGTGGATAGACATGGTCCCCGGTTGAGAGTTGGAACCACCACCCTCTTCAAAAATAATAACTCAGAATTCCTCCTGTCAAAAGGAAATGCAAAGACAAAGAGTGGAGCAGTGTCTGAAGGAAAGGCCATTTCTGGTCTTTCAAAAATACTTTTCCCAACATGGCTTTAGGTGCACAGTGCACATATATACATACAAGGAAAACATTCATACATATAACATAAAATACTTCTTTTAAAGGGCTTGCCTGTAAATGAATCTAATGCAGCCTCAGATAAGGAGGCCTTGACTGTTTTATCAGATTCTATTTTGAAAAAACGTGGAGAGAGAGAGAGAGAGAGAGAGAGTTACTCTCTTAAAAATGAAATTTAATAACATGGTTTGTATTGTAAGATTATTTAACAATCCATACATTTTATTTTTCATATTTTTATTTAACTGAGAGTTTTCTCTTAATAAAAAAATCTATTAAATCAGATACATTTTAATTATATTTCATTAAGCATGGAACTTAATTACATAAGGATTACACAGCTATTATGTTGACTTTTATGTTTGACCATGAATGTGAAGACTGGTAAATTAACCGTCCCCTAGAGGTCACATAGAAAAGTTAGTTAATAGATTTATAAAGAAAATCTGCCTGAAGTGAAGCAACTCAAGAACTCTAAGATGATATCCAGAAGAAAGAGAGGAATTCTGAACAAAGAACCCTGCTGTAACCTATATTCCTTTCACAGGCACTAGCTCATTATAAAAGAATCATAATAACCAAGAGTTTGATGACTTTGAAACAACAAAAATAAAACTGTTATCCAGGGTTTTACAGATTTCAGTGTAAATATTTCCAGCTTAGAGGGCACATCCAAAAGTCAGAAGCTTGGTAAAAATGGAAATTAAGTCATTGAAATTAATCTTAGAAAGCTCATAAAATCTACAGAAAAAAAATGACACCTTCGCAAAAATGTAAAACAAATGATAAAACTTTTAAAATAAAATGTCTATCCCACAGTTAAAAATAGCTATGCACACTGTAAAATGCGCAAAGTACTATAAAACCCTAGGGGAAATATATGAACACATGGATCAAAAACAGTGATCTTGATCTTGACAGTCCTTCATAGAACAATGAAAGGATGAATAACTGAGAAATATAAATGAGGGAGGGAGACAGGAAAGGGGGCAAAGGGAGAAGAGAGAGAGAAAGAGAGGGGAGGGAGGGAGGGAGAGATAGAGAGCTTTATAAATATGTGGACATAAAAAGAGGAATTTTAGGAAATCGAAGAGACCGTTTTTGGAAACACAGAATATAAAAGTTAGAATATAAAAGTTATTTTTATTCATCTTGAGTTGTAGTCACAGATGGTCACTGCTGACTAAGCTAACCCTTTTTATTTCTTTCTGAACTCTGGCTGCCTGGTCCAACTCAAACTTCTTTCCAAGCTTCCTTATTGATTCTGCCTTCTCTAAGTTTCTGACTGAATTGCTTTGTTTGGCTTCAAAGTGGTTGTGGTAATGTGTTTCAATCTTTTGGCTCCTTCTTAATCTATGGCTTCAACTGCCTCTGCTGACATTCACTGAACTGGATGAATTCATAAATAAACTCGAGTCTACTATACTCATGGCACTTACAACTGACTGAACAGAACTGCCTTTAGTCCTTCTATGATGTCTTTAAACAGCTTTTCTCCTGAGAGTTGTGTATATACTACCTCTAACTCATTCTGTCAAATATTTCTCTGATATGCCATATTGTCTGTCCCTCAATTAGACATAAGTGTTTGGGATTAAATGTATGTAGACAGAATTCTGGCCAGAGGGATTAAAGATATGTATTAAGGGTGTAGATGTATCTGCATTCCAGCCAGATCACACAAACCTAGAAGGTCTTTGGATGTGATCAGAGGGGCTGTGTTGTTAGATTAAATCTTCTCTACATTAGAGAATATTTGAAAATTATTATTAATCAAAAATAAAGTTGTTAACTATCTAGTTGAAAGTAGCATGCAGCAGTTGGCAGTCTACTTCCTGCAATAAATTATGAAACAAAAAATCTTGATCAATTTTCAGATTCCTGAAAATTTTAGAAATTAAGAAAAACTCAAAAAGGTTTTTAGAAGTTTATACACAAACTGATTTAGCTGAGGTGACTGAGCCAGGATGACTCCATGACAGGCCACAAACTGGCAGTGAAAACAGACTATATTCTAAGAGGGACACACTACTCCCACATAAAACTCACTGGAGGAAAAACAAAACAAGTCTATGGAAACATCTTCAGGATTTGAGATGGGCCATTACTCAAAGGAGGAGTGAGAGGACTGAGCCAGGCTGACTGCATGATGTGTGCAAACTGGCAGAAGTAGGCCTAAGTTTCTGATAGTTTCTGTTTCCTAGAACTTAGGTCCCTCAAACTCTCCAAGTCCCAAGCCAATCTCACAGTTACCCCTAGAGATAGGGCCAACCAATCAAGGTAAAGGTCACCTTTGCCTCCCTGGAATTCTCCTATACCTGCAAAAAGGGGGCGTGAAACTCCTCAAAAGGTATCCATTTTGATATGGAATACCTCACCATGTTGGTAATTTCTGCAAGATCAATACTCTTTCCCCCTTATATACCATTTGAGTATGGGGTATCAGTCTCCAATAATTCATGGACCCTAACAAGTGGCATTATTTAATTTTTATATCACATGTGTTCTATTGTAATCTCTAGTTATATTTTTAATCTAAATTGTAAGATCATAGGTTCCTATGTGGCTTTTCATGCATTGTAGTTGTTTCTACCTTCTCAGATGACTCTTATCCATAGATTTTTATTGGTCTCATCCTTTATCAAAGAAACTTCTTGCAATTCTTGTGGGTAATACAGGGCCTTGGAGCTTGTACAATGTGCAGAGAATATGCAGCTGTGATTGTTCAACCACACGGGGAACTTAGGTATCAATATTATGCCACCTGAATTTCAGGTAATGAAGAGCCAAAGAATTGGAAGGGCCACTGTGAAATGCAGTCTTAAAGACCTGGAATGAAAGTTGCACACACGAATTCACAGAAGCTGTAGTTACCTGCATCTAACCTATATAAAGTCAAGCACCACCCAAAGGAGATGGTGTAGGGATGGATTCTGTAGCTCCGCCAACTGCTTAGACTTTATTAGCCATTGTTGCCTACTGAGGACAGAGTTACTTTCCCTTGGGCAGTGGTCCCTGAAAGTTTATTTATGCTTCCGAACATGATCCCACATTCCTACATTTATGGGCAACACTACTTAGGGTATTACTATAACAAACAATTAAGTGACAATCCAAATATGCAAATAAGGTCAGGACATTGAGCATGAGACACAATGGATGGGGACGCTGATGGAAGTAGAGTGAACTGTTCACACATGTAAAAGTGTTCAACGTCAATTTTAAAACGAGAAAAATATATACGTGATCAGTAAACAAGTATACAGAAATTAGTCAGCGTCACCATTCACCACAAAAATACATATCAAACCACAGTGTCATTACTTCACAATCATAGGACTAGCTGTTACACTAACACTAACCAGAGAAAATACCAGGCATAGGTGAAATTGTGGAGAAATGGAAGCCTGCACATTGCTGATAGAAATGTTAGATAGTATAAGCAGTGTGAGAAACAGACTGGATATTTTATTTTAAAGTACATAAAATAAAGATATCATCATATGCAATTCTATTTCTATATGTATATCCAAAATAATTACAAACAGGAGTCAAAATCAGACATATACTCACATTTGGGATAGCTTTATTCATGATAGCCTAAGTAGAAACACAGGCAAAATAACCATCAATCAAGGAGCATATTGTCATGCTACATGAAACAGAGGATTATTCAGTTACCATAAAAAGGTTGAAGTGTGAGATTAAGAGTATAGCTTTCCAAAACTTTCTTTTAAGTAAAATGACAGTCACAAAGTGCTTGATGTAACTTTATGAACTCAAGGGAATTAATACATAACATATACACATCAGACTGGTGTGAGGCTGGATGACTGGGGAAAACCTGGTTAAAACCCAGAAATTTTTATCTTGGAGTGAGAAATGCTTTGGAATTATGTAGATGTGGAGGCTAAGCATCACAGCGATGCCACGATTGTTCACTTCACCTTCTACATCACGTACAATTTACTTTGACAATATGATTGCTTTAAATATCATCACAGAACTAGAGGACAAAACATGGACAAGAGAAGTTAGAGACAATAAACAACCCACAGTGGTTGCAAATATGTATATAAACAGAGTTGCACTCCAGCAATAATGCCTATACATCATATTCATTTTGTTTACATGATTTTATGATATTTAAATATATTAAGTGATTTTTAAACAATAATTTTGTTTATATTCATTATATAAAATATTAATTATAATTATATTAATATAGTAACAATAAATATAAAATGATTTTAAATGATTTTTAAATGTTTTATATTGTAGCATAAAGATCCTCTAAGGATAAAAGAACATATTTAAAGAATAAAGTAAAATTTATAAATGTCAACATCGAGTCATAGAAAGAAAACTGTTAGATGGTTGGAGAGTTTGCTTAGCACTTTAGCATATTTGAAGCTTAGTTTCCAAGGAACTGAATACAAAATTTGCAACTCTATTAGGCAGCTAAAAAACTCATAGATCCAGCTTCAGATTATAGGATGATTAACCCCCCTGGCCTCATCAGGCACCCACACATGTTCATATTAGGGTGGACAGACACTCGAAGAGCCATAATCAAACAAAATCTTCTCAAAAAACAAAACAAAACAAACAAACAAAAAACCCAAAAGAGTAACATTAGCTGATGATGCTGTAGTGAAGATTTGATATGGTTGAAACTCATCTGAAATCCAAGTATAGAATGCTTGTGTATGTAAAGTGAGTTCTACAGGCATAGAGAGAGAGAAAAAACTGAGGAGGAAGGGTAAGAAGAATTCTACAAAACACTGAGCATTTGGAAGGAAAACTAGCATTCATTTCATTGAAAATCAAGAAGAAAATAAGAGAGAATATAATACTATAGATATTGTGGCTAAATACTAAGTCAAAAATAATCAGACTCAACAGGTTATATTTAGGAATATATTTGTATATATGAGTACATATGTGCAGAGCAGTAACAATTACTTCTTAAAAAAACACATAATTTTGAAGGAGAGCCTTCAGGGAGAGGTATATGGGAATGTTTGGAGAGAGGAAAGGAAGTTGAAATGTTACAATTAAAATATAACCTCAAAAATAAACAAAGAAAAAAGTGAACCATTTATTTGAATATTGAGTCAGGCCTGAGAAAATTATCCCTTTTGTGTGTGTTTTTGTGTGTATGTGTTTGTATGTGTGTGTGTGTGTGTATGTGTGTGTGTGTATGTATGTGTGTGTGTGTGAAATTTCACAGCTAAAAATGCAAAATCAAGAAACACCTCAAAACAAAGAGAAAACATGGGTTATAACATGGTGAATAAATGGATGGATTACCCCATTTTAATGTAAAATTCATATATGCAGGGAAATTTAAAGTTCTAAATAAAAAATTACCTCTTCAGAATAATGTACTTTGGAAAAAATAACATTCAAAAGTGAAGATTAAGCCATTTCTTTTAATTGGAAATAAAAAAAGTCAATTTGACACCGGAAGAATGTTACAGAATGAAATACTAACAGTAACAAGTTTTAATCTAATTAGATTGAAAAAAATCAGAGATAATTAGATATAGAAGACGAGCAATGCATGATGTTCTTGTTAACTTTGCTGTCAAGTTGACAAAGCCCAGATTTTTTTTTGGGGGGGGGGCGGTTAAGGCATTTATTATAGAAAGGCAGAAAGGAGAGAGAAGAGAATCAGAGGGCGGCCATGGCCACGTGGAGAGAGTAGGGAAGGGAGGGGGAGAAGGAGGCAGAGGGGTGAGAGTAAGAGCAAGAGGGTAAGAGGTAAGAGAGCTTTTTTAGATTTTTTTCTCTTTATAGATATTTTCTTCATTTAAATTTCAAATGTTATCCAGAAATTTCCCCTTATCCTCCCGCATCCCAGCCCTGCTCCCCTACCCACCCCCTCCCACGTAATGGTCCTGGCGTTCCCCTGTACTGGGGCATATAGAGTCTGTATGACCAAGGGGCCTCTCCTCCCAATGATGGCCAACTAGGCCCTCTTCCATATATGCAGCTAGAGACATGAGTGCAGGGGGAACTAGTTAGTTCATGTTATTCTTCCACCTATAGGCTTGAACTTCAGCTCCTTAGGTACTTTCTCTAGCTCCTTCCTTGGGAGTCCTGTGTTCCAACTAATAGCTGACTGTGAGCAACCACTTTCGTGTTTGCCAGGCACTGGAATAGCCTCCCTTGAGACAGCTATATCAGGTCCCTTTCAGCATTATCTTGCTGGCATATGCTATAGTGTTTATTTTGGTGGCTGATTATGGGAAGGATCCCTGGCAGCTGCCGTCACTGGTTGGTCCATCCTTTTGATTCAGCTTCACACATGATCTCTGTAACTCCTTCAGTGTGTGCTTTGTTCTTAATTCTAGGAAGGGGCAAAGAGANGTTTTTGCTAATCTAGGTTTTTTGTTATTCCAGATGAACTTGCTAATTGTCTTTTCTAGATCCTTGAAGAATTGAGTTGGAATTTTGATGGGGATTGTGTTGAATCTGTAGATAGCTTTTGGCAAGATAGCCATTTTTACTATATTGATTCTGCCAATCCATGAGCATGGGAGATCCTTCCATCTTCTGAGATCTTCCTTAATTTCTTTCTTCAGAGACTTGAAGTTCTTGTCATACAAATCTTTCACTTCCTTCGTAAGAGTCACACCAAGATATTTTATACTGTTAGTGACTATTGTGAAGGGTGGTGTTTCCCTGATCTCTTTCTCAGCCAGTTCATCCTTTGTATAGAGAAAGGCCATTGATTTTTTTGAGTTGGTTCTATATCCAGCTACTGCACTTATTCATTTATTATATGTAACTTCATGGCCCACCATGTAGTTGCTAGGATTTAAATTCAGGACCTTCAGAAGAATAGTCAGTGCTCTTAACCACTGAGCCATCTCTCCAGAGCCATCTCTCCAGCTCAAAGACACATTTGTGTATTTGCTCCTTTCTTTTTTTTTTTTTTAATTTATTTGTTTATTATATGTGAGTACATTGTAGCTGTCTTCAGATGCCCCAGAAAAGGGCGTAGGATCTCATTATAGATGGTTGTGAGCCACCATGTGGTTGCTGGGATTTGAACTCAGGACCTTTGGAAGAGCAGTTGGTGTTCTTAATCACTGAGCCATCTCTCCAGTCTCCAGATTCATTCTTGAGGAAGTGTTGATTGAGCAGCATTCCAGATCAGACTGGCCTATGGATATGCATTTGAGAGATTGGTTTAGTTGGTAATTAAGGAGGGGGTCACATTTAAAAGCACCTTAGGCAGATGAGCCTGAGTTAAGACAAGTAAAAAAACAAACAAACAAAAAAACCCACAAAAAACAAAAACAAAACAGGAAAGGCAGGTTAGGATCAGCAAGCCAGTGAACAGTGTCCTCCCTGGGTCCTGCTCTCTGTTCCTTCCTATGTTCTTACCTTGACTTCCTACATGACCAATTATGATCTGAAAGACATTCAGGAGAAATAAACCATTGCTTCCTCTAAGTTATTTTTGGTCAGAGTGTTTTCTTGCAACAATGGAAAGAAAAATTAAAGGAAAGGAATGCAAGAGGAAAAAAGAGAAAGGAGATGATGTACACGTATGTTCTCGCATGCACACACACACACACACACACACACACACACACACACACATACATTAAGCATTAGATTGAATCTAGAGTTTCTGGGCTATAGTTATTTTTTGTCAGTGTGAAATTTTTCAAAGACTGCTGTGAATTGGTGGAGTATTTCTGTATTAAGCGGCACTTCTTTCACAAAGTGAATTGTTTTACTCACTGGAAATTTTTTGTGGAGGAAAATACAACATAACTTTAAGCTTCAGTTACTTAGTATCACAAACTCTATGTTTGTATTTAAGACAGTTTTAAACATGAGCTTTCAGAATACAAGCATCATTTTTATTTATCAAGTAGAATGTGACATGCTTGACCAAATGCGCATGCTTAGTACAGGAGATTTATCCCAACCAAAGAAAACCAAGTCACTTCTCACATCTATTCTTGAATCAGCAGACTTCCTTTCAAATGCAGATTTGTCTTTCAGGAAATTACAAAAATCTAGACTTAACACCTACCTTTTCTACTTTAGAAACATCATAGGATTTTTATCCATGTGCTACTGCACATGTGCTTCAAGCAGAACCATGTTAATTCCCTATCTTAGAGAAAAGAGATCAAGACTTTAAGTCACAATGTAAGCAAGCAAGCAAGCAAGCAAGCAAGCAAGCAAGCAAGCAAGAAAGCAGCAATTAAGCAATGTAATACAATTCTGTTTAAGTTCGGACCAAAGGTATCCAAATTACAATAAAATTATCTTTTTGTATTACCGTTTTGTTAACGAAATTTTAAATAAAAATAAAGTCGAAAATAGAAAGTCAGACAGTTCATACTTACTTTATGGACGTATATACCTTATATTTTTATTTTAAGTGGTCTTCATACGACACACCTGTTAAAATCATTCTGTCTCCTCCGTCGTGTTATGAGGAGAATCCTGAGCAGAAACAAGATGAAAAAAATCTTGAATTTCTTCGGCTCAAGAATGATGAGACATAATTTTGAAGCCACATAGTCTATTGTGTGCTTTATGTAATCCAGAATCACAAAGATAGCATCCTTTCTTGGAGTATGTTTATTCCCTGGTGTTCATAACTACCCACTGTGCTTTGTGCATAGTGTTGCTTATGGCACATTGCATCACATCATGGCTCTCCTAGAGGACTCAGTGGACAGCATTCTATTCTAAGCTCTGCTCTCTACTTTATGAGTTGAATATGGATTGGACTTTGTTTTTTGACATAATTATTTTGTCATGCCTAATATTAAAATTTCTTATAAAATATATATTTAAATGACATTTTAATATGGGAATACTGATAACAGACAATACAGAATCTCTAACATAATCTTATTTATTACATTTTCTTATGTATTTCTGTATGGCTTTATTTGCCATGTTTCATGTTTGACATAACTTTACCAAATAACAATTCATTATTTTCAATAACTAATGTTTAAATGATTAACCAAAATGTTCTATATATTCCAACTATAAGAAATACTTTACTGGCTTCTCAGTAAATAACTTATGTGTCCAACAAAAACTGATACAGTTGTATAATATCTACTTTGGCATAAACACTGATACTTTTTAGTAATTTTACAAAATAGTCAAGTTAAATCATTAATGTTAGCATATGTTTGTTATTTCCACATTCATAATTTATTTAATTTGCTTCTGAGACTTTGAATGCACTAAATACTTTAATTTGTTCTTACTTTGTATTTTGTTTTTTCTTCTTTGTCAGTTTGATTATTTCATGGTTTTTTTTTTTTGCTCACCATTTAAATATCTTCTTTTTTTTCTACTCTATCTCTAGCATTTTTAAAATATTAACCTAATTTTCTTTGTTCTGTTTTTATCTTTGATATCTCACATCTGCTGTTTTTGTAGCTATTGAATTATTAAAAATTCCCTGAGTCTTTTCTTAAATTGATTTATTTTCATGAAAGCTAAGTTTAGCATATTAATGATGTTGGCATTAATTTTTGCATGTTGATGAGAAAGGACTGATTAGTGAACTCTGCCATTGGTAGCATTTTTTTCTCTGCAGCAATTTTGTATAATAAAATGTTTTCTTTAGCTTCTTAAAGATTAACATGTGTTTTGTGCAAACCTTTAAGTCTTACAATTTTCCAGCTTACATATTTTTCTAAAAACATTAGCCATGTGATATTGGGTACCAACAATATCTTTATTGAGGAATTAGATGTATTCTATGCTTGTAATAAATTAAGAGCCCAGTAACTAAAATTAAAGGTAAAGATGTTTTCTTTGTTTGTTTGTTTGTTTGTTTGTTTTAAATAGCAAACCTTATGTTCAGTGGTAAAATTGTTTTCTGTCCCTTTAATAGTCTCCTCTACACAAACTAAAACAGGGAATCTCAATGTCATTCATCCATTAGGTAGAGATGATTGGTTTGAGTGACACCAATCCCTGGGGCCACAAAAAGAGTATAATTCAAGCAGTTTAACTAACTTTCAAACAAAGAATGATATAGCCGCATACCCCCAAAACCCAACTATTTTGTTTTTAAAGCATTAGCTTTGGGGGAGACTTGTTGTTTGGTTTTTGTTTGGTTGGTTCGTTGTTGTTGTTTTGTTTTGTGTTTTTTTGTTTTTGTAATAATAATAATAATTTGGAAAAAGGTTACCATAATGCTTCCATGACTTATTTTCCAGGATAAATGTCAAGCAAGATGAAATGCAAATATGTTTAATTTGTTTCCCTTGATTGGTAATTTAAGAACCTTTTTAGGAGCTAATATGTGGAAAAGCTTGGAAAGCCCTACCAGTATCTTCTAAAGCCATGGCTTGTCATCACAACCAAGATATACTTGATGATATTTGTATTGTATTGATTACTTCTTAATCTTGGTTATTCTATGGTTCAGCATGGTTGTTGAGAATGAATTTTTACTACATGTATAACAATTTAGCCTGATGATCTTGTAAGCAGAGGAAAAGAGGAGAAATATGAACAGGTTTCTGTGAGCTCTTTTAATAACATGATCCACATACTTTTGTGTTTTCTTCCACAGACAAAGGTCTATGACTTGAAATGTGTGTGTGTGTGTGTGTGTGTGTATTTATCTCTAGAATTACCAGTGCACTATAATGCTGACTTTAAAGAGGAGCCTCCCTCAGTATTTTCTATCAACATTGTGTATTTATTTAACTAGTAAAATATTTGAAATATTACCCTGAAGTATGCATTAGTCCAAAGTGGTGGGTTTACTGTCATCTAACAAGGTGAAAGTCACCATTCTCCTTTCCTGACACATAAGCTGGTAGTTATTACATTAAGAAAGGCATATAGTGCAAGACTAGGTATAAAGATGGGATATAAAACATAATTTTGGCTTTCAGAAATTGGTAGAAAAGCCTTGGCATCTTCCCTTCAATTTTTCATTTTTTGTTTTGTTTTTGTTTTTGTTTTTGTTTTTGTTTTTGTTTTTGTTTTGTTTTGTATTGTATTTTTTTTTGGCTTTAAAATATATAAAATGTTACACATAGATTTTTTATTGGATATTTTATTTACATTTCAAATGTTAGCCCCTTTCCTGGTTTCTCTTCCACAAACCCCTAATCTTCTCTCCCCTCTCCTTGCTTCTATAAGGGTGATCCTGACTCGCTGCCTTAGCATTCCCCTACACTGGGGCATAGAGCCTTCACAGGACCAAGGGCCTCTCCTTCCATTCACATCCAACAAGGCCACCCTCTGCTACACATGCAGCTGGAGCCATGAGTCCCTCCATGCATACTCTTCCGTAGTCTGTTTAGTCCCTGGGAGCTCTGGGGGTTCTGGATGGTTGACATTGTTATTCTTCCTATAGGGTTGCAAACGCCTTCAGCTCTTTCAGTCCTTTCTCTAATTCCCCCATTGGGGTCCCCATGCTCAGTCCAATGGTTGGCTGTGAGTATCTACCACTATATTTTTCAAGCTCTGGCAGAGACTCTCAGGAGACAGCTATATCAGGCTCCTATGAACAAGCACTTCTTGGCATTCAGAATAGTGTCTGGGATTGGTGTCTGTATATGGAATGGATCCCCAGGAAGGGCAGTCTCTGGATGGCCTTTCCTTCAGTCTCTGTTCCACAGTTTGCCCCTGCATTTCCTTTAGACAGGAACAATTCTGGGTAAAATTTTGGAGCTAAGTGGGTGGGCCCATTCCCCAACTGGGGGCCTTGCCTAACCTCTGGATATGGTCTCCAGGTTCTTCCTCAGCTAATCCCATCCCTGTTGGGTCCTGGGAGCCTCCTGTTTTCTTGGCATTTGAAACTTGCTCCTGACTACCCACAGTTCCTCATTCCCCATTGCTACATACCTCTGTTTAAATTCCTGACCCTCTGAATATCATCTCTCTCCTGGCATATGTGATCCTGCCCCTCTCCCCCCCCCTCCTCTTTTCCTCCCAAGTCCCTCCCTCCCTCTACCTCCAGTGACTATTTTGTTCTACCTTCTAAGAAGAACTAAAGCATCCACACTTTGGTCTTCCTTCTTCTTGAGTTTCATATGGTCTGTGAATTATATCTTGGCTATTCTGAGCTTTTCAGCTAATATCCACTTTTCAGTGAGTGAATAGCATGTGTGTTCTTTTGTGATTGGGTTTCCTCACTAAGGATATTTTCTAGTTCCATCCATTTGCCTACGAATTTCATGAAGTCATTGTTTTTAATAGCTGAATAGTATTCCATTGTGTAAATGTACCACATTTTCTGTTTCCATTCCTCTGTTGAAGGACTTCTGGATTCTTTCCAGCTTCTGGCTACTATAAATTAGGCTTCTATGAACAAAATGGAGCATGTGTCCTTGTTATATATGTTGGAGCACATTTTGGGTATATGCCTAGGAGAGGTCTTGAAATCAATATATTCATATATATATATATATATATATATATATATATATATATATAT